>OZ025188.1:1389770-1509770 GCA_964019065.1 Catostylus mosaicus | reverse complement strand
AATTTTTGTTACCAGTTTCTAATGTTAACAAGACATTGTGATAAAGGTGAACTGAAATGGGAGCTGTAAGAATCAAATAATTTTTTTATCAAATCATGCAAATTCTAAACCGATTGGCCTGCTAAGCTTGAAAGCCTCTTGATTATATATTTAGCATTTGTTAACTTTCTTGTCTGTCTAATTGTAGCTTGGGAAAAATCAAAAAAAGAGAAGAATAGTAAAATAAAGAGATTACAAGTATAATAATGTTTTTTGCCTTTCTTGATTATTTTTAATATCTTGCTGTCAAGGTCCATATTAACTTTTCATCTATGGATATAGTATGATAACTAACTTTTGGTTTCAGCATTGTTAAATTTTCAATGGCGTATATTGATTTTATTTGGATTAAATAGAAAATATCTGAGTATTTCAATGGAGGGAAAAATGATGAAAGAATATTCTAAATGATCCCCGTTATCCATCTTAAAATAATAAGAATTCTTGCAATAACTATTTTTCTATTTTTATCTGTTTAAAAAGCAGATTTCTAAGCAGAAACCTTTTCCAAAGGCGCTCTGATAAAGGCGATGATTATGAAAAACAGAATAAAAATTATTGCATGCTCATTAAATTATTTACTACTGTTGGTAATATAGATTTTGTCATCGTATTTTGCAGGAAAGAGTCGATGAAGTTACTAAACATTTAGAGCAGGTAAGCTTTTTTACATAAACTATTAATTCATTTTTTTTATCAGTTAAATCCAACAAAGATGCTTGATTTTCATAAAAATGGTGAATATTATGAATTTGATATTTTAATATTTTGAACTTGTTAAGCATTGGCCATCGTTTCTCTTTTTCATTTTACGCTTTGAGTAAGAAACTGAACGGAATTATAGGCAGAAAACGATAACTATATCTCTATGAGATTCTCATTTTTTAGGTGAATGTGTTTTATCGTAGTGTACCAGAGTTCTGTACTCCACGCTTAATGCAATGGAAGAGAGAAAAAATGTCCTGGAGGACCTTGAATTCCTTAAGGTATAAACATCCTTTTCCTTGTAAATAAAACTATTTTTAAGTGCAATCGTTGTTTGTGTTATCTTTTATATTACAACTAATTGAATTTTTAATTGCCATTTTTAGAGGAAACTCGATTACCTTTATTTGCTATGATTAGCAAATTTTGATTGCTTTTATTGTAGTTTTCATTTAAGATGAGAAAGAAAGACAAATATTAATTGTATGAATGTCAATATGTTATTTATGATAAATATTTCAAAGCTTCCGCAAATAGCGAAGTGTTAATCATATATTTATTTAACATTAATGGATTTGTTTCCATATTTCAGGATGAGCATTTAGAGAAGGAACGAATTCACGAAAAATATATTAGGTATGATCAACTATTTAAGTATTAAGAATTAAGTATTAAGTTCCATGTAAAACTGTTTTCGTTGCGGTTGGTGATTTTGATTTTGACCTTAGTTTTGTGATTGACGAGCACGTGCACAATATCCTCGCACTGAATTTGATTGGTCAGTTTCATGCTTGTCATATTTTGATTGGTTCTCCTGTAAGTGACAACAATGGTTGGAAAGGGGGAATGACCCTAGATCAAGCATGAAGTAAAAACATTCTCATTTTAGGCATACGGAGAAATTAGGCAGCATACAAGACAGGCTTGAAGATGCAAAGATTGCTTTACAAGGAGTCCAGGTAATTCTTGATTAGATAACCAGGTTTACCAGATGTCTTGTATGACCCTAATGGTGCTATTCAAAATAAATTATTATGACATTGTCCAACTCAATCGTCAGAATTCAGAAAACTTTCGTCGGCCTAAATGGTTAAAATTTCTCAATAAACAAACGACCCAGGACGTGATTTAATTGTGCCAATTTTGTACCTTTTATTTTCGGCAACATTGGTGACGACCGCCGACCGCCGCCGACCGACCGACGACCGACCGACGACCGACGACCGCCGCCTTACATCGGTTATTATTTTGCCGGAATGTGATAGTATTTATTCTCTTTAGAGATAGATCTGAGAATCTGAGATATCATAAACTTTGAAAATATCATATATTCCATCTCTTTTAGGAGGAGAATATGGATAACACGATGTTTAATATGAAATTTTTAAAGGTATGCACAGTTAGACCATAGTTTCGAAAAAGTTAGAAAATTTCATTCTTTCTTGGACATCTAATTTTAGCCAAGTGATTTGTTTATTTCGCTAATACGTTTAATTCATTCACCATTTTCAGAGTTTAAGTCCCGCACCGAAGCGCAGAATGGAAGAAAAGAAAGGTAGAAATAGGTAAGGAGTGGTTTATTTCCGTTTTCAGGCAGTTGATCGTTTGCTTTGCTTGTGTTGCTAAATTTGACGTTTCATTGGCTTTTCTTGTTTCATTTTTAAAACAGATAATAATACGTAGATGATTCATTTGTAGACATGTCATGGATATGACGTGTTTAGTTTTCTTGTCTTCCGCATGTTAACCATGTTTGCCAGATGTGGAAAAGTTGCATTTAGTGTGGCACTAATGGGTAAAAATGAATGTAACATCATGGCAGACTGTAAAGTTGAACTTGTTTTATTTTTATTTATTTATTTCAAAGTATGATCGTTTGCTTTGCTTGTGACAACAATGCAAGGGAAGGCTTTATTAGAATTCTATGTGCTTTTGATGACGTCAAGCCATCCTTTAGGGGACATCCAATCCAATACTGCAATAAAAAAGAGAATTTGTGCCGTTATGACTATGTGGATTGTTGTCTTTGATGTTTTCCCGCAGTACTTTTATTGTAAACACAGATTTATGCCTCCCACAACCCATGGTCATCAGTGAGTACCTAGTCCATAGTCTGTGGCTGTTACATGTTATCTCAAATAGGAACTAAAGAAAAATGCGAAGTCGGTATACTAAGCTCTGGCTGATAGCGGACCATTAGCGGACATCCTTAACATGGAAAAGATGCGAATTTGTTGTGTTTACTGTGTATATTCACGGCAATGTAACTCACATTAATGAAGCGTGTTCATGACAGTTAGGTACAACAGCTTAACTACCTGCTTTATTTGCATTTTAGGAAAATGAGAGACAATTCAGAAAATGGTGCATCCTTTAAAGATACTCGATCAATGTTCACAACTTCTGATTTTGAAGGTTTGTTTTATCGATTGAATAAATTTGAATTAACTTTTATGAATTTTGATAGAGCTGCATAAGTTTCATTTCGGCATGCCTTCTTAGTTTAAAAAGATTCCAGTGATATTCGCTTTTCACTTTTCCCCGCACTGATATGTTGTTCTCTCAGGTCGGGAAGCCTTCAAGGAACCTACTTCATAGTTTATTGTTTCAATTTTGGCATCACGATCTAGCATAACGTATTGTAATTGTAATTTTAACTTTTAAAGGTTTCATTCCCATAGTAGAAGAACATTTATTTTCGTCTTATTATCGTATAAACCAGACATTATATATTATTTCAGATGAACGACCACCGTCAAAGAAATCAAAAGATGTATTACCTATGATGATGTCTGACAGAGAGTTCCATGACAGGTATGTTTCTTGGTCGTCTTCAAAACCAGCGGAAAATTGATGATACTATGAGTGTATGAGCGAATAAATAAATGAATGACGGAGTGACTCAATGACTGCAAGAAAAAATGAGTTAATAAATGAACGAATGAATGAGTTAATGAATGGATAAATTAATGTATGAACAAATGGATGAATCAGTGATTGACTATGTGAATACAAAAATGAATGAGTTAATTAATGAACAAATGAATAAGTTGCTGAATGGATGAATTAATGAGTGAACGAATGAATAAAAAATGAACGATTTAATGAATAGATACTAAAATGAACACATTAATTGAGAAATTCCATACTAAAGTAAATCAGTAACATGCACTAGGCATCATGCATTCCTTGAAAAATGTTTTTTTCTTTTCAGTTTCCTTCCCGGACGAAGCTAAAAGACAAAGGTAATAGAATCCATTGAAATCATTATGAAGTCATGTTAATTCTTTCCTGCACCATCGTGACATAAGAATTTGTTTCTTAGTGCTGATTTCCCTTCTTTCCAATTTCCTCGCTTAAAATTTGTTACATGTCCTGGTCAAACATTGTTCTTATGCCCCACCTTCTTTCCTACTAATGTCGCACAATGGCCTTTATCAAGAACTGGTTATTTCTAATAGGGCCTAATGCTTCCAATATATGCAGTTGCATATTTGTAAGGCTTCTTTGCTCAATCATCATCAGTTGCAACACCCCCTGAGAAACTGGTAAAATTTGTTAGTTGTTACTGCATAGCTGTATTAACACGGGAGTTAGTGGGTGACTGACACCTTTCTTAATCTGGTGTCTTGAATGTTCGCATGATCATAGATGCCGCTATTTACAGATCACTTCAAGACCCAAAAGGTGTACCAGCTGTACAGTTGATTTATTTTCTTCCAGGTATTTAAAGCAACGTGCCTTGAAATGACATTTCGAAATCAGATCAAAACTAATGAAGAACATTGTTCGAGGTTTTTTATTTAACAAAAACTATATATTAATTGGTGAGTCTAAAATTATGATTAAAGTGTTTGACAATTTTAATACGGTGTACTCCTGATAAATTATGTACATACTAATTTGTCTATTGATTATATAACGATATTTTCAAGATTTGGAAAAATTTGTATCTTCTATGTTATTCATAAAAAGTTGCCCGTAAAAGAGCTATGTCATTATTTATTGCTGTAACCTAAAAACTTCTGGAATGTTTTGTTCATAGACAGGAAAGTAACTTAATTTAATTTGTTTACTATAAATATTGTCACCAAAATCTACACCCTTCTTTAAGATGATACCCAGTGTGAAACATTTTTCCTAAATTTATGACAATACATTGAGGGATGATCTGAATTGCAAGTATTATAAGCCTATTTCATTCAAGTACCTTTAAGTCAAAAGTTTTGATACCATTCACTTTTCATCAAAATACCAAGCCTTTAGCCTTACTTATTCACCAAAAACTGCCTCGTTTTAATCAGCCTCTTTTTAGTACCAAAATCCATTAGTTTTGGTACCATTCACTTTTCATCAAAATACCAAGCCTATAGCCTTACTTTTTCACCCAAAACTGCCTCGTTTTAATCAGCCTCTTTTTAGTACCAAAATCCATTAGTTTTGGTACCATTCACTTTTCATCAAAATACCAAGCCTATAGCCTTACTTTTTCACCCAAAAATGCCTCGTTTTAATCAGCCTCTTTTTAGTACCAAAATCCATTAGTTTTGATACCATTCACTTTTCATCAAAGTTCCAAGCCTATAGCCTTACTTTTTCACCCAAAAATGCCTTGCTTTAATCAGCCTCTTTTTAGTACCAAAATCCATTAGTTTTGGTACCATTCACTTTTCATCAAAATACCAAGCCTATAGCCTTACTTTTTCACCCAAAACTGCCTCGTTTTAATCAGCCTCTTTTTAGTACCAAAATCCATTAGTTTTGATACCATTCACTTTTCATCAAAATACCAAGCCTATAGCCTTACTTTTTCACCCAAAAATGCCTCGTTTTAATCAGCCTCTTTTTAGTACCAAAATCCATTAGTTTTGATACCATTCACTTTTCATCAAAATACCAAGCCTATAGCCTTACTTTTTCACCCAAAACTGCCTCGTTTTAATCAGCCTCTTTTTAGTACCAAAATCCATTAGTTTTGATACCATTCACTTTTCATCAAAATACCAAGCCTATAGCCTTACTTTTTCACCCAAAACTGCCTCGTTTTAATCAGCCTCTTTTTAGTACCAAAATCCATTAGTTTTGATACCATTCACTTTTCATCAAAATACCAAGCCTATAGCCTTACTTTTTTACCCAAAACTGCCTCGTTTTAATCAGCCTCTTTTTAGTACCAAAATCCATTAGTTTTGATACCATTCACCTTTCATCAAAATACCAAGCCTATAGCCTTACTTTTTCACCCAAAACTGCCTCGTTTTAATCAGCCTCTTTTTAGTACCGAAATCCATTAGTTTTGATACCATTCATTTTTGATCAAAATTCCAAGCCTATAGCCTTACTTTTTCACAAAAAACTGCCTCGTTTTAATCAGCCTCTCTTTAGTACCAAAATCCATTAGTTTTGATACCATTCACTTTTCATCAAAATACCAAGCCTATAGCCTTACTTTTTCACAAAAACTGTCTCGTTTTAATCAGCCTCTTTTTAGTACTAAAATCCATTAGTTTTGATAACATTCATATTTCATCAAAATACCAAGCCTATAGCCTTACTTTTTGATCAAAGATTGCCTTGATTTTGCTAAAATGAGATTTCTCTACGAATAATAATAATAATAATAATACAAATATTTACAGAGGAAGGCCTCAGTCATTCGAGAGTGCTTTTCATGTCCTCTATTTAACCAAAAAAATCATACTGATTAAAACAAAAAAATTCCTGAAAAACATTGTACTCCCATAAATCCAAAAAGTAAAATAAATAGATCATCATAAAAAGGTGTAAAAATACATCACATTGTCCAAAACATTTGTTTAAAAACATCAAAGTTTCCTGCTGACTTGATAATCGTGTCCAGTTTATTCCATTCATCAACGAACAGATAGGATGACACTTGCTTCCCCCAATTTGTCCTTACTTTAGGTAGATGGTATTACTCATTGTTCCTTGTCTGGATGTTGTGCAAATCTTTTCCTGTTTTATTGCTGAAAGTGTAGCTTATATCGTTTTTCCTAGACTTGTAAATAGTGGCACATCGATGGAACTTTCTTCTAAAATCTAGAGATTTCCAATGCAGTGAATCTAAGGCTTTCGTGCTGGAGTCATATGGTTTCATGTTCAATATTAATTTTTTCACATTTGTTATGAAGAACTTGCAGAGTCTTCATCAAACACTGATTATTTCTATCCCCCCAAACAGTATCACCATAGTCAAACAACGGTATTATCATAGTGTTTACCAAAGTTAAACGTTGCGCCTTGGGGATTAGGTGACTAATTCTTTTTATCAAACCTATCCTTTTTGCCACTTTTTGCTGCAATGAAGCAATGTGACCCCCCCCCCATGTCATATTTTCATTGATTGTTATACCAAGATATTTATAACTTGATTCTCGACTTAGCTCGTCCTCTTCGATTTTCAATGACAGATCTTGGAATCGTTTTAACTGCTGTTTTCCTCCAACCCAAACAAACTTTGATTTTGTCATGTTTAACGTCAATCGGTTGTCATTTAGCCATTTTTTCACAAGAGCCAAATCCTCATTCATTGAGATTAAATGGTTACTCTATTTAACAAAGGGATGATTTGAAAGACACACAATATTTATAAATTATCATTGTTTTCATATCTCACAAATAAATAGTTTCATGTTCTGTAATTATACAATTAACAGAATATTATTGGAAAATCAAAACATCACTCACTCGTATACTAAATACAAATTTACAAATAGATTTTGTTTCTAACTTAACTAGGCCCGTTAGAAATGTCCATAAAACTATGAGTGTCTTTCTTTTATTGTTGTTAAATAATCAGCGTCTGTGGAACATATTTACTATGGTGCCAAAAAAGCTTTTGTATTATGTAACTGTTTGGTATTCGAAACTTTATAATAAGTTGAAAAACATAACATAACGTAGTATACTTAAACTTAATTTCAGACTGATGACTTGTATTTTAAAGATTGTAGGAGGAAAAAAACTTGTTTGGTGCTACGATCGTATATGCAATTACAAAGGTTGGCACTATAAAAGAAACGTGATCGGGAGAAGGGTCGTTTAATGACGTAAGTAGTTCACTATTTGTTGCATATTTGCTTGGGATACAGGGCCCGGATAACTGGGTCCGTCCTAAGATAGTTGAGACCATCCCCTGAACAGTGCATTCCACTTCTGCCACAGTATGCATGATAATATCCACTCGATTAGTAAATCAGCTGTTACTAAATTTCAAATTTAAGGCTAGCATGGTATAATGAAACCATCGCCAATATTAATAGGAAATCATGTTTCAAAAATGGTCAAAATTAAACTTAAGTTAAGGTAATACACTTACTTTTTGGGAACAATTTGCCATATTTAGCACTATACTAGCTGTGAAATTACCCAAACGTTATTTAAATTTTGCCCAGTGACCCTTAGCAAAAATTCGTTATTTCTTAAAAGGAGGAGTCTATTCCCTTCAATATCTGGATACACATGCTTCTTAACAGCCGTTAAGATTCTTTGCTTCAACATTATCAATTTTTGTACCTCCTTGGAATCTGAGCAGACGCATTTGATTATACTATACAGCTGTATAGTAAACGGGGGTGGAAGGTTAAAGCAACATCTTTTAACGTGATCAAACATCACTCGAAAACATGCAGCTGTTGTTATGTGACTCAAACTGAAGAGGTGATAGTCAAGCGATCATGACTTTCAGCTGATTTGAACTTAGCCCAACTCCTCATTAACTCAAAAATATTAACTTGAAAACATGCATCGTATAACGATCAAAAATGGAGAGATTTCAAAAATCCAATGAACCCGTGCCGAAAACAGGATATTTTTCTGAGTATCAACAACAATAATAATTTAAATTACAATATTAGCTGTGAACAAAGTATGCAAAGAAATTCGTCAAATAAACTACCTTAATTGAATTAAACAGGATTCCAGCAACATATTTTGAATAATGCTAACTCTTTTTGGAACCCTGCAACGAAACTGACTTTCTAGATGACGTCGACAAACGTGAGTCAACAGTTGATCTAAAACAGGAATTGAAAAATATGATCTCACTACAACAAACCCTTTGAGACAGTGACAGGAAATCACTGTCAGACAGTGTTAGGTAGTTAGTTAGTTAGTTGGTTAGTTAGTTAGTTAGTTAGTTAATAGTTAGTTAGTTAGTTAGTTAGTTAGTTAGTTAGTTAGTTAGTTAGTTAATAGTTAGTTAGATAGTTAGTTAGTTAGTTAGTTAGTTAGTTAGTTAGTTAGTTAGTTAGTTAGTTAGTTAGTTAGTTAGTTAGTTAGTTAGTTAGTTAGTTAGTTAGCTAGTTAGTTAGTTAGTTAGTTAGATAGTTAGTTGGTTACTCACGATGGAAGGTGGGATTTCGCTTAAAATATTGCCTTGAATTTTCCCAACACTGCAAGGACCCTGCTTGTATTAATCTGCTTTGTACACCTTTTAGAATTTACTAGAAATAACATCATCATCATCGATAACGGTAGGCTCATAATTGAGTGGCCGTGAACTTCTCCACCATAATCATTGGTGTCGAGGTTTGTAAGGAGAGAGAAAAAGTTGGGTGGAATCCCCCAAGCTCCTTTTCAACTCGCAGTCTCCAGCTAAATAGGAGGGGTTATCTCCGCCGCTTTGGAGCAGTTGCACTGCAATACGCCAGACATATTGTCTGTGAAACCAGTAATCAGTAGAACCGAATGTGTTTTCACCTAGAAATAACACAAAAATACAAATGAAATGTGCTACTGAGAAATGACTTACGGCTTGGAGGTTCTAGTTGAATTGACTTTGACACTTGTTACTGATGACTTCGGCTGTGAAACTGTCGATTTTGGCTTTGCTTCGCCAGGGGTGAAACTCTGGACCCTTGGGACATTCGTAGGATTGGATGGACGTCGCAATACTTGTGCTTTACCTAAACAAACAAACAAACAAATTAAATAAACAAACAAACCAACAAACAAATTAAATGAACAAATTTAAGGCAAGTCCTTGAATAGAGATCTCTGGTTGAAAGGTCAGATTTCGTATCAGTGCAAGATTAGCAATCAACTACGTAAAAATGTCAGTTTAGTAATTGAGTATCAACTGCATAAAAACAGTTAAAACAGATTATGATTATCCGTTCAATTTCAGTTTGATTATGTACTGCCGTAAAAAACTAAGGCTATGCCTATGGTGACAACTCTGAGTAGCACAGGGTAGGGTCGCTTGATGAGAAGTTATTATGTTGATCGATGATCCAGCATAGTTGAGATTGGATGGCCGCAGGAGCGACTCGATTGGGCTAGAAGTGATGCCACATTGACTTATCAAATAGGCTGCTGCTGAGGCTAGGTTAACTGCATGATTGTCGTTACCTCAAGGTGAGCTTATTCGCCCTTAAACAGATATGACAGAATGCTGCACATAATCCTGGTAAAATTAACATAAAGATAACAAAATTACATACAATCCTGGTCACAGGAGGCTTAATGTCTCTCTAGCATTTTGCTATATATGCAAACTAAACAAAGTTGCGAGTCAGTGACAATGAGATAGTTTGAATAAAAAATACATACTTGTCGAGGAGCTTGATCCAATGTTTATACTGCCATCTGATTTGCTTATTGTTCTCTTGGCATCTATCTCCTTTATTTTTGAAATATTTTTCGAGACAACTACAAGAGAAGATTAATACCATTTATTAATGTTACAGATAGGTACCAATCTCTATCATTAAATCACGAGCAGAGAAAATGAAAAAAATGGGATGAGATTACAAGAGAGTTAATGTTTACAAGAAGTTAAGGCGAAGGAAAACATAAGATAGTATGCGAAAGTGCATAAGATTGTGAAAAAAACCTGAAAATGTTTAAGTATTATTCTCCTGCAAGTTTCTAAATCTCATTCTAAGCTGAAAAAATGCAATATCATTGACTTCTATCATTTTAAAATTTAATATATTTCTTAACTTCTATCGATTACTTTTACGTAAACAAAGATGGTGCCTTATTATTCGAGAAATGCAAAAATTAGAAAAATGAAAAAACCTTTTTTCGTTAAATCTTTTGATGATGAACTTGCAGGATTCGTTCTTTTGTGATTGCTTGCGGAGTTGATTTGATTTTTTGTCATTCGACTGACCATCATGTTTTCATGTTTCCGTTCATCCTTAAAAGCAATTACAGGAAAATTAATGCAGTGGCTTTGAACAAATATGAAGGCAAGAAGAGTTCCAGCGCGTTCATAGATCTAATACTTATTGCGTTTAGGCACATGGTAATCTGAAACATCAAAGCTAGCTACATTTTTATCAATTTAACTGATATTTTTTAACTCTTTCTTTTCTATTCTACTTTTTATTAACATAAGCTATAATTTATTGTTAGCAAGTAAGAATAAAGGTGCTCAAATGACAACAGACTCTCTAGATCTGTTTAGTTATTACTCACTTCAACTATTTGTTTTTCTTGTTCCTCTTTCTTTTTATCGAGTATATCTTCTTCTCTATTTGAGTCCGAATTCTAGAAAGAAATTGAAAGATGATGTTCCATGAATTGTGATACATCGTATTACATCGCAATCGCACGGCGTAAATTGATCGCAACACGGATTTCATTGTCACATAAACGTAAAACCAGCTAAACGATGCACTCCAAACTTTGGCTTAATTAAACAAAATCTGAAAAACCTTACGTAGACCACCTTGAAAGTCACTAATTTCTCTATGATCTCATTTCATTAATTACACTTCAAATCTTTTAGGGTGGGCAGGCCTTGCAATACAAGCTGATTTTCTGAAAGGGGTCCTTCATCTACATTCCATCTCTGTGTCTCAAATAAAAAAAATTTGCGAGATTAAACGATCCATAAACCATTAAGTTGGATGAAAAAAAGCGAAAACAACTTAAATATATATTTCAAGAATAAACATGCAATAAAAATTTGTTTACTTACAGCAGCATCACGTGATAACTGAATTCCATCCATCTTTACTACAGCCTAGAATAAATATATTTGAATTGATATGCAAAGATCATTATAAATTTTAAGATATATATTACATAAATTGGAATAACACGAAATATGATACAGCGTAATGTAATGTAATGTAATGTAATGTAATGTAATGTAATGTAATGTAATGTAATGTAATGTAATGTAACGTAATGTAATGTAATACAATGAAATGTAATGTGCTGTAATGTGATGTATTCTTATGTAGTGTAATGTGATGTAATGTTATGTAGTGTAATGTAATGTAATGTTATGTAGTGTAATGTAATGTAACGTAATGTAATACAATGAAATGTAATGTGCTGTAATGTGATGTATTCTTATGTAGTGTAATGTGATGTAATGTTATGTAGTGTAATGTGATGTTATGTTATGTAGTGTAATGTAATGTGATGTAATGTAATGTAATGTTATGTAGTGTAATGTAATGTTATCTAACGTGACATAATGTGATGCAATGTAGTGAATCTAATCCAATACAATATAATGCAATGCAATGTATTGTGACGTGATATATTGTACTGTAACGTTATACAATGTAACACAATGTGTAACGTAATGTTTGATAACAGATCATTTGTGGTAACTTGTCGGCAGTTGAGTCTGAGAATGGGCCAGAGGATAATCCCCCAAGGCCAATCGCAAAGCAGACAATCTAATGTATTGTATTACAATACTTGCAATATGATTTCAATGTAATTTAAGATTGAGTCCGATACAGACAGCATAGCTGAAGCAAAGTGACTTCTACATACCATTCTTATTGCATTCGATACATCTCTATCTGTTTCTAAAGCCATTAATTCTCTTACATTTTGTTCTAATGTTTGTAACAAAAGTCGATCACCAGGAAGTCGAAGCTGAGATTTTAACGATGGGAACATACTGCAAACTTTTAAACGAACATTTACAACTGGATCCTAAATAACAAATTGTAGTTATTAGATCTTAGTTAAAAACAATAAGCTACAAATATAAGATAACTAGAATTTCAGTTTGCAAATATTGAGCTAGAATTTTATTTGTATAATATACACAATACTCCAAAGCAACTCCTTATGCCGGGGTTAAGGAATAGTTATAAATGATAATTTTTTTCGTGTTTATTTTCTGTTTCTACCGCTTTTCGTTGTTCCTGATATTTATCATTTAAAAAAAGATCACAAGCATTCGGCAGGTAGCCTGTGTTCTCTACTTTCGTGGCTACATTTATTTTTTGGGGGTGTAAAACTAGACTGCTTACAGTGCTATAGATTACTTGCCTTAGATGCTGCTATCAATTAGCACTTGCTCGAAGACTATAACGTGAAATTCACAGCAGCTACCTAGGCAGTTTAGGTCTGTAAGTCCACGTATTTGGAGGAAATAGTGAGCTAAAGTAAAAGTAAATCATCAACAAAATACATCTAGTAAAACGAACATCGCACTATTTTTTTTCTCATTTTGATCTGCATCTGAATATCAGTCATTATCTTAAATATCATGTTCTCAGGAGTGTCAAACAAAGAAGTTCCCTCACGTTTGCTTACAAAGTTTTCACTTACGCGGGCATTTTCAAGAGAAGTAGAATGGAAAAGTGAAACTAAATAAGTAATTACCTTTCCAAGTAGCAGAACTTCGTCGAAGAAATGCTCTTTAAAAAATGACTTTGAAAAGAATTCCATTATATTTTGACAAATATCCAAAAATTCTAATCTAGATTTGTAATTCCTACCATGACTAAGTTCTGAAAAGCAACAAACAGATCGAGCTTATAGCAAAGATTAGAAGAACAATCCAAAGCTCTTTTAAGAAACTATAAATGGCAGAAATCGCCTTTAAGTGATTTTATAATAGCAAAGCGCTGCCTTCAGAAAATATTATCTCAGAATCTTTACATACCAAGCATACATTATGGGTCGATACAATAATTATCCCCTACATAGAATGTTGTTGCAATAGTATGAAGTTTTGATAAGACTATTTACTGATGTAAAAATTACTCTCAATCATTAAAGAGTAATTTTAGCTTGTTTTTATACGTCTTAGAACTTCAAACATAGTAAAACATTAAAACATTGAAAACATAGTGACTGCTTGATGCCATAATTGCATAATGTCATAATAAAGTATATTCCCTAGAGTTTTAAGATTAAGGGGATAAAAACATAGAGTTTTCAACACCTTTTAATATCATTTTAAACCTATGAAACATTTAGCTTTTATTCATGTAAATTCTAAAATTATATTTTGTAAACTTTACTTCGAAATATACAGGTCTTTGGTTGATAACAGTAATTTAAGTAATAAACAAACAAACTTGTATATATTAAGTTTCAAGATTATTATTATCATTTTAATTATTTAAGTGATTCTTAATTAACAACTTAACTTGTTAAAACAAAAATATAATATGCTAATACAATTTTTATTTTTTTAACTATCTAAGTGATTTGTTAATATAAATATTAGTTCATTATTATACAGGGTTATACTGCATATTCCTTTTTAGAGATTTGCTTCAAAAATTTACATTAAAACAAAATTTTAATCATTTTGTCAATTATTAATAATCTAAAAGAAGCCCTCAGCTCTTATCAGCAATGGTCATAAGACTAACAAGTCAATCAAAATAAAAAAAAAATTATAATATTTAGAAAAGGAATTTTTTAAATAGATTAAAGATTGACTGCATGTCTTCAGTTACAGGTTTTCGATCATTGGGCTTCAGGACTAGAGATACGAAATAATAAACTTAGCTTTAAAGGTAAAAAGATGGCAGATCAGCATAAAAAGCATTTATATTTTGCTTCAGTTTGCCTATTTCAAATTTAAATTCAGCACATTCTCATTCACAATGCTATTTTGTTCCTTCATCGACATAACCTTCTCCATGAAGTAGTAGATTAGTCATGTAGAAGTAGAAGTAGAAATGACATCAAACTGCCTCGGGTCAATTCTTCTACACAATAAAATGACCCTAATCATGACACAAACCTTGGATTATTCTTTTACATAACTCATTTCTCTGGTCACTCCTTTTGTTGTTTTTAATGAAGGCGCACAATGTTCGACCTGCCGCTCTTTTCACGGGAATAACACGCTGAAAAGGAAAGCAAAAGAATTCTTTAAACCGATAAAGCGTGTCTACATCAAACCTACATATGTATTCAAGGTGATGGAATTAATATTGACGAGGTCTGGAAATGTTATTGAGGGCACTTTGTAGAAATTAATCATTATTCAAGTGAACAGGCATGTCATAGTTGAACGAGATTAAAAACTGAGTGTTTTTAGTGTAATAAACATAACCAAATTCGTGCTAAGATGGAAGCGAGAAGTACATATTCCATATTCTGACCTACTTCAGCATGGCTTTTGTAAAAGGTTTAATTCGGACAAAAACTGCTTCTTTAAGATTTAAATTAGCACCGGCCTTAAAATTGCGCAGTTTCGATCAGATTCATTTAAGCTCTGATCCAGTTTAGATTCGATTAAGTTTACCATGGATCCAGTTTAGATTTGATTCAATATACACCCAATCCAGTTTTGACTCGATCCAGTTTAGATTGGATTGAGTTTTGACTTGAACCGTGTTAGATTGGATTCAATTTAGATTTTTTCTCGTATTCACCCGATCCAGTTTTGACTCGATCCAGTTTAGATTGGATTGAGTTTTGACTTGAACCGTGTTAGATTGGATTCAATTTAGATTTTTTCTCGTATTCACCCGATCCAGTTTTGACTCGATCCAGTTTAGATTGGATTGAGTTTTGACTTGAACCATGTTAGATTTGATCCAATTTAGATTTGTTCCCGTATTCACCCGATCCAGTTTTGACTCGATCCAGTTTAGATTGATTTAGTTTAGATTGGATTCAGTTCATATCAAATCTAGTTTAAATCCGAAAAACTTTCATTTGTAAAAATGAGCAGTGTAAAACGAATCAGTGGAAAGTAGATGCTGTCCACTTTAAACTTACATTTGAGGATAACAATCTGAAAAGAACGGGAACAAATTTGTAGTAAATCTGATCTGAGGAAAGGCAGTTGGGAAGTGATGCCAAACTTGTGAGGAAATCTACATGCAATCTCCAATGGCTTGATAGTGATATAGATAATTCACAGTTTAACAAAGATGTTATGAAATCTGATATGATAACCTAAAAGAAAAAAAAAATATGGTTTAATATTTTACGATATTATTAGGAGAACTAAATACATTTTAATGATTATGTTCTAACATAAAATCCAGCTACTGATTCCCATCTTTGAAATTTCAACTTGTAACATTTCTAGGAACTGCATAACATTTTAAGGCACGTTTATGTATAATAAACCTGGCAGGAAAATATTTGCAAAATAAATATATTTTCTAAATTCATGCAGATATTATAGGGGGGGGGGCTCGTGTATCAAAAGCGATCTTGTTGGAAAATCTTAGCGCCAGAAATCGGTTTCAGCTCTAAAATCTTTACTTTCCAAACACAAAAGCTTTTCAAATATAATCCTTAAAAACCCTTTTTCTAGAGGCAGAAAGGCAGGAACGGAGAACAGAGAAAGGAGGAATCTATGCTCTCCATATCTTCAGTACATCTTATCGGAAATTTGAGGGAACAAGCCATTATAACCTTAAATTTACACCACTGTTCTAAGTAAGTAAATTTACTTCTGTTCTTAGGCTTAACATTTCGAGGCGTCAATTCGATATTTATTTGGATGTATCTGCTGCCATAAAACTAGATAGTAGTACCAAAAGTCTGCATTAAAGTGTCTAATCATAATATTTTGTCCTAACACAGGACCTTACCAGAATAACACTGGATCAAGACTACTGTAAAGTAAAGCAAAATAACTGAAAAAAGTTAATTTCAGCAACAAATTGGAAACTTACACAATTAGGGCCAGTAGCAGCACTTTCTTTTGCTAATGTCTCTAAAGTTGCTGGCAAATGTGGAATTAATCCTTCCAGAACCTGAAAAAACCATTCAAAAAGGAAAAATTAATATCAAAATCGTAAAAGCAATGTGAGATAACTTGAAAGTATCAATGATTGGAAATAAACATTGAATTCTTGGCAGATGATAAACACGTTTCTCCAAAACCATAATGATGATAATGATAATGTAATAATGATGATAATGATGATGATAATGATAATGATGATGATGATGATGATGATTATGATGATGATGATTGATGATGATGATGATGATGATGATGATGATGATGATAATGATAATAATGATGATGATGATTATAATGAAATTATATACCTCAATCGCTTCATCTTGTAACAGTGCTTTTATCTCATTTTGGATGAGACCAACATTGGAGCCTAATATCTTGCAAACCTAGGGATGAAACAAGTGAAACAATTAGATTCTCGGCCTGTTATCAAGCCCCTCACATCATCATACGCATTATTGTTGATATTGCCATTTTTATCTTCAACGCCATTTTGATCCATCGTTGTTTACCATATGTCTACCGTTATCACCGGCAACATTTTCTATTTTGCTAGTAATCATCAAAATAACATCAACGTGTACATAGAAGCCAATATAGATAAACGCGACGTACCTCATGTATGCCACATGAAACTGTTCTCCTAACAATAGCATGAGGGTCATTTACCAAGGATTGAAATGTGTTTAATAAATTAGGAGAGAATTCATCAGCACCCGTGAATAGAAGCATAGCCTGGAAAAGATCATTTTAATAATTTAAAAATAATGCAAGGGATGATGCCAGAAAAAGGACTTGTTTAAGCTGGAGAAAAACATGTGAGTTTGATGCAGCCAGTGTCATTCCCAGGGCCATTTCTTTAGGGGGAGGAGGGGGGGGGCACAAGCCGCTAATGAAGCTAGAGTCAAATTAATTTCTATTGGCTAAATTTTAGGACTTTGTAGATTCGTGTATCTCAGATTTTTACAAATGGGGGGGGGAGGTGTCTGCTTGCCCCGCCCCCTTTGTTACGAATCTTCATACAGCAAGTCGATGGAGAATCGTTAAATGTGGCTGACGATTATAACAAAAAGTCCCGACTTCAAAGGAGTCTTAAACATAATATTTCGCTCTTCATTTCGCTATTTTTTCATAGACACATATCGACGTATTGCTTGATTGATAGGATTTACTTCAATGATAGACTCTGGACTTTAAAGAATATGAGGCATTACTGAGGTAGTAATTGTTGTATATTTTAAACAGGTTTCCGTTCCCTGATGTGTTCATGTTTCAGAGCTTATAAAGGCAGTTCTATTGCAGCTAATGATAGGTACATGTGACGAAAGCCACTGTAAGTTTGCCAGACCCGTATTGTCCCTTGCATAAGGAGTACATTAGCATGAACTCTTAGAGAACAACCCCTGAAAAGCATCTGCTACCTTTTGTTTGGATGGCATTCACTTGTCACCGTGTGGACCACATACTATGAATATCTTCTTCAGCAAAACAGAACTGATGAAAGATTTTTAATTATCGATAGACGTGAATAGAGTTATCTCAGTTTAGAATTGTGACAGAAATTCCGTGATCCATTGCAAATGAAATCTTGCTCAGAAGAGAATTAAAGAGCACGCCGAAACTTAGTTAGGAAACTGAGCCATTTGTATAATCACCGTTGAACGAATGACCACACGTAAGCTGAAAATCCCCTTGGTATAGCGAAGAACATGCTGCGTACAATAACTTTAGAGCGTCATTTCACACCACAAATCATGGTTTTGAAGAAGACATTTATAATTTATGACACAAAACCTAAGAGGAATATTCAATTATAGATAATTTTGAGCGTATCTCGAGCTAAAGACAGGAATATCGTATTTGTCAAGGTTCATGCGTATATAGATAGGCTTGATTTTAGGGTTTGACAAAACCCAACTGAATATGGGCATGGAAATCATATACTCATTTGAATGAGGCTTTGATTTGGAAGTGGAACGACCTTATAAGATGGCAAAAAGGAAAATCATCAAACAATCAACAACTCCCCAAAGTTCTATGAAAACTTCTCAACAATTCCTTAATCTTTATTCTCTATGTAGGGAAGGAAAAGGGGCCACATAAATGCAAAAATCAAAGTAAAAATAGAAATATAAGAAAATTGATCAGTCATGCAGGAGGGTGGCTGGAGCAAATACCACTGCGCTTTTTACAATTTTGTCACAAATTTCCGGGATTGGTTCCTCCTGTCACGAACCTTCTGCTAATTTTCTTACGAAATGGGATTCAACGAAGCACGAAGAAAATTTGAGTATGTAAAATAAGGTACCGTATATGACCAGACAACCACCCAGGGCGCTTATTTAAAAGTTCGATCCAGATCCTGGGGCGCTGATGTTTTTAACCAAATTTTCTCACAAAACAACTTAAAGAATACTGCTCATTTAACACTATATCTACATTTTCTTCTTCATCTTCATCATCGTCCGAAACGAAAGTGAGAAACTCTGAAGCAGTTTAGCCTGCGTCACAGACTGTGAAACTCGAAACGTCACACACTGTGACGCAGGCTAATGCAGTTAGATCAGCTACTAAAGACGGCAAAATAAAATCAGCAAAATAAGTAAGTAAAATAAAAAAGTACGCACAGGGAAGTTATAAGCACACCATCTCCTGCATTCAGCATTACGATCTGGAATAATATATGTTCCTTTCATGTTGAACGGCTAGAAGACAAAAGGACAAATGAACAAAGACAAATATTAACAGATCTTTATAAATCAACGAAAGAGGACCCTTTGAACTTAGAAGTGAAGTGTCTTCATCTACAGCTGAGTAGATATACAGAATTTCCACCAAAGTGCCAACATTTTTACTTTGAGCAACCACGAGATATACGTTTTGCCACCACAGCATCAAACATAAACACAATGTTAACGATTGGAATATAGCTGTACATGTACCTTTCTTCTTGGACTAGTTGGTTGCCTTGGGCTGTTAGCAGGATCTCCAAGATTGCAAAATTGCTTGTAACAATCCAGAAATAAAGCTTTTTGCGTCTTATTTAGATTAACTGAAAGAAAAATCGATACACGAAATTAGAGAAAAAATAGTGTTATTCTCTACAAGTCAGAATCCGGAAAACATCAAGGCTGACAGCCGTGAGGAAGGCTTCTGAAAACAACTGAAATTGCAAGACCCAGCTCACGCCCCATTTCTTTTGTTTAATGAGGAAGGCTTCTGATAACAATTCAAATTGCAATGCCACACCCAGATCACGCCCCATCTCTTTTGTTTAATGAGAAAGGTTGATTAATTGGAGCAGTTAGGTCGGAGGATGGTTCAGCCAGCACCTTCCTGAGCTCTGCTACACGCGCGAACATGCAAATGCTATCGAAGGACAAGGATCGTGGCTATGGTAATTTTTCATTTCATATTTCAGTTCATCAACATCGTTATCGAGTTGTTATGATAAACGAGAACCAGTGATGAGCTTAAATTAGTTACCTTGGAAAACTTAACGAAATTCGGAAACTTTTGGATAAAAGCTTTAAACTTAGACTCTACTAACTATTGGATAATAGCGTATGGATCATTTCAATGACGTAGGCACCTTTATTAGCCTTAAAGATTTTAGTGTTAAAAGTCAGAGTTTTGCTCTGTGCTATTAAGCATCGTCATCATGAGCGTAGACTTAGTTTCATCGCAGCAAATACTGAATGCAAAGTGTCTTTAATGAACAATGTAACAATAAATAATGTAATTTCATGTCTCGAGTATTGCGAAATAACGATTTTTGCCACAAATCCCGGAAATGGAATTTGATTATCGTTGGACTTATATTAAATATTAATAAACATGAAACAAAGAGAAGTTTTTTGATTATAAAACCTTTACTGCAAAGTGAAGGGAAGGAATTACCAAGGTCTACAATATGCAGGTAAATTTGGCTGGAATAAAACCAAATTTAGATAATCACTGTTTCGTTAAACATCCATGTAAATTACAAAAGATGATATTGTTTAATGCGATTTATAAACATGCTTGGAAGACCAGGTGCACGTACTTATGTGGTTCCCGAGATTTAAGCTTTGTAGAATTCTGCAACAAGGCGTAGGTGTTCGTTCTATATTGGGATAGGCAATTTGGACAATATGATAATTATAGCAATTTCCTTGGTCACGGTTTGGTTTATTCCAGCTACTTGCTAATTAACGCCACCTAAAACTCAAATATTACTAAATAAATAAAAATCTAAATTAGGAGGAAATATCTTACACATTTAGAGAATCTAAATCATTTAAAGTTTTAAGAACAAACAATTGACAGTCTACAGTTGCAACTAAATTCTAGTTTTTGATTCATTTTTGAAGCAGTCTGTGTACGTGACTCTTTAGAAGAAGATGACATGGCATGCCATAGATTACAGCCAACAAGACGTGCATTTACAAGACAAGTTTACAAGAACAGCAAATGCAAACGCTTGAATACTAGGATATCAGGACTCCCCATTTATCACATGCTGTATTCAATGACAACGCTATCTTAATGAACTCCTGTGTACAATGAGACACTGGTAATTACGTTTTAAAAAATAGCAATGCTTTTAAGATGTATGAACAATGATCGAGACATCGTACTTGGTAATAATCTAAAAGCATTGATGCTGATGATTTTTGCGATGCAGTCGCTCTTCTACCTACCCGGGCATCATCATCATCATAGTCAAACCGCCGTGGCCTCATGGGTGATAAGATCACGCCATTCAACTCTGTTGTTCGCTAGGTGAACGGCTGTTTGAAAACTTCCACACAGTATCTTGATGTCGACCAGAACATCGCATTCCCCAAAACAACCCACATCATGTACTCATTCTCCTTACATAATTAAGACATCAATGAATATGTCGTAAATGAGACTTTTAAGGTGGTAATATTGTAGAGTGCTGAATCTAATTAGGTCTTAACATGTATCGAACATGAGGCCGTTTATTAAGTAGGAAACTTAGCCTATTCTTCAAGAGAAGTCAGAATCAGATTGGGTACATTACAGCAGGGGTGGCGCTAGTGGGGGGGGGAGGGGCAGAGGGGCTGATGCCTGTCGGCGAAATGGGAACAGAAATTGTGTTCTTATGCTCAAAAGATACCCTCTTTTCCTATATAGCCCCCCTGTCGGGTAACCTAGCCCTCCCGTCGGGCAAATCCTGGCGCCACCCCTGCATTACAGGAAACCATTTTCAATCTCTACCATGACATTAACGTTTTCATTTTAAACAGCACTCAGTTTAAATCAATTCATTAGACATCAGGATAAATTCGACCGGACCTGATTTGGCATGGTTTAATTCCAGTATACAATAATTTGCAAAATGGATCTTACTTGATAAACCGTAACATAATTTTCCGATGTGTTTTGATATCGTCAACGTTTCTTCTTCATTTTTAGTTTCCAAAACCTTCTGGCAGTAGCTTTGTACAAGGGGGATCATAACATCTGTACAGGAATCTGAAAAAAAGAGGACATGAAATGTGTGACATACTGTTAACATTAGCATTGCTCAACTAATCAATTATTGATAACAAATAGCAATAATCAAACTTTATAGATTGATCTTAAAGAGATTGAGTTAGTGGGCAATCAAAAATAATCGAATTTGTCAGCTTCATCAAACGTAGAATCAACGAATCACTGAAAAACCAACATCGGGTAGCATTAATGGTATCACTCAATCACCATTCATTTATCATGCCAATCGCCCAATCACCTTTCATTAATTACAGCAATCATTAGTCAATGCTAATAGCAATCATTGACCATTGTTAACAGGATTCATCATTCCTTGTATCACTCAATCATTTCTGATTGTGTCCATAAATCATGAATCATGTTAACCGCTCAATCAGCAATCATGATTATCTCAAGGGAACATCAACTTACCATCGTCAAGCAGTGTTAGAATATTCGAAACTGTTTGTATTCCAGCTTGTCTTACGACCAACTGTTCATCTTTGGTTAGTTCTACCAACTCTGGTAGTATCAGCGTTTTAGTCAGCTCCAGGCTACAACACGAGGCATTTAATTTGATTCAATATAATCAAGATGGATGCATTAAAGATACCAATTAAAAGGGCATTGGAGGCAAGGGGGCCCGAAAACATCACGGTTCCACGGCAGGTAGCCGTGAGGAAGGTTACTGAAAACAATAGATATTGCAAGGATTTTCGAAGATTACGCCTTATTTCTTTTGTTTATTGTGGAAGGGTGATGAATTTGAGCCATTAGGCCCGATGAAGGTTCAATACTATTCTGTGTTCTAGTTAGAGGTATCTTTTGGGTGATAAAAAATGGGCCATCGCTTGGGGTCTATATTTCACGTTCTATTTCTTCAAAATTCCTCGTGAATGCCAGCCGTTGAAGCGTAATACTTTCTAGACTCTGGCTAAAAGAGGAGGGGACTCGAGTTTGCATTAAACTTGCAGATGAGAAGGGAGTATTGTAGGAGGTGAGTGACACACAATGGACTAGATCTTTACTCCAGAATCAACCGAAAATACTTGATAGGTTCGTTTTACAATAATAAAAACAAATCTCTTGCAAAAATGACAGTTTTCCGGACGTAAATCTGGCGATGGAGTGTTTTATCCTTTTCCCTCAATTATTGGCAGCAATGCTAGACGACTTTTGATTGGTTACTTTGTACATAACATAGGGAGGCAAAGGGGAATTACCTTACAAGCACCCAATCAAACACTAATTAGCATCATCTCTGTGTAAAAACTTGACGCTTTCACCCCCGGTGATAATACAGTTGTACAGTTGCAACTAATGCGCTTGGTCAGATTGCAAGGGGGGTACTATAATTGATGATGTTGGAGAAGACAAACCTTTCAAATGTTGAACTACAAATCAAGCTGTTGAAGCTTTAGCCCCTCTTCCTAAGAAGTATCTAATTCACGCTCAAGATCAAAGGGCCATATGGTCCCTCCAGGGATGAGAGAGTTTTGAGGCAGGCTAAAGAGGGGAATCCTGTCACAGTTTCTTATAAAAGTTCTCTATTAAACGGAGATTCTTATAAAAAGTAGCATGGAAGATATTTTACCCGACACCCCTTGCGACAGAGTCCAGCTCTGCGCACATAGCAGCTCTCACTTCCATTTCGACATCTTGGCATAGTGCTGTCACTAATTTCAACATGTCTCTTTTGACGCTAGAAGGAAAACGAAATAAAGAACATAAAGAAAATAATAAAAATACTAAGAAGTAAGATGAAAGCCAAGACCAAGCGCTAAAAGATTATCATGGTCCTTTGACAGCTATTACCATCTAAGACCCTTTTTTGCAATCCAATCAGAATAGCATCTATTTCAGCAAATAGGGGGATATTCTAACAATATAACAAAACCTTAAGGCCTTTACATTAAAATTTTAAAAATCCAAATTGTATATGTGGACATGTAGGGGACTGGAGCTGATTAATTAACCACGTTTTGTTAGAGGAAGGAAAGGAAAATGGGTAAGAAGAGGAAACGAAAGTTGTCACCAAATGTTGGAGAAATTGGTGAAAGACAAACTGCAGAGAGACGTTGTTGTTTTGGGGAGATTTTTGTATGTGCTGAAACGTCACATGTGCGTTAAGTTGGAGTAAAAACGATATCGCCTATAGTTTTTTTCCAATCGTTTAGTTTCTGTTTCTGAATTCTGTTTAGTTTGCAATACCGTTATCTTTCTCCAAATTTCGTATTCATCCTCGAAGATATACGGGGGCATGACCTTTCTCTCTGTCCCAAAACGGTTACGGGAACTACGAGCGGAAAGTATGTAATGAAATGAAGCAAATAAAACTCGTAGTCAAATATTTCATGGTGATCAGAAGAAAGATGATGATGATGATGATGATGATGATGATGATGATGATGATGATGATGATGATGATGATGATGATGATGATGATGATGATGATGATGGTGATGATGATGATGATGATTATGATGATGATGATGATGATGATGATGATTATGATGATGATGATGATGATGATGATGGTGATGATGATGATGATGATGATGATGGGGTAAATGAAAATATCAAAACATACCTCATTTGGTCCAAATTAATTGCTAATTTCCCCATCAAACTGCAACAAGACAATCTAGAATGTACTGTTTGCACCAGTGTTCCCATTGATCTCGCTAAATCTAAAATCTTGAGAAAAGAAAGGAAGTTAAACAGCAAAGCACGTTGACAATTAAAAGATGAGCAAAGTATGCTTAGAATCATAAGTATGCTTAGAATTATGAGTTGCTTAGTTTGAAAGCAAAGGCAACTCACTTTGGTATTAATGGTTTCTGATGGTAGAAAAGGGAGTGATGCAAGCAACGCATCTCGCCATGCATCTGCAATACCTATAAAAGAGAAAAACAACAAGAAAATAATTCTCAAGTTAATATAATAAGAGGGATGTCATCTGAAAGGAATGTGATAGTGTATTTGAGCTGCAATGAAACACACAAACAATGTTTTTATGCAACAAAAAACCACGTATTCCAAGGTAATTGCTATTTAGGTGGCTGCAGAGGGACAAAAAGCGACGATGGAATTCCCCCTTGTCCCGATACATAGGTGTCATAACGACAGAACGTTCAAAGGAAAATAAGGCCAACACAGTTTTAACCTTGATGTAGTTTCCGATGAATTATTTCATCATTTTTAGTTCAAAACACCCTGGACTGAAAACAGGAATTCTATCCTGACCGAGTGAGCCTTTATAAGTAGTACTTATTGAAATCATCATTATTATTAATATTACACCCTACAGCCCCTTCGTTACGTCTTTCAAAAAAGTGTAGAACGGAGTGCGTTGTCCGCAACTGTGCTTATCCACTGCCAGCCCCGTCAAAACTGAAAATGTTTGTTCCTTTAATGTATCAAAAAATGCTGTAAAGAGCAACCTTAAAGCTGATAAAGACATTACATAGTGCTCCTCCTCAATTAGGCATCTAGATATCATCATTTTTTCATCATTTGATTGATGCAATTTGTGCAGCAGGGATGTTTTCAAGCGATCTAAAGGGCGTGGTCCAGAAAAATGTCTCATCGTTTCGTTCACACCCACCCCCCCAAAATCAATTTCGTTCCAACGGACCTGAGTGCAAGAAAACAGGAATGGATGGCGATGTCAACTGATAGGGCGCAAGAAAAACCCTCTACCTGACTCCTTCGCTCGCATTTGTCTAATTTGATAAATTTTGTTATAAATCAAATATGAGCCCAAGCTAGCTGTTTCTAGACTGCTTTTTAAAGAAAAGTTTACAATTGTATTGCTTTGCAGTTGACAAGAAGTACAAAAAACAATGCTATTTATACAGCCGTTTACCGGGTCTCTTCATGAATACGAGACCGAAATGATCGAAAAAGTCAAAATCAAATCGATGACCATGCACGTTTGAGAATCAACCCTCTCACCCCTGGAAGGGCCATATGGCCCATTGACAAACACCGGAAAAGATGATTTTTCAGGGGGTTAAGTACAAAATATTGTAAATGTTCTGATGGCAGTTTTCTTTAATAGTTTACGCTTTCATCCAAGTTATTTGACTATGCTACCCCCTGAAAAGCGTAGAGTTATATGGGTTTTAACAGTTAACTGAAAATAAATCCGGATGCGAAAGGGTTAACGAGGAAGTTCAAGCCCCGCTCCTTTATTGTACCAACTTGGATTCAAACAGACAAAGAGGAGGCCCCCCGTCATCCGTTCAGGAAAAACATAGAACAGTAGCTGTTATCTTCATTAGTTCAATCACAAAAATCGCACTTTCTCGGGCATAATTTGATTTGCCTTGAAAAACTCTGCAAATTCACTCAAAAGGAATCTTTAATGGGTTTTTATCTCAAAGGTTTCTACGATTCTTAAGCTTTTTATGCATATCTATCGAGATTTGAACTATTCCAATCTATTTTCAGCAAGTGATTCCTGTGTTTGAATTCCGCCTTGTTTGGAATTAATTTTAATTCCCTTGACTTGCATACAATCCTTAGAGCTGTATTGAAACATCCTAGAGTGTTTCAAAGGATCTATGTTCATATCTATTAGATATATAATAGTTATTCTCGTATTGAAAAACCATAACTTCTTACTAATGTCATGCAGCTTCGTCTATCTCTCCACAAGGAGTCGTGAAATTTCGAGGTCATGGAATGATTTGAGTTGATCTATTTAGGATTTCGCGAGTTCAAAGTGCAGATATGCTACCGTGACACAATTTGTGACGACCATTTGGTCGGCAGATCTTGGATGGGGCATCTAGAGTCACCAGCCCCCATGAAATGGAGCAGCGGCACCAGCTTCCATGAAATGGGGGGGGGGGGGTGGAGAGGGTAAATGATAATGATACTGTTTAAGAGAAATTTAGAAAGGTCACATCTTTTTTGCATTCAATTTGCATAAAAATATGTGACTAAGAACGAAACTTCATAATGGCCTCCTCTTTCCTGATTTTTGTACGAATCTAAATAACTGTTTTTTCAGAAAAGAGGGAGTAATTACCCCCCCCCCTCCTTAAAAAACCATATTGCTACGTTACTGTCTACAGTTCATGCAGACGAAAGAGGGAACAGCAACCCCCCTTTTCTTTGAGCAAGTCAATAAAATAAGTGGGGGTTTCCAGATAATCACGGAGGGGGCACCAGTGGTACGTTTGCCGCGAAGTGCAGGCACAGTGACGCAGTTATTTACTGTTGCTTTTCTTTCAGTTACTGCTGATTTGTTACTGATGTGTAATGACTACTGCCAACTAGTTGGCTTAATGGGGGTGGGTCTTCTGCATCCCCTTGCCTCCCTTTATACCCACTACTACCAGCAAGTTCATAATCTAAAACCCTTAAAATGCCTCTTACCCATGTTATCATTTTTAATGTTTTCCAAAATGATTGGTAGTAGATTTTTCGCGTAAACAATACCAGAAAGAACTTGGCTCTCGGCAACATCACAAAAAACTCTGGATGAAACGATATGAAGTTCTTCATTGCCGTTTTGTAATGATTCTTTGACGCACGGGACAAACCTGCTGATTGCATCATTTCTGCATTCTAAAAGCAGGACTTTGAGATTTTCAACGGCGTTGACTTTTTGGACATCTTGACCGCACCTGAAGTAATAACATTGAAATTACTAATGACAAAAACGCCTTGTTAAAAGGGAATATCACAAGGCTGGCGCGCCCTGTTGTTAGCTGCAAGATTTCAAAAGACACAATCGTGTATGTATGTTCTGCTATAAAAACTGCGCCTATGACGACGACGCTGAGTGGCGTAGAACAGTGTCCCTTAGCGAGAATTCCTGTTGATCGGCGACCCAGCATATGTGAGATCGTCGCAGGAGCGACTCGTTGATTTCTGCAAGAGCTGATGCCGTGTAAATTTATCAAGGTTCAGCCACACTCATAGACGGGCACAATATGTGCAACTTTTCTAAAAAGGGATCCATGTATGTTGCTCTGATACATCGTTGAGTTCCAAACTTAAAACAATACTTTTTTTAACGACAAAAAACATTTTGAAGTGATATTGAAATGCAAGGAATAAACATAGCCTTAAAGGAAGGAGTGTGGCACTCTCCTCCCTTAACAAGGGGCAAGGGGTAAGAGCCACTTGCCGCAGATCTTGGTTAAGCAATGAATTGCTTCTTAGGTCTGTTGCTAGCTGTTGTGTTCAAGAGGGTGTTATTACCCACAAAATGAACGGGGTGTTATTTTTAGGCGATGATGATTTGGACAATTTACTGATGAATTACCCCGAAGAAGCAAAATTCCCCAACTTTGATACGGAAGTTAAATCACCATGCCCCCATGCCCCCATGCCCCTGTTGCCATTTCCCCGTTTAAACTTCATATATGTAATACCTTATAAGGTAAAGAGATCTTTCCAACAAGTCTAAATTCTCATCAACAGTTAGCTTCTCAATTTCTTCTTTTGTCTGCAGAAAAAAATAATAAACAGGTTGCAATATAAATCGTTTTATTCATCAGTAAACATATGGAAAACCATTGCAATCTAAACGAATACGTTGGGAACACAAAATCACTATGAATGTGCAAATAAATACTGTTAAGCCTGGTAAGCTAATTAAGCAGGTGGTATAACGCATTGGGCTGGTATAAATATCGATAAAATAACAGGTATATTTGGCTACAAAGACATGTGCTTCTGACAACGCATGTTGTAAGAAAACTATTACAGAAGTTAAATGGGATATGAACTGTGAAAGAATTAAAAAAAAATCAATTCACCAATTTGAATACAAACATGCTTAAATATCTTAAATCAGCTAAAACTGGCTCAAGACAAACTGGTGGGTAGGGCCAAAATTCTGTTTCCTCGCTACATCAATAGTCAACCAACATATGAAAGCAAGCATGATCAGTTAAAATCTAAGCAATTAGATAATTTTCAACATTCTTCCAGCAACCCGGAAAAACAGACAAACGATCCAAAAAAAAGATATGAATTCATTTAATTGGTATTTCCCATTTTCTTGGTTAATAAAACTGCTTTGAAAAACCAATTTATTGACAGCATCACATGAGAAAACCATGAATGATTTGATTTCTCTTTCCTCCTTGTTGGCATTTGGAAACTGTGGCTCAAGTATTTTCAGGGGTGGCGATAGAGACCAAAACATTATGTGATGACAAACCAAGAAAACCTGGAGTGCCGATGACTTCGAAAAATTTCAGAAAAATTATTAAAAATTTGTTGCCGAGTCTCTTTAAAATCATATATTTACATTCGCACATCAAGGCCACTGAAATAGAGCAGATACGCAAATGTTGGGCCATTTTGATGTACCCAACTACTCTTACTTGTGGCCATTGAACCCTCCAAAAAATGGGAATTTAACGAATTTCTTCGCTTCTTGAATCAAGCTTAATATGATGCTTCTCACATTCCAATACAATGTATCGGGCAACGGCTTTTCAATACAATTTTCCAACTACGGCAAGAGTCGACATTTTCCTGGTTGCCTATGGGGTGTCATTAGAAATTCTAAGGGGCAGCCGTCTCCCCATGTCACCACGCAGCGCCATCCCTGAATATTTTCCTTCTACAACCTTGAGATTCCAGAAATTACTCCTTGATTATAACTCCTCTGAAGTTGTTTTGCCGACAAACACATAATATTAAGTCTACTAAGGAATTTTGAGAGTTGCATGCCTATATTAATTATGATAGCACAAGGTAGTAAGGACTGTACTCGATGAGATTGGTCAACAACTTACAAATTCAACTTCATACCATATCATCATCATGAAAACATTACTCTTCTCAAATCTTGGTTGACAACGCTTCCACAGTACAAACACTTTCATCATAACCCAGTTAATAAAAAAATTTATCTAAAATGGCATATCTGCCCTTGGTTTCATATTTCATATGCTGCATATTCATTATCATCTTCATAAATAAATTCATGAAAAATTTCATTTAAACTTCACAAGAAGTGGTTAACTAACTCTAAAAATATTGATTGATTTAAGGACAAAAATCTTGCTTTAAAAAGCCACTTAAATAGGGATGATGGGAAATCAAATATATAATTAATAAGAGTATGCAAAAAACCATAAAAATTCAAATTAGATAAAAAGATGGATGAAGGTCTTTTAATTAGATTAAAGGGTCTTTATTGCCATAATCAATTTTGAAACTAACATCACAATAATAATGATCATCAATCATCATCATAATCATCATCATAATCATCATTATCATCATCATCATAATCATCATAATCATCATCATAATCATAATCATCATAATCATCATAATCATCATCATCATCATCATCATCATCATCATCATCATATCATCATCATCATCGTCATCATCATCGTCATCATCATCATAATAATCATCATCATCATCATCATCGTCGTCGTCATCATCATCATCATCATCATCATCATCATCATCATCATCATCATCATCATCATCATCATCATTATCATCATCATCATCATATCATCATCATCATCGTCATCATCATCGTCATCATCATCATCATCATAATAATAATCATCATCATCATCATCATCATCATCATCATCATCATCATCATCATCATCATCATCATCATCATCATCATCATCATCATCATCATTATCATCATCATCATCATAATAATCATCATCACCATCACCATCATCATCATCATCATGATTGTCATCATCATCATCATCATCACCATCACCATCACCATCACCATCATCATCATCATCATCATCATAATCATCATAACCATCATCATCATAATGATCATCATCAACAACATCAACAACTATCAGAATCTTATGCAACATTCAACATTGAACACCTGTCGCAGGCACCCTTAAAAGATAATTACTGATAGCTTGACATTTTCAAAAGCTGCTCAACAAATCACAGAAAATAAAATCCAGTTTAAAATTCTAGAATAATTTAAGGAATTGTAGACCAATTTCTTAGACCCTAATATAACCAGTGACAGGTATCTGAAAATATAACATGATAAAGCATGTCAAATCTTCATGCAAAAAATAGGAGAAATAAAGAGCTCTAAAGAAAAATATAACATAAAGAATAAGAATAGACTGGCAGCTTCCCTTTACTTTCTACAGTTCTTTTTTTACTTCATTGACAAAATTCCTTTTATTCAATTCAATAGATCCTCAGGTCAATTTCTATTTGTGTTATTCAAATGGTTTTTTCTTGTTACCGTCATTGCCAAAAATGAAAGAGACAAAGGGAGTATAGGCCAATAAGAATTTCAAACTTTTTTCAATTTTTTGTACAAAATATAAATGGTAAATATTGAAGATACGAAGTGATAAAATAGCATGGACATCAGATTTTGGCAAAGAGGCATGAGAAATGCTTAAAGTCTGTGAATACAGGATTATCCATCACAACCTTGCTGTGATGATGGCCTTGCAAGTTTAGTGATAAGAAAGAATCATGTGGTGCTTTGAGTGGGAAAGCCAGCTGTTAGCATCGGCTGTGGTTGCATAGCTACAATTAATCACAAGTGGGGGTGATTGATAAGTGGACACGCAAGGCGGAATATATAGGTTGGGGGTAGGTTACAGAAATATAGCACTACAAGAAGGGGCAGGTAAATAAAAATAAAGAAAATAGATCAAGGTGTAGTTGTTTGTTTTGCTGGGGCAGTACTATGGGGCTGGCTGGCCACCTTCTGATACAAAGGTACCAACATATAACATACACTTGCTACTTTCTAATGAAAGAAAGTTTAAAGAAACTAATTAGAAAATGGCTTGATAGAGACATGAACAGTGATGGGAACAATAAAGGATAAAGAGGCCATTGGCAGTAAAATGCAATGAACAAGATTTTATACTGACAATTTATTTAAGCAACAAAGTTGCATGTTGCAAAATGTATCTTTAATTAGAGGTAATTGTGACCTTTTAATTAAGTAAAGATGTGATGGGGTCAGAAATTGATGATTTTTTGCTTTCAGCTTGCCACAAGAGCAAAACAAGCAGAGAGATTTTGATGGATTAATTATGAAAAGTATTTTTGGTCAGGAACTGTTCAAAAATTCAACCCTCAAATCAGCTGCTCTTGAAGCTAAGAATAATCCTTTATTTAATTGTTTTAGGTTTTGGATGAGCATGTGCCCCTCTCATTCTGATATTTTCATTTAGCTTATATTTTTATATAGCTTAGAATGACAGTAGTAAAAACTGTACGAATCATAATCATAATAGTGTCCTAATACATATTTTATTACACAGATAATTGGATATTTTTCTGAAAGCTAGTTTTATCCTAAAATTCTATTAAGCAAAAGGGAGTTTCAAACATAAATTGCAAAATTAACCATTACTGAGAGAAGTTCTATAAAAGATGCAATTTTATTCTCTACTGCAAATTTGTCCTAATTTTTGAGAAAATGGCTGATACTTAGTTTATGACACCTTAAAAAGATGTCTCATTATTTCCTGATTACATAAAAAGGCATGTAAAATTTTAAATTCTAAAATTAAAATTAGCATTCTTTTTAGAAATTATGCAATGTTATATTCATATTAGGTTGCAAAGGAAATTAGCATTTCAAGCAACATGTTATATGCAATGCCAAGCAACTGTTTTAAAGTAATGCAAAAATTGCGAAACCTTTGTACATATTTATTTAGGTTCTACATACTATGATTAAGGCAATATTTGTAGAAGACATTGGCTTAATCTAGAAATATAAACTGCTTTGTGAAATACCTTAATTCAAAATAAATAAGGCCTTTGTGAATGAAAACATGAAAGTAGCATGTCATAACAAGCATGTTTAAACTTGAAAGAATCCATATTTCCTCAACATTCTGGGTGGTTCTGGCTTGTTCATGCTTATTTGCATTTAAGGAAAATTAAAAAGCGTTGGCAAAGCATTGGCGATAAAACGCGTCGAAATTGTTTATCAGTCTTAATTTTAAAACAATCTAGTTTATGTTCAATTTTATATTCTTTGAAAATAAACTTTAGTTTTGCTCGACCCCTAATTAGTTCCTTCATGATATTTTTTCTGTTAGTCTTTCGTGACAAGAAAGAATTTTATCCTAGCAGGATGATTTCGCAAACATGTCAGACCAAAACCCTTGACACCAACATGATATCAAAAACAAACATAAGACGCACTAGAAAATAGCAAAGAAACAAGAGCGTGTAATTTTTTGTTTCAACATACCTTCGTGCTTTTAATGCTCCTCTCACTTCGTAGTTCTTCCACATCTTGTTCTGTTAAACTCATTGCCGCTGAGCTGTAAGCTAGGACAGATTCCCAGTCATATGCTCTTGGAGGCGTTGCAACCATCTTTGCTGTTTACAAACTGATGTCGGTGAAGAAGTTTTAAGTTTCAGGGTTAGTGTTCCCGCGCCGCACCGAACATTACAAACGTCTACATGCCGAGCAGACGGAGTAGTTATCCAGACAGCTTCACTTGAAATTAAAATTGATATCTCATCAAATCCTGGTATAATTAAATGCACCTTTGGTCCTGTACACCCTCAGCTCCGGTCTGGGTCAAACTCCGCACACAAATGTTTCCAAGATGCCAATGAAAATGCAACAATCGAAGGTTCTTGAAGCAAATTTTACCATTGTATTCTTTTGCAGATTTATTACTTATCAAAAGCTCAGTTGCATGGCCATTGTCGGCGTGGATACTTGGTAATTAGACGAAAATAAAGGACGGCCTCTTCTCTCTCGCAGGGAATTTCTATTCAATCCTTGATTCAACTTTGAGCTTTTACAAAAGCAACAAGAGCAAAGGTCAAACCGAGCTTAACCCGCGTTTAATCCGCGGAAAATACCACGTGAGTTCTCTGCTTTTCCAGCGGGACTTCGATACCCAGGGTACGAGTCCTTAGGAGAGGGGGGGAGGGGAGATATTTCTTTTGACCCTAAATAGCCAGTCTCGTAAGGGGAGGCCCCTTGCTCTGTTATGGCTTTTTGTTAATAGAGATAATATGACATTGGACGCAATGTTATTACCCGGGGGTAGAAAACAACATGTAACCTTCTTGCGAATAATGTGATGCTCTATTGTTTTGAGGTGTCAAACCTTTGACGTAGGACTTAAGTGCTGTGGTAAGCATAACAGTTTGTTTACGTGAGAGTATTTGCGTGGGCTAATGGGAAACCAATATGTGATTTCAATTCGATGTTATATGGCTGTTATCATCAAGAATGCTCTGTTCTCAAGGGGGAAGAGCAAACTTGCAGAATTTGACCCTTGGTTTCTTTGGAAAACGTTTCTGCCTGAAAAAAAACGCGAAAACTTCAATATCAAAACCATAGGCGCCGACTTTTGATTTTAGCAGGGGGGGCTGAAACTAGAAATGAAAAACAATTACATACCAATTTCTCTAAATTATCAGTTATAAAGGCGCAGTTTGGTTCTTTGATTAACAATGTATTGTATCCTATTCACTAAAAATAGATGAAGATACTATGCCTATTCGGGAAATTAAGCTAAAAAGCGATAAAGAGCAAATTTTTGAATATTTCTCAGAGGGGGCTCAGCCCCCCCGTAGCAGTTTCCAGGGGTGGCTCGAGCCCCCAAGCCCCCACGTAGTCGGCGCCTATGATCAAAACAAGAAAATAACTTCCAATAACCTATCATTTTAATTGGAGAAAAAGAAGAAATTGTATTATGTCTTAAGCAAGGGAAGAGAGAGGAAGTCAAAGCCTTTTTTAACCCTTTCGCATCCGGATTTATTTTCATTTTACTGTTAAAATCCCTACCAATATACGCCTTTCAGGGGTAGCACAGTCAAATAACTTAGTTGAAAGCGTAACGTATCAATACTAACAACATTTTTACTTTTACTTTTACACAAATTATCTTTTACGTTATTTGTCTGCGGGCCATATGGCCCATCCAGGGGTGAAAGTGTTAGCATCTAGCAGCTCTCCTTCCTATCTTCTAGGCGGTTCCACACTGAGCTATCTCAATGCTCCCAAAGTGCATTACCTCCATCATCATTAAACCATACAGGTTTGATGTGGTGGTACAAAATGATGTTAGACCAACGGTTTAAGGGTTAGACCGATTTTACTGTTTGGGTTTGTGTGGAACTGCCAGGTCCTTTCTCTTCTTTAACTACTCGTGTGATGTTTACCTTTCTCTGCTTCGTATTGTCCCTTATGTTGTTGTTTAATTTTCTTTAGTTTTGAAGTTGTAGTTGAAAAATTGTAAGTGCCGTTCCCGGTGTAGGCCAGATGGCTTTATGTCTTCTTACGCCAAGAGCGGTACATTAATTATGTATTTATATTAGTTTGATTTTAATCTCTATGAACATAAAAAAAAGGGTTAGCATGCTTAACCAGGGATGAACTTTTCTTAACCAGGGATGAAAAGATATAAAAAGTTGCCTGATAATAGATATAAAAAGTTACTGGCTAAAATTATAGCAATAGCTTGTGATACCAAGTAATTGGTTAACTGCTCCGAAATATAGAATTAGCTTCAATAATTATTATTATCATTTTATGCTTACTCGGTAGGCAGTTGCCCCCAGCCCCTTCCTTAGTCCTGTTTTTTACCATTTAAATTAAGACACCTTTTGTATTTTTTGACTAAGAAAACAATAGACTACCCCTCAGTCCTAGTCCTTTTAAAAAAGGTCCTGGAAAGAATTTTTGTCAGAGTAAAGAGCATTTGGATAAGCAGCATGCCTAGTTCTTTTTCTTACGATCAATGCAGATAGATACAAGTAATGATAATTGACAACAGTCTGCATATCATGCCATATTTTTTGAAGGGAGAGTTTTAGCCGAGTCCTAGAAACATTTAATTTCAAAGTCAATGCTGTTCGTTTCGTACACATTTTGTCGGCAGATACATGGGGAGCGAAATTCAGCACTTCAAACTCACTATGTTTTGTTATGTTGCCCCTTTGACGTCGCTGGTGTGTTGAAGCGTTCTCATCGCAGAGGCATCGAAATATTGAGAATCCGCAGCGGCTTAGTCAAACATGTTGACAATCAAAGTTCATGACAAAAAAGGAAGCAGTCAATGTTTTGTTGAGCGTTGAGAATCATGGTGGAAAAGAGAGAAATCATCGGTGAGTGACAAAAATACAGGTATATTTCTATAAAAAGCTACAAATTACGCGTTACGAGGGCTGATTTAGACTTTGTGTTATCATGAAAGTCATGATTCTTTGAGAAAAAATAGCAAGTAGGCCTAGTCTGGCTATTAACATTTATTGACAAAAGGGGCCAAGAAGACCGAACCTATATCGTTAAAATTCGTGAAGCATGCAATTCAAAATGCATTGTGGAAATAAACATAATGTTGGAAATCAATGCCTTGACTGTTAGCAACAGCAATATAGGCCAAGATAGGCAGGCTTATTAGCTAATTACATTTATTGATACTTTCATCTTCTCAATAAATAAAGTACTGAACGTTTGATAAGATAATGCTGCAGAACTTGGCGTAAATTTTCAAAATATTTGGGAAACCTGTGATTAATTTAAACGGGGAAGGGTTAACCTCTTTTCAAGGTCTCTTTGTGTTATCTCTGCTTCTTTCATACTTCCGGTTTAACGATCCACCTTAACAGCATACCAGCGCACACAGGCGAGTTTTTGCTGCCAGCGACTGCGATTTTGTCGCTAAGGCAAATGCTGTTGCCAGCACACAGGCCATTTTTGTCGCCACGAACAGAATCACAGATTTTCCTTTTCAAACCAGCATCTTGTTAAACATGCACGCCGTAGCCGGGGGGGCTAGGAGAGGGGGGCTAGGGGGGGGGCTGTAGTCCCCCACACTTTTGTGCCGCTATGTTATGTTCAAGTCGTATGCTTCTAATCGCATTACATTAAGGGCAATTTGACCTGTTGCACTTGTGTTCTTCGTGCCATTACCCCCCATCACAGATCTTGGGCATGTCTTGACCTTTTTATCGTCTTCTAAGGAGCACCAGCATAAACTTGAGTGACCGCGCCCTGATAGGGCCACGCCCGATTTTCAAAGCCCACTCACTATATATACTTTCCGGTGTCTCAGTCAAAATAGATTCCATTCTTTTCTTCAGCTGGTAAAAGTGACAAAACAAGGAATTATTTACTTAGATAGTTAGACCTGGACAGATCTATAGAGATCTTAGAGATAAATCTAACTTGGCCTTGAAATCATCCATCTTATCTAACTAGGCTGCTATTTCGGATAAAACTGCGATCTTCTTTGCCTTGTAAGATTGCCTTTCTTACTGCCTATACGCATTTGCGTCCTCTCCATAAATCTAGATATCTGTCTTCTTCTTCCAAAGTTCAAGAGATACCATTGAGTTTGGACTTTTAGACTGAACAACTTACAAGAAAGTTGTTGTCGAAGTCCGCACACAGCGCTGTCATTTGTCGCGGATACAAAAAAATCTAGCATGCTGCATCCGAAAATTTTTCACCGACAACAGAAATCACCTGTGTGCACTAGGCCTTAGAATTTTAGAAACGTGCGACCGGCCATGCTGCCGATGATTCGGCTGGAAGACAAAGTAGACCTATTCACGGGTGTTTATCAGGCCACTAGGCCAATAAAATGTGGCCAAAAGTCGCTAACCGCTAATTAAAGAGATGACAGAGGCCGCAGTTATAGGAGTGATTTTACGAATATGACAGATGGGGGCAACCCCCCCCCCCCCCCCGTTGACCTTAGTCCAATCGTGCATCCATGGTTTCATCTATCTGGAGTGATATATGATCAATCGATTCAATGTTTAGACAGAATTGTCCTAAGTGAGTCTTCGAGCTCCTGGGTTGGAAAGGAAGAGGTGAAACATCAAGTTAATTCTTATTTAAGTAAGGGCCGATTAATGAGAACAATGCAGCTTGATGTGCCAAAAATCTAGGGCAGCGTTAAAACCTTAACATTATCAGTTGTTTAAATCAAAGAATTCTGTGTCTAGATGCCCTAGGGGTGTCCAGAATGAATTTGCCGGCAAAATGGACGTAGAGTCCTTTACTTGCCAACTAGATAACAAAATTTGCCGACTAAATACTCCTTCCTGGCCAAAAACGCCTTGCGCTTCCCCCTGTCATCCCACTGCAGCTACGGCACACCCCTTTCTGGTTCTTGCCGCAAAAGTTCCCGACTTCTCTTCTTACTTTGAAGGTTTATGTGAGCGAAGAAACTGATCGATTTTGCAGATGACATGTTATTGTGTTCAATACTGGTTTATCTGACATAGTTTGAGTTAAACCGACTTTTCATGCACAATGTCGTCGAATCTCCAATCAAATCAAGTTGATTGTCAGTTGGCCATTGTTCTTGGAAAGGTGGGTGGAACTTTTTACTGGCTTCAAACAACGTTAGGACAATATCATATCAATTTATTGTCACAATTTTTTGCCATTTTCTGTCAAATATCCAGGTCTTTCACTTTATGACAGTTAAGCTGTTTCAAAAATTAGGCCAAGAGGCCTATGACAAAATCGAAAGATGATGCCCTTAACTATGCGATTCGCTGTTTAAAAGTAAAAACATCAATATCTTGGAATATCTTGTAATAATAAAAAATATCTGGCAAAGGTTACTCTTTCACCGTTTTAACTTTAGATACCCCCATTAGAAAGGAGAACCTAATCTGCTCAAATCTTTAAATATGCTATTTTTTTGCCTAATTTGTCGTGCTTTTGCCCCCTTGTCTTGAAGTGTCCCAGGCATTCCTGGGTTGCATTGCTGACAAAAGCAGAATGTGCATCTGACGGGTGCAGAATTTGAAAACAGCAGAGAAAACAATAGCAACAACAACTACAAAAACAAACAGCAACAACGACAAAAGCGACAAAAACTTAGGCAACGGTAGCAAAAACAAGTATTAGATGGACCCCAAGGAACCAAGGATATTGATTGTTCGTGATGTCACTAACCAGAATCATTCATAATCGGAAAATAACTAATCCCAATTGCAAGTATATAACGTATACCGCATATCAAAATAATGTTCTTAACAATACAGCTTTGAAAATAGGTACCTAACTTTGTCAATGAAAAGCGATTCACTTTCCTCATTGTGGTAAAGTCATACTGTAAAAGTTTGGTGCCCTTTTGGGTGTTTGCCCCACCATTGGAAAATCCTTAAAAAAAGCCCTGTAGTGTATAGTAGTGTAATTACGGTTTGATTAATTAAGCTTAGCTAAGCTATGCTAAGCCTGGCTTTGCTTGGCTTGTCTTGGCCTGGCTGTGTTGTGGTTTATAGCCTGTTATTAGTCTGATGCAGTTCTACCGACTTTACACTTTCCCATGTTCACTATGCGTAGTCATATGTAGCATAGTACAGCCACAGACGGCCCTCATAACTACAGATCAGGTACCCATTTATGCTCTTGCATAGAGAAAGGCAAATTTGATGTTAACACTTGCCCAAGGTTGCATCCCCATAAATGATAAGGCGAGGATTTGAATTGGTGACGTTCAGGTTGCAAGTCATGGATCTTAGCCACTAAACCGCTGATGCTTCTGAAATAGCTGTGCATACAATGCCTTATATTACACACCCTAGTTCTTTCCTTATTGGGAAATGTTGATCAAATTAGATCTTCTAATCCAAAGAGAGGTCAACCTCATTTCTGTCTTCTTTTCTGGAATTTTCTACATTGATATCTTATTTTACCATTTATTTAGCTTAGGTTGTGAAATGATGTCACTCGACCCACAATTATGAGAATTCGATTTTGGTTGTATGATTAAAAGGAATACTTTACACATGGATTTAATCCATGGCGAAGCTAGAGATTATATAGAAACGTCATATTTGCCAGATAGCCTGTTTTGTTTTAGTTGTGGTTTGGAATTTCAAGCAACTCGTGCAACTAAGATAACGGAGAACATTCACCTTTCATGCCTAAATTCAAACCATAATTAGATCAATGAAATCGAGGTTGATTCTCATCGATCATTCCAGGAACGACTGCTGCACTTCAAAGCAAGGGGGTAAAGTCATTGAAAGTAAGGGCAAATGAATAGTTGAATATATAAACTAACTTGTTCTGAAAGCAAGAGTGGGATCTCCTCCATTGCCCCCCCCCCTGATTCAAGGGCTTGATATGGAAATGAGAAGTAAGATAGATGGCACAGATAGACTGTACAGTAAACTTTCACGGGGCTTGGGCATTAATAAGCAGGGTAATCGGGGGGCTCAATCCTATCATTACAATTCTAAGCCCACAAGCTTCAAGCAAGGTGATACCCATTATCACGATTCTGTCTTGTATACGGAGATTCTACATCTTTTCTTCGAGTAACCATGGCCATTTAGCCTATGTGTGAAGGTATCCTAACATATCGCCCACCAGTAAGCCTCTAGCTCAAAAAGGCTGGATTGACTTTTCGGAGAGGGGCAAAGTCCCGTGAGGTTGTTTTAAAAGATTTCATAATAACCCTTTTATCCCTTGAAGGACTATATCGACCTCTGATCTTTAGCAGGGTTCGTTACTTTTTAATAATAGGTGCTAATGCTTTAATCGCTTGATTCAGTCGCAGTTCAAGATTTGCAAGGCTTCTTTCAGACATTGTCAATAAAAGTACCCCCTTGAAATCAGAACGAGTCAAAAGTGCTTGCTGTACAACTGCATTATCACCGGGGGGGGGGGGAAGGGTTAAAAGTTATGGTAAAAAAAAAATGTTTAAACGCTTCTTTTTAAAGATTGAGGAAATCATGGCAACAATGCAAAACGAATATTCAGGCATTCAGCTTCAGACAATCAAAACATTTCGATCAAGTATAACAAATGTTTGCACAGGTATAGTTGAAATGTTTAAGTTTAACTTTTACCATTCCTGTTGCCTGGTTTGTCTTTTTCTTTACTTTAAGATTTTCATTCACGATTGGTGTTTATTCTGTGCTCTATTGTTGGCTCACTCCAGTTTCGTTTATTTACCATTGCAGGCTCAGATATCATAACGTGGTTAATGAACTACTTGGCGATCAAAAACAGAGGTAAAAACTCGATTATGTTTCAAGGTCTTTAGATATCTTTGAATATATGTAAGGTTTGCTATTTTAAAAACTTTGCATTTTCTGCCAAATAATCTAGAAATTTTTTGAAAAAGAGCAACAACTACCTAATCTCAAGCCCGATGCGAGATAACATTTTCTTGTGGGGGGGGGGGGGGGCTAAATTCAAATAATACCACAAAATATGCTATTTTTCTATTATTTTTTTGCTTTATCATTCTGTTTGGGGGGCTAAGCCCCCTAGCCCCCTTCTAGCATCGGACCTGCCTTATTTGAGTTGTGCTGTATAGAGTGATTCAATTAGAGTGCTGTATAGGTGTATAACCTTCCATAAATTTTCCCTTTCTCTCTGCCTGGAACTAATTACAAAAATACGAAGTGCCAATAAACCGTGATGTAATATTACATGAAGGAGCTTCGTTACTTTCGCTTCTTAAATAGAAGCCTAAAACACCCAGACGTCAACCCTTTGATCTTGAGATGAGCCATATGACGCAATGAAGTCTAACGAGAGCTATCGACTTCTAACAGATATTTGTAAGGCTTCATCAACCATCATCCGTTGGATATTTGTAAGGCTTCAACCATCTTTCCTTCAACCATCATCCGTTTAACTACCCCCCCCCCTGGGAAACTACCAAAATCAATCTTCTGTTATTGTATAATTGAATCAAAACCGGGAGTGAATGGGTAAAGAGCCTCAGATCAATTTCGTTATACATGTTGATGAGTGTTTTGCCCTTCTCGAGAACAGGTGATAAACCCCCGATGTTCCTTAAGGGAACTCATTCTAGGTGTATGAGAGGCTGACTTCACATGTCATGTGTGTCAGTGAAATGTTTCTATATTTTAGAGGAGGCAGCTCATTTGGCCAAAATGATGGCATATTACGGATACATTCATACGGTACCCGATAGCAAATTGATAGTTAAAGATGATGCAACGTGTCATCGGTTTCAGGTATGGAAAAATAAACGCTTTGAAGCACCGGAGATTAGCAATGCTAGGGGATGCTAACCTAAAAAGTTAATTTAATCTCCTAATGTGTTAGTTGGGGGATTGCAGCTCTTTTTAGGCACCACCCAGTTAGGCAGGAAAAGTTTTGGGCTTTCACTCCTTGTTCGCCTATTATTTGGTTATTTTACGCAAGAAGTAGAGGTCCAGGCAAGGAGCCAATGCCTTCCCAATTGAAACTACCATCTGCATATGCTGAAATCATACTTGTGGTTATATCAGACGAATCTCACAGAGACAATAGTTGGGAAGCGAAGTCTTACGATAAATCTCAGAGCAAGGACGATGAAAAATAAGATCATTAAAGAAAGGAAAAAATACATCCCATTTGGACTTGTCTTTCTTCATTTATGGCTGCGTTAAAGAAATCAAGAAATTCGTGAAAATGAACATAAATGATGTTCTTTTCTGCCGTTGTCCTTGCTCTGAGAATCTCATAGAAACGAAGAGTTTTCAATTACCTCTGAAAGGCAGCTCAATGTTTGGTGAATTTTCTGAATCAAAGTGCCCCCCTTTCGACTTTTCTGGTCTTGTCAGAACCCCTGAGTGAGCAGCACCTGCTATATTCCTGGGCAAATGGGGGGCAAAGCCACCAAAACGTATTCAAGAACAAGTCAAGTCAAGAACAAAATCAATCTAAACAAATTTTTTATCTGAATTTAAGGGAGGGGTGACTGTCCACGCTATTTCAAAACTGAACAAGCCCATAATCATCTCCTGAATCCCCCCTATACCAGGGTTTTCTCGACTTTCTTATGCAAATCCAGTCATAGCAATTCAATACCACTGTGTCTAAATATTTTTCCCGGATTTGAGTCTATTTTGTCATAAAAGGCTTAGCGAAGAACGCGTCTTCGGCCTTTCCTAAGAAATAATTGAAGAAGAGGATTATTCTCTTAGGACGTGGAATTACTTGCCACGCTTGCAAGAAAATCTTGTTTTTAAGGATTTATTAATATATTTGATCCGTTTTCTCTTTTTAGAACCAATTTCTTTGGCCATCAGCACCAAATGAAATAACACAGCTTAATTATGGTAAGCCTATATCAATTGCTTAGGCCTCGCAAACAGATTACCTTCACTGGATTTTAAATCAAATGTAGGACGGCTTTTCGTTTGATATTATTTTAGAAAAGAACTAGCCTGAACTCTAGACCCCAAACTAGGAAATGATAGAATTTATGTTCTTATTTTCGGGGATGTAAGAACCTTTGGCAAACTAACAAATGTGCCCCTCCCAATCCCAAAAATTGCCCCTTACATACCCAAAATTCCCATTTTTGCCTAATCTTTTGCCTTATTTCTCTATGCAAGATGTAACCCAGAGCAATATTTGTAATCAAAACTTTTTATTTGAATAATTATCAGCAATCTTTCTCATAACATCGCATCGTGCATGGATAGGGCTCCATTCTACCTTTGAAAATTCCTATACAAAACAGCAACGTGAGCGTGATTTGGTATGCTTTCAAACCTTTTTAACCGTCTGTGGAAGTGGTAATGTACCCCTTCTTTGACCAGGCCACTTTTTACATGCTTCCTGCGTCCCTGCTTATTTTGTACTTGATGCCTTTGTGTAGAGTAATTTTCTTTGCCATTAAGCAATATTTCTCCTTTTCAAGAGTTGAGGTAATATTGAGTTGTAATCGTCGAGTGTTCTGGCGCTGAAACTAAGCTCCCTCGTAGAAATTCAAGAAGATAGGAACAAAACCCTCTTATTAAGGGGAAAATCTTTTGGTGATATATTTTGATAGGGGTAGTATTATATTATTATAGTTGCTCAATGGTATAATTGATTTCTTTATTTTATTCAGTGTGATCAGAATGACTTTGGAGTTTCTTTTCCAGAAGGAAACTGAAATGAGAACTATCGATTAGGCCGTTATGGAACTCAAACCCTTAGCCCCCATTTACATTATATACGACAAATATAGCTCAGAAACCCTTTCTATACCCTTCGTTATCTGTCTCAAAATTCGAAACAACTTTAGAACTTTTGGTGAATAGACAAAAAAAAGTAAGGAATTGATTAATCAGAATCCATTTTGTATAGTGAATCTTTTTATGTTCATAGCGGTTTACTTGTGTAAAAGAATGATGTCAAATAAAAATCGATCTCAACTTGATGAATGGGAACTGGTATGTATGTTAATGATGTTGGAAGCATTAAAATGTCGCGAGTGGTGGTCTTATCAATCAGGGCTGTAGCTGTAATCAGGCGGGGGTGGGGAGGGGGAGGCAATAAGGGTTATTTCGTTGGCAAATTTTTCTATCTTAACCTAACAACATAACAGATTGAATATCTATTTCGTCGGCAAATTCGTCCAGGACAGCCCCAAGAAGCTGTAAGCCCTTTCCCCGGGTGATTTTACAGCTCTACAGTAACATCAAAAGCATCTGCTCAAATTGCAAGGGGGTACAAAAATTGATGATTTTGGAGGGAAGAAACTTAACGAATGTTTAGAAGCATGTGTTTCGAAATATTGACGGAATTAGTCTCCCCTTCCAAGTTATAACCAACTCTCGTTGAATATCATTAAACCAAACGGTCTCTCCATGGGTGAAAGGGTTAAAGGGTTGACTTGCATCTATGCGAAGGACGTGTCACTTCGCTGTAACACGATGCTTCAAGTTAACATAATACCCCCAGCTCAACATAAAAAACAGCGGAAGTTTCTAAGAAAATAGACATTCCTTTTAAAGGTGGAAGCATCATCCACTTTGTGTTTGGAATGCTTATAAAGTGCGATTCCTGTCCTCTAAATTCAGCTGCTTTTCTTAATCTGTTCTAAATACTTATGCTTATTGGTATGTTTTATCTTTAAGCCAATTTCTGTTGGCAAAACGACCAGCTATTATTCCTTGCTATTTGCAGCCAAATCGCTTCAATCAAATCGTGCTATTTATCTGCTTCCTTGACAAATTTCGCAATTTAGCGTAATTTGCTCTCATCTGCTGTGGAAACTCTGTAAATAAAGCATTAATCACATCAATATTGTGACAGCGTGCATCACAACCGATGAATAAGAATATTTCAAAGCGTGTTATAATTATGATTTTGCACCTGCAGCCTACTCAAAAATTCACAGAGGCTTTCTGGTGATTGCTGGCTTAAAACATTGCGTAACATCACCTAAACACTCCTGTTTGCAAAGCTTTTCATCCTTTGATTCATGCTAACTCGAATACTATGACCTTGAGATTCAGGCCATTTCAACCAGCTGTCTTCAGTTGCGGAGCCCCATAAGTGTATGGGGCGGGGGGGGGGTGTTATTACCACACACCTGCCGTAAATACGGTGATATAGTTTCGTAATAAATTAAGTGTAGGGGTAGGCTCTTATCAAGTTTCATTTCCAAGTCACATACTGTCTTGCAAATTGATCGCAAAATTGATTTCACCTTTCTAAATCTTTCTAAAATAGGATCATCGTTTTCAAAATGGCGTTTCCAAAGCAGCGTTTCCTAAGGGCGTGACCGAGCCCCAAACACCACCATAACCCCGCTCCACTTGGCGAAGGCTGGCGTCCCGCATTATGTTTAGTTTTGTCATGCAAACTTGTTAGATTTTCAGCCTCGAGAGATCCTTGGAGCTTCCTCATGATTTCTTTAAAGAATTCTTTTACAAATGCTTTATACTCTTCTCCGCAGCCCAGAACCAATCGAGATAGAGCTTTTACCAGTAAAAGTGCTTTTAAAAGTCGTGTAAATGTGTCTTTCTAACTTTCTAATGTATGCACCATTCTTTTAAAAGGAAACTTTTACGAAACTTCAAACTAACTTGAGAACAAGATGGGATCTTATCGTAATTGAAGCAGAAGCCAAATATAAGTAAGTTTGTTGGTTTTTTATGTCTATTTATTGCGTTGAGGAGCACCCTATCCAATACGATTGTAACGGCACAGAAGAAACAGATCTCTCAATTTCCAGGAAATAAGATACAAAAATTGCAAGTCGAGCTTATTCTGCATCACTTACATTCAGAGTTCTTTCGTAACCTTTTCAGCCCCCCGTGAGTATACAGTTATACAGTAGCATTAATCACGCTGCTCAGATTGCAAGGGGGTACAAGAATTCATGATACTGGAGCGAAGAATCTTACCAAATGCTTTAGAAGAAGGTGTATCCAGATATTGAAGGGTCAGACACTCTCTTCTAAAAAGTAAACAATTCTCGCTGATTTGCAATTATTTCTTGTTAAAGAGTTGAAAAAAAGAAAGAGAAAACGCAAAAGAGAATACACGAAACACAAGAGCGAGCATTTTGGAATCTTTACAGACCTCCAGTAAGGACATTACCTTTGCTGTTTTTTCTTCTATTACGAGTCTTTGATTGAAGTAGTAAACATCGAATGCAATAAAACAACTTTGTTTAAACGGGGGGGGGGGGGGGGTATGAACCCAGGATTTTATAGAAAGTTGTAGGTGTTGCAAGACTTTTGGCAGTCAACAATGTTCTATGTTCTGGTGATATGCCCATTTTCAGAAATCTGTACATGAATATGATTGGTGAATTATACTGCCCCATTTTGCACCCCTGCCGTAGGCGCCTCTGCCACAATAGAACATATTTCGACTCCCCATAACGTTGTTTTATATCTTCAACGCTTATGAAGCAGGCTTGGTGGTATGTTTTTTTAACCTCAAAATCACAACTGCTTCATACGCCCACTTTGTTATCAACACCCAACGCGATCCAAGTAACAGAGATAGCATGTGGTTGCGATAATTCTTGCTTATTGAGGCCTTTAAACTTGTTAAAAATAGACCGTATACAGGAACCGCAAAATCGCGTAATGAAAACTAAAAATACATATTTTTATAAGCACCCCGTTAATAAGCAAGTTAGACTTGAGTCACTGAAATATTGAGCAACTGGGTGGCTCAATGAAAGAGCAATAAGTTAAGCTGCGGTTTGCTTTTTTTCAAACCCACGAACTTGAATTGGCTTCAAAGACTTTTTCACTTTAAGGAAGCCCGTATATCAGGGCTAGATACAAACAAAATTTATATTTATATTTATTTTCATATTTATATTTATATTTACATTTATATTTACATTTATATTTATATTTATATTTATATTTACATTTATATTTTTATTTTATTCATATTTATATTTATATTTATATTTATATTTATATTTATATTTATATTTACATTTATTTTTTTATTTATATTTTTATTTTTATTCTTATTTATTTTTGTATTTATATTTATATTTACATTTATATTTATATTTATATTTTTATTTTTATTTTTATTCTTATTTATATTTATATTTATATTTATATTTACATTTTTATTTATATTTATATTTTTATTTTAATTTTTATTCATATTATTATTCTTATTTATATTTACATATATTTATATTGATATTTTCTACATTTTTTCATCATCACTATTTGACAACAGTCATTCGACGCATGTTATTATTGTTTGCTGTTATTATTTTGTAAGCCAGCTAAATGCGAATTATCTTTTAGTGAGATCTATCTAAGAATAAATATTATTACAAAATGAAGTTTCAAAAAAATATATCTACTGTATCTGTATATTTGCTTTTCTACAGCCAGGTTCAAGTCAGGTTCTTGAAGCTGATATCAAGAAAGTACGAATGGATGAAAATGGCTTTGGCTCTCGACAAGGAAAGGTAAGAAATATATCAATTATTTAGCATGAGAAAACAAGCGTCATAGCAGGGAGTAGCCCCACGAGAGAATGCTTGTTAAATTAACTAAAATGTCCACTCTTATGTTTCAAAATGTTTGTTTAAACGTAGAAGGAGCTAAAAAAGGAGTTTTTATTTTGTGTAATAAAAGTGAATTCATCTTTTAGGCCCGTGTGAGTTTGCAATTAGCCGCTGCGAAAATGTCAGAAGATGCTTTGAACCATGCTTTGGATGATGCCATGAGAAAGGTCTGGTATAATTGCAAAGATTCAAAAAAATTTCGTGTATTGCAAGGAATTGCATTTACTTTCTAATATTTCCATTTCAAAGGAGTGTCAAAGAATTCAATCGTTCTACCAAACATATCATAAGTTTGAATGTTGCATGAGGCTTGCTAAATATTTTCATTTCATTTCATTTCGTTTCATTTAATCAAGCTAATAACATTTATACACAACAGCAACCCATTAAAGAAGATTTCAAGAATGTTAAGAACACATTATTTAAAAATTCAAAGGCACATTTTAAGAATAAAAACCTTTTCAAAGCATATTTTATTGACCAATACCTAATTATAAACGCGTATATTGAGGAACAAAATTAACATAAAATTATAATGCTTTTATAGGTGGATGATATTAGACAACTTTTGCATAAACAAAGAATCAAAACATCAACTGCTTCGGAAAGGTTTGTAAATATCGATTGTATTTGATAATGAAGAAGATGATGATGATGATTTCTTTCACCCGAGGCCGGTGAATGGGTACTCAAGAGAAATGTCAGGAGATACAGCACTTCCGACCTATTTAGCTGGATAACTGCCAACACCCTAGCCTGGGTTAAAATTATTGCATTTCGTTGCATCATATTGTATTGTATTGTTTTGTATTGTATCTTATTGTATTGTATCGTACTGTATTGCATTGCATTGCATTGTGTTGTGTTTTATTGTGTTGTGCTGTATTGTATTGCATTGTATTTCATTGTATCATATTGTATTGCATTGTATTGTATTGTATTGAATTGTATTGTATTTAATTGCATTGTATTGTATTGTTTTGTATTGTATTGCATTGTATTGTATTGTATTGTATTGAATTGCATTGTATTGTATTGTTTTGTATGTATTGTATTGTATTATATTGTATTATATTGTATTGTATTGTATTGTATTGTATTGTATTGTATTGTATTGTATTGTATTGTATTGTATTGTATTGTATTGTATTGTATTGTATCATATTGTATCTTATTGTATTGTATTGTATTGTATTTTATTGTATCATATTGTATTGTTTTGTATTGTATTGTATTGTTTTGTATTGTTTTGTATTGTTTTGTATTGTTTTGTATTGTACGCATTACTTCGCGCCATATTCCAGTAATATTATTCTATTTCATTTTGTGATACAATAATTTGTTCTATATAAACATAAACTGCACAATATTCTCGATTTCTGTATTTTATCACATGTTTACAAATTTTCTTTTTCCACAAAATTCTTCGTTATTTAACAGGGTCCTTATCTTACTTTCAGTCTTATACAAAAAACAACACAATATGAGTCATATGACCCATTTATGACGTCACCAATGCCATCTAACCCTTGGATATCTGATGATAATGCATTCTGGATGGACAACACAAAAAAGTAAGCTTGCAGTTATCAAAATAATTCAGCGCAAGGCCTAGTTTAAAGGTTGCATTTCTGCCGCGTCGAATTAAATGCAATTAAATTCGACGATAATGCGGCAAAAATACGGCAGTGGATTGAATTGTCGCATTAATGTCGCATTAAATTTAACAGTTGCGCCAAGCATTTAGACCCATGTGCTATATAAGCGGATTGGTATATTGGTGCAATGCATTTTCAATACTTGGATCTAGCTTCACTAATCTCGGCCCTTTTAATATGCGCTTTGAATTCATATCAAGGCGAATATTAGCTCGAAAGAAGTGTTTAAGGTTTTAGTCAGGGACGTGAACAGGAGGTTAAAAGGGAGGAGCTTTATTTGGCATTTTCGAGTTGAAATAGCTCGGTCTCTGCCGACCGAACGAGAACGTGGTGAAGACTGCTAATAAAAGAAGAAGTAAGGTCGAAGTTGACTGGAAATCATTTGAGAAAGAAAGCAGAAAAGGACAACTATCAAAAGAAGCGACATTGGTAGTAGACGTAATGTGTGGTGAAGACCAAGAGTGCAAATTTGGGGGCCGCAGAGGATGTTACACCCATTATAATTTCACTGTTTGGTCCCAGCTGCTATTTGACTGCGATAAAATCGGTCCCTATCTGGCTCGGAATGTACATTTTTTCGCTTTTACAGTCCTAAAAAGAGTTGCAACATCTTGCTATCAATGAGCCGAGTCGATCCTGCACCAATTTATTGAGAAAACGTTATTTTTCTTTTATTGTCAGCAACTGATATTTTGCAAAATTCGGTCCCTTACGATGAGATACGGCCCTTTGAAAACATGCCATCTTTAGATAGATATGCATTTGCACCCTTGCATAAAATACGAGTAGTTAATTACAACAATCTTTACATATTTGCAACTCTTAATTTGCTAAGATTGCGAAGGAAGAGCCAATGGCCTTATAATATGTTTTATCTCGCTGCAAACCTTTCTTTTATTATGTTGTTGTTGTTGTGGTTTCAGGGCTGTTCCTCCGCAGAAGCAAGTACATCGTTGGTTATTTTCTCTGAATGATTTGTTACGAGATGCGCAGGGGACAATGATGTTCTTAAAGTACCTTGAAAAAGAATTCAGTGCTGAAAACTTGAGGTGAACTAAATCTATTGATATCTTCAATCGATACCTGCATTATCATCAGAGCTTAGACACTACCTCATATGAGGTATTGCAGCTAAATTATTTGCAAACTAAACTAAACTAAACTAAACTAAACTGAACTGAACTAAACTAAACTAAACTAAACTAAACTAAACTGAACTGAACTAAACTAAACTAAACTAAACTAAACTAAACTAAACTAAACTAAACTAAACTAAACTAAACAAAACTAAACTAAACTGAACTGAACTAAACTAAACTAAACTAAACTAAACTAAACTAAACTAAACTAAACTAAACTAAACTAAACAAAACTAAACTAAACTGAACTAAACTAAACTAAACTAAACTAAACTAAACCAAACTAAATTAAACTAAACTAAACTAAACTAAACTAAACTAAACTAAACTAAACTAAACTAAACTAAACTAAACTAAAATAATGAAAAATCAAAACAATCATACAACGACAATAACCAAAAAAGGAAGGAGAAAAACTCTTAACTATTTTTTATTATTTAAGGTGTCTTCTTCGAGGATTTATTTTCCTTGCAGCTAGAAAATATTTTCATTTCTAGGTTCTGGCTTACTGTTGAAGAATTCAAATTTTGTCCCCTTTCATCGATTGAGGCAACTGCCAATCAGATTCACAAGTAACTTCAAATTTTTTATTATTTCTCATGTTTAATTATTTTAAAATTTTGAAAAAACAAATTATCTAACAGTTTTGCTTATCCAGCTTTCGAACGCTTTCAAACTCCCTAAATGTAACCCTTTCCTCCAAGGAGCCCGATGATTATTAGCGATAACTGGCTACTCCTTAGGAAGAATGGGCTAATAATTCAATAGCTTGATCTTTTGTAGTTCAGCATTTTAAAGGCACCTTAGCTTCACCATCCTCAGTTACAGTACCCCCTTGCAACCTGATCGAATGCTTTAATTGTTACTGTACAACTGTATTATCACCGGGAGTGCAACTGTTCATATTTTTTATTACAGGATATCAAGTTATGGGCATTGCAAACTTTATTCATTAAATAGCTGTACCAGCAACTGACAATTTCCTTTTTCTTGTACATCCTCTCTAATCGTGGCTTTTCTTATATATTCTAGGGAATACATTGGAAATAACGCATTACATCCAATCAATGTTGACCAACGAGCTGTTGAATTAGTGAATGAAAGAATGAAATCACCAAATCATTCTACTTTTGATCCAGCACAGGTAAATATTATCGAGTACTTTTCAAGTCAGCTTTAGGTTTTTTAACCTGGGTGTCAGTAGTGCTATTGGCTCTAGAACCCTCTAAAGTGCATCAAGAAGATGATCACAAGGGCCTCTTAGAAAATAAACTTCATTCTGTAACTATTTAAAGAAGTACTTAATCTGGTATTTTCCATTATTATTTCTACCCTTTTTTTCATGCTTTTACCTCATTGCCCTGCAGTTCTAGAGACACTCGTTCCAGGCACAAATATCCTATTGTTCTCAAAGTGTCTTATATTGTCAGCACGTGTGGATACCCCCTTGGGATCAAGGTCGGTGCTAGAAAATATTCTTGGGGTTATGTCCGAGCCAGTTGCTGAGAAAGAGTCAAAGATCCATCCCATTGTCATTGATTTAGGTTGAGTAAGCAGTATAAAATGGCAATTCTGCCGAATGAAATGCAACTTCATGACACTGCTCCTACTTGGCACTAACAGGAACCCGTCGTTTTATTCATTCTTATCGAGTATATTTTTGTTTATTTCCAGGATCAGATTTATACACTGATGCGAACAGATAGTTACAAACGTTTCTTAAAATCAGAACTATATCAAGCAATTGCACAAGACACACCACAGTCTAGAAGAGGGTGAGTAAGATTATAGAATTTTTATCGATCAATGATTGGGTCCACTGCTCAGCTGTGTCAAGTTCTTTTTTGTGGGAAGGGGGAGATGGTGGATCACCTATGGAAGTGGTCGGTTAATTCTGGATGAAATGAAATTTGCATGAGTGACAGCTTGCAGTTGTGGAATGATTTTACATTGAGAATTACAGCTATAAATTAATGATCGTTCTTGTAGTGAGGAAATGATTGGCTATTATCTGGTTATAGGTTAGGTGACTTGTTGATCGATTGGTTGTTTGATTGATTGATCGATTGATTGATTGACTGATTGACTCATTGATTGATAGATCGATTGATTTATTGATTGATTTATTGATTCATTTGATTATTTATTTATTCATTTTTTGATTCATTTATTCATTTATTTATTCATTCATTCATTTATGTATTTATTCATTTATTTATTTATTTATTTATTTATTTATTTATCTATTTATTGATGGATTGACTGATTGGTTGATAGACAGACTGATTATTTGACCTGATTTATCAGCGATAGACTACATAGTTGATTGGTCGATTACTTGACTGAATGATGCATTGCTAATCTCTTTTTTTTCAATTTGTTTGGCATTATATGTGATGTATCTTGCCATATGGAGCATTCAATACAACGTGTATTGACTACAAAACTACCGTATCAATTCAATATCAATAGCTCCTTCCTGGTTTACTACCAGTAACTCCTCCGCAACGCTGTTAAATGTGTAATATATAATCCTAGCTTTGTGTTTAATTGTTCAAGTGTTTAATTTTCAAAGCAAAATCATTTTACTCAATGCAGTAACGTCAACTAATAGCCAGGCCCTATTTTTACAGCATCATGAATGGTGAGAAGCTAGTAAGAATTCATGATAAATTTACGGTACTTAATTATGCAAAATTTCAGGCGAAGTCCTACAGTAAAATGGTTCATCTAACTCATGGTTCCTAATGCAGAACTAAGGAAACTGCTGCTGAAACTGGTAGAAAGTACATGATTTTAGAACAGCGAAATTAATCATAGTTATCATATTAATTAGGTTTGAAGGGAGCCTTGTACGTAAAAGACTTCGTCTCTACAAAACATAGCAATTTTTGTATTGAAATTTTGCCAAATATTTATTTATGAGCAGTAACCTCACAACTGAAAAGCTATTATTATAATGCCATAAAACCAATTTCATAGTATTGAAGCGCGTCTTGTGCTACCAAACTTCTTCTACCTTCATAATTTAGCCATTATTTTTAATTTACAAAAGAATAGGATACATTATAAAGCCCCCCCTCCATTAACTTAGGATATTTCAACAAAGATCATCTCTTTTATACACCCCTATTTAAGAAACAGCACCTGCTTACATTTCGGACAATCCTATTTGTCTGCAATTATAGCTATCCTGTAAATTGGGTAAGTGACTGGTTGACATAAAAAAGGATATTATTATTATCTGGGCGTATTTGCCTCTCATTCTTGCCGCTTTGCGTTGTTCTTTATATTTGTCATTTATATACTTCGTCACAAGCATTCCTAGAGAATCCGGAAAGTAAACTGCTATTTCGTTCTCCACTTTACTTGTTACATATATTCGACCCCCTCTATCCGGTACCCCAGCAAAGTTTTCTAGGCAAGGCCTGGTCTGAAGTAGATAGAGGTAATTTTTATGGCAAATATTTAATCTTTTCCATCAGACTTTTCCAAGACGTAAATGTCACAGCTTTATTCCGGCTAAGGTATCATTTCGACTCCATTTTGTTTTAGGATCGTAGATGCCATAAAAGGATGGAGAAGCCCAAACAAATAATCACGTGATTAGTCTTAGATAGCATGGCATTCATCAACATATATGTTCCTTTTTCATATATTAAATATGTATTACAAATCAGTAACGTTTTGGCATTCTAGATTATTTTCACCTTTAATTTTGTATTAATAACAGAGTCAATTGTAAATTGGTTTCAGATACGGGCCTAGAATGAACGGGGGTTTAAACTTTGTTTGCAAAATCTATAAGGCCATTTATAATCATAATGAATTTTATACATGAACAATATGAAGTAACGCGTTTATCTGACGCCCTCCTCCAATGTTGACCCCCTATTTCTTTTGGACTCGAAGGGTACTTTTGCGCAGGCGCCACAGCTTCTCACTATTATCAATGCTTTTGTACGCACGTACCAAATTTGGAAAATAATTTGAAACAATGTTTTTTACCTGACCTTTACCAATAAAAGAGTGTTGGCCAAATGAGAACCACCAAGACAAGCGTTTTGTTAGAAAAAGACAATTGTTGTACAAGGGTTTTACCAGCCAGGCATACTAATGCTAGTAAATCAATGTTAAGCCCATTTTTTCTTAAGAATTCATATTGGATGGAGTTACGAAAACATTGCAATTGCATGGATACTGTTAGGAAGAATGTCATAGAATGAATCTCATCTAAATGCCACACCCATACCTCGCCTAAGGCTGCTGAATATTTGTTCTTTAGGGATCTTGTTCCAAGGTGGAACATTAATTCTGTCTTATCATTCCGTTCAATAGTTTTGGGATCTTTCCCTCTTTATTTCAGTCAACTGTCACCCCACATTCTTGAACTAGCTAAAATTTCACGCTACAGTCAGAATATTTCTCTGTTTAATAATTTCTCAAACTTTTCAGGCTTCGTAGAGTTAGAGTTTAAGATAACTTTATATTAACTCACTCATTTGTCGCCTTTGACCTTTGACATCATTGCTGGACCTTGACCCTTAACGTCACCCGTACGATTCATGGGGTCATGATTTTTGGCATTACTTTGAAATAAACTGGCTCGCTAATCAGGTGTTCCTTGCCAAGAGCGGAATGTTGTATTCATCAGCTGAACACAAACTCATTTAAAATAAAGGTAATTCTAAAAAAGAAGAATTTGAATACACAATTATGATTCTGCCACAATAGGGGATGGTTTGCAAAGAAGCTCACAATTAGGATCATAATATAATATAATATGATAAAATAGAATATAATATAATATAATATAATATAATATAATATAATATAATATAATATAATATAATATAATATAATATAATATAATATAAAAAATAACATGAAATGTTTTTTTAGGATTTCTTAGTAAGGCAAGGCAAGGGTGTGAGCCCCCATGGACCCCCATGAATTCCCATCTAGTTGTTGACATCCCTGAAACAACATCTCTGTAGATTCCATGATTATTTTAAGCGCCTAATTTTTAGTTCTTTTTCTTAAAACTAAGAAAGTTAATTTTTTTTATTCTTTCACATTCTTAATCATTGTAAAACATTTAATTTTTGATCTCATTATCTCAATGATTGCGACAAATTTTTGTTATAGTCGTTTATTTTGTGAATTATTTAAAATATTATTTTATTTCTTAATTGTTCTATAATTTAACGAACGTATTTAGTTTACTACGATAAAAAAATCCTGTTTTGTTTTGTTTTCTTCTGCTATCCATCTTTCCGCGTTGCTAAGACTAGCGGGAACCGTCTGTTTGGTTCCTACATGCCCAACAGCTTATCGCTTTTGAAACATTTTTCTTTCTGTGGCTACTGAGCTCACAAGTGCAATAATTACGGTCCAGAACCTGAGATGAAAGCCCGTTAATTTAGCAAATAACCTTTAGTTTCAATACAAACCTTGTTGTGGCTCTGTCCTCCTCACGTTTTCCGTATTCATAACTTCCAGCATCTGCACTTAATGAAAAGGTGTTAGCATCGAAATTCTTACACGCTGCAATTTGTTGCTTCATCTTTGAAGGCAGCAAACAATGCAAGATGGAGCATTGCATTATAAAAACATTTTTACACATGAGAGCCTAAAAATAAAACGAACAAAAGCAGAATGCCCCTTGGGGAACTTTGGGAACAGAGCAAGTGGCTTGAGAACGAAAACTTTGCGCTATGGATACTGTGACATTATATTGGCATCGTTTTCAAAGAGAATGCAGTCTTGTTTGAAAAACATTTATTTACACAAATTAGACACAATAGAAACAATAAAATTTATGCAAGTGAACCTTAAAGGAGGGGGCAAAAACCTTTGTAATTAATCAGAGCCCCGCCAAACAGCATTAGCAAAAACAAACCTTATCTATGTACGCGCTAGGGACGCTAAGGAGCTTAAAGCCCCGTCAAACAATCCAACTTTCCATTCAACATTTACTGATCATCCTTGTTATGTGGAATGCTTATTCACTTCACAGCTATGTTCAGTCACCTAACATTGTTTTCAGAGGTGTTGGTTGGAATTTTCGCAGAACAAAATCAAGCCAAAAATTTAGCCAATATTAACGTTGTTTTGACATTTAATTTGAAATTTAATGAAATATTGGGTTGTTTGATCACCCCATGCACAGAACATCAACAAACATTAAATCAAATGTTTGGTAATATGTTGGAACCAGGGCTTTTAGGAACAAGGCCTGCATTTCTATAATTTTGCCACTTGGAGAACCTTATAGGCTTATAGGAGAGGTGGGTCACAACTTTTCACAACACACTGTAGAAACGACCTTGCAAGTCTGAGAGCGAAGCTATGGATGCAAGTCCTTGAACCTGGACTGAAAACACTAAAATTCAATGATTGGTGTTCAAATAACAAGGGAAACTGTAAAGTCTTTTATGATATTTGGAAAATTCGTTTCAAAAAGAAAACGAAAAATGCTCAGCATAAGATTTGTTGACATAAGGAACGTATAGGAATACGATATAACTAACTATAAATAGATAAATAAAATGAAAGTTAATGAGACATAATGAATACGATGCATCTGTTATAGAAATGGCTGTTATAGAAATCTTCTGCATGCTCTAGGTGGAAGTATCAAATTTAATATGTCTCTGGGGGATTATCATTAACTTAAATTAATCTAACCCTGGGGAGTTATATGTAGGAGGTTTAGAAAGGGGGTCCTTGTATTCTACATTTTGTGGCAAATAAAAAGCGTTGCACAGCGTATCTAAAAATTGGTCAAAGATAGAAATAAGGTCTTGAAACTAAGAGAATAACCACTGACAAAACTAGGAATTTCAGCCGACGAATTCGCTTGATTCTTATATATTTTCATTTTGTCCCAAATTTTCTAAGTTTATTGAAATAGGGGCATCAATATTTTCAATTATGATCTGAGTGATAAATCGGGTAAAGTGGGCCTAATACCGGGGCATCGTTAGCTGGGTCTTATTAACTTATTTCGATTTATAGTGGCCTACAATTTTTAGTGGCCTACAAATGGGCATTTAAACATAGAAATGTGTAGGGCAAATGCAAATTCTAATATTATTCGAAAAATCATAGCGCCCCTCATGCCACTGAAGAATCTACTAGAATTTGTTATTCAATTGCTTTCTAATACTCTCTCATGGACCAGCCCTTAAGCTACATTATCTTATAAACTTGTTAAGATAAACTTAAAAAATAACCCAGCTTACGCAACTTAAAATCCGAGAATAAATATGTAATTCATGCCATCAATACTACAAACACAAGTTAAATAATTCCTTAAAGGTTCAATGTTCTGTGTTCGTTTTTAGTTGTTTAAACTGCTGAGTTATTCGTTCTATAATGGAACAAACTGTCTGCATTCAAGTCTCCGACTTCGTGTAATGCCTCTACAAGAAGCTTTACGACCTGTGAATGAAAGGAGAATTACATTCTAGCTGAATAAATCCATCACAAATAGGTTGTTAAGGGCTGGACTTCACTGAACTACAAACCCAGCCAAAAGTCTTGGACCACTAACCATAATATTGCTTTCAATCTGCAGCTTCCCCTCTCCCCACAAAATAATGTTGCTTAGTCCACATTTCATGGCTACCCCCTGACCGAAATCAATTGCAAACAAAAGATAAGCTATTGCTCTTACAAACCAACGTTTTTTTTATTGGGTGGTGATACCAGTGTTATTAGGCAAGAAACCACAAAGCATTCTGTATTTCAGCGATTTTGGCAGGGGTTGTAGAAAGCCAAATAACGCAAGGGGTAGTACGCGAAACAACATATTAAAAACATCTAGAGGCAGAGTCACAAAGACTAAGGTTAATATGCATCCCTAGGACAGAGGTTACTAAAAGAAGGTTATATTTCTTAGCTTTAAAGTGTTGGGATGGTATCTTTATAAGTGTAAGGCAACTGCCCACATCAGGGTATTTCAAACAAAATCTTAATATCTCCATGAAGAGTAGAAATTATTGAAATCCTTGAAAGAACTGCCTTTTCGATTTATTTCAGATGATACATGAACTCATAACTGTTATCATTTCATTGTCAATTTCTTTCCGTAACAAGTAAAGTAGAGAAAAAATAGCTGGATGACTACAGGATTCTCGAGGAACATTTGCAACGATGTATATTAATAACGACAATAAGGAATAACGCAAAGCGAGAAGGAGTACACAGCAGATATGACCAGATGATAATAATAATATATTCATAGATTTCAAAAGAATTATCATCTGTTCATATTTCCTTTGTATTCCTACTGTTTTGCGTTGTTCCTAATCTCCAATATTTATTTATTCCAATAACTATTTATTCCAATATTTATATATCCGTCGTAGAACTTTGTTTATTGCTAAAGGAATTTATCAGAGTAATTATGTAATAAACTCCATAAAAATCTCATTGATGGGATGCATAAAAATATAGTGATTTGTATGGCAAAGTGCACCCTCCCTAAGTACCAAAGGGTTGCAGAGAGGTTGGACTTAGAACAGAGAGGAATTTGACGTTATGTGGTTGGGTAGGGCAAAGAAAATAGAAAAAAATTGAAAAACACAAGGCAAAAGAACTTACGTTGAAATTGGTTACCAATGGAGTTCCAGAATCAATTGCTGATCGTCGAATTAAATAATTATCTTCTACATATTTCGTGTTTTGGTTTGGCAAATTGATGACGAGATCGATCTCTTTGTTTTGAATTAATCTGAAACAACAAAAGTTGGCATCAAAACACGTGACAAGGAATCTAGATCGCTTCTAAAAAGATGAACGGGAAAATTTCAAACCACCGAAATGGCTGGAAGAGGTTTTAAAACCGTAAATGTAGCTTTGTATGCAATTTCACCTAGTAGGTAGAAAGATGAAATTGAGAACGCTTGTCCGTGCGAAAATTCAGAATTCAGTGGCATTTCGGGACAAAAGTCAAATCCCAGCACAAACGACATCATCTCTGCTGGATACTTGTTTAAAACAAGAGATCGATAGAAAACTATTCTGTGTAGAAAGCATTCTATGAGCACAGCTTTACAGGGATGGGATACCAGAAGGACGTAACCCGAGAGGGTGGGGGCGTTTCACCCATTCTAAGTATGATAATATTGTCAAATCTCATCAAAACTCATGAATGCAGGGCAAAACTCATCAAAGCAGGAATTTTTTTTACACGCTTTCGCATAACAGAAGTAACTGACTTATTTATTTAAAGGTAACCTACCTAGAGTCATTTCTTGCTAGGGGGCAAAGATACCAACAAAGCAAGGGTTGCAAAAGGTCCTTTGGGTTCTCACTTGGAAAATGTTTAGGACCTCGTAGATTTGTGCTTAGCAAAGACACTAAACAGTTGACCATTAGGAGGGGAGCGGCTGCCCCCTTTCCCTCTCTATCTGCGCTGCTGATTCCCATCTTAATTGTTGTACAATAATCATACGCAAACTAGGAAACTAAGCTGAGAACTCACCTTGTAGCACTGGGTAGATCAGGTGTTTCTTCATGCAGCGGCCACCCAACAGCCTTTGCTGGAATGTTATGTTGTCTAAGGTATGCAGCAGTGGCCATTGTGCCATAAAGGGTGTATCCCAATTTGTGTAAAGCATTGGCAGTTGGAAGGAATTTAGGTTGAAATGTTTGCTGCAAAAAATACGTTTGAATCGTTAGATTTTAAAGCAAGGGTAAAATATTGAAAATTCCCTAATTAAAATTTGTTAGCAGTTGAAAGATAGAGCAGTTTAGACAAGGATGAGAAATGAACTCGTTCGTACCCCCATTATGCCATCCTCTGTGGGGCACTGATAAAAACTACCTGAAATTTATTAAACTTTCCATACAAAACTGGACTATCTGGTCAAATGACCTCTGCTGAGAGCGGGCTTAATTCATTGAGGATATCGAGGTCACTCTAGTCAATTAAAAAACTTTGAAGACTTTTTTATTTCAAAGTAATTTTTGTTATTATTGATAAATGTAGGCTTAATCTATTCAATTTTTCTGTATGTAATTGCGCCTATGAGCTTTGAGGATATATGGCGCACTTGTCTATTATTATCATCATTATAATCATTTGCAAGAATTGGTTAGAATTCTCAGTAGGCCCCCCCCGCCTACCAATCTCCTCAATATCTGGATAGATACTGTAAATATTTTCACTCAATCATCTTCAATTCTTGTACCCCCTTGCAATGTGAGCAGGCGCTTTTTAATGTTACTGTACAGATGTATTATTACCGGGGGTGAAAGGGTAAATACTCTAAAATTTAAGTATTTGTATCTGTATTTGTACCTGAATTCCGATCAAGACATTCTTCTTTGGAATTTTAAATCCAGTTGACAGCAATGCTTTCAAAAAGGCAGTGTTCACAGTTCTACCGAAACATGCAACCTGAAAAATAAACAAATCAAAAAATATTCATCAATTTCAAATCATAAATAGAAGCTCTATTTCATACTGAAATATACCACATATGAGACAACAATAAATTAATGCTATTTATTACACATACTATATAATATAAATATAAATATAAAATGATACAAATTATAAATCAACAAACAAAAATTACCTCTCCTGTCGATGCCATTTCACATCTAAGAAGTGGATCTGCATCTCTCAATCGAGGCCATGAGAACATGGGAGCCTTAAAATCATATCAGATCAGTGCTAAGAAACATGACATATATTCATGCACTCTATTGCAATTAAGTAATAAAACGGCATCAACTGACGATATTATTACTATAAATACTGAATTCAACAGCTTTTGAAAACCCTCTCCCTCTGAGTGCCATGCCCATAATGGACGTAGGTAATCATGGTCTTCCATTTTCTTCGATCTTTGCAGTATGTATCATCTCATTTGTTGTAATTAAATAACCGTCTGCCATGGATGATAACATCAACTGTCCCTGTCTTTCGTCTTTCTCTCAATTTTCCCTTGAATCTTTCCTGTCCTTACGATCTGTTCCAACTATTGCGATCAAAAACCCTATTGCACAGAAATGCTTATACGCCTTGTTACACTGTGCAATTTTTTCAGCAACTTGTCTCGCAAGGCATCGCGAAAGAAGTTCCTGAGAAAAGTCGCAATGTAACAGGGGGTGTCTCGAAATTCTTTTTGCTTCGCACAGCGTTGTACGAAGTAGAACTCAGGTCTACTTTTCAGAACGTATCGCAGCAATCTGCAACGCTAATATTTACTTCTGACTATCCTTGTCCAATGCGTTGCGAGACAAGTAGCGGAAAAAATTGCACAATATGACAGGGCCTTTACTGCGTTATTGAAGGCAATTAACAGGCAAAATAAATACACCATTTACCTTAATTCCTACGTAATCTGTTGGGACCTCATCTGATTCTAATGGAATCAATGACTTTTCATCTAAGGGTGCATCAACGAAAACATGTGTTGCAGCTTTGATGAAGTCAGTTCCAAGTGTCTTTGAGACGAATGGGAACGATCTCGAGGCTCGCAAATTCAATTCAATCACCTGTAGAACGAAAAAATGATATTCTTAATTGTTATTCATTGGTATTTTTACGATTCATTGCTATTGCAGTTGGAATAACAAACACAATAATATAACGTCGATGAAAATTGAACTGTTTTGTTTCATTGCTGAAAAAGTCAAAATGAGTCTGTTTTTTCTCTATCATCAATACATCACATCAAGGCATCACATCAATGCATCAGATCAATTAATACATATTGAAGTGTAGGAAGATAATAAGTAAAATAAGTAATAGAAAAATAAGAAATAAGAAACCTACCATGATATCGTCACCTTTGGCCAAAAATTGAATATTTAATGGGCCTGAGATTTCAAAACGTTTTGCGATTTGTTTTGTGATTTCCTTCACCTGCAAAAAGAAAAATTTTATCAGCTATCAAATCAAAAAGTAAAACTAGATCTAGCAAACTATGCTTATCCAACAATTGACAAGATTTTTCTATTTTCTTCGGTTCCAACAACTTCTATTTTGAAAGACATTATGATGGAAAATCGATCAAAACTGTTTACAGTGATGCACTAGCTATTAAATGGAAATGCATTGCATTATAATGTTTTATATCATATAATTTTATGCTGTAGTGCATTGTAAATGAAACCCTACCACGGTATGAATTCATTGCATTAGCTGCTAACCTGAATTGTCAAGTTACATTGTATCTTATTGTTCATTGTACTCTGTAGTAAATATCATAGTTCATGAAACGTCTTTTCTGATAAGGCAACACGGCATTAGTTCTGGCACCAGGCAAGGATTCACCCGTGCCAACATCTCAGCTATGCTATGTCGTCTAAATACGGGACGTCTCACCAAGGAACGCTGGTCTGGGCCACTCAGAAACGTTATCATAGGCCTAGTCTTACTTTTTATCGCAGCACATATACTATACATTGTTGCCGTGTCTGTGTTAAACAAGCCTAAGTTAATTTCCCGAATAATTTTTTCGTTCTTCGTCCAAATATCTACATTATATGACAACAATCACCCACCTTCTGTTTGTGCAATGAGCTGATGTTTTGAGCAGGCTGTATGAGGGTAGCATCACCAGAATGCACTCCAGCATTTTCAACGTGCTCTGAAATGGCATGGACAATAATTTCACCATTCTTTGCAACGGCGTCCATTTCTATTTCGGCTGCACCTTCGATAAATTTGGTGATTACAACAGGATGCTCCTGAAAAATTAAAGTTCAATTCAAAATTTACAAGGATTTTTTTCTCATAAATGACAAAAGAAGCAAGTCGCTATATAGCAATGGAAAAATGATATAAAAATAAAGGGTGAAAGATAAGTTACAGCAAACTAAACATGTTCGTAAAACTTAATCTAGTCACAACAAAACAGATAAAAATACAGTGCAAATAACATAACATGGAACAGTGCAGCATAATATATTAAGTTTTATTATACTCAAAAGAAGAATAAATGTTAATATAAAGCAGTTGCATATAATATAGTACAATGCAATACAATACAATAAAATACAGTACAATAAAATACAACACAATACAATACAATGCAATGCAGTACAATACAATACAATATAACACAAATCTATAAAATACATAACAATGCAATGCAATACAATGCGATACAATGAAATGCAATGCAACACAATGCAAAATAATGCAATACAATATAATGCGATGCAATACAACAAATATAAAAAAGAACTATCTGAATCTCGAATCATCTGAAGCAGATGAAATAGATGAAAACTACAGTAAAATAAATAACAATATTGAATAACAGAATATTTACCAAAGAGACTTTGGTTGCTTCTTCAAGAAACTTTTTCAATTCTTCAGGCCCATAAGCTACATTCATGGCGGAGCCACTCAGGACGTATGATGGTCGTAGTAGGCAAGGGTATCCAACATTAGCTGCAAAGTCTAATGCCTCATCCTATGGATTGCAAAAAATGAGCTTGAATCTTTGAAGATCATAAAGATATATATGTTGCCAAAGCAAGATAAGAGCTTTTGTAAAACGAGGAATTCGTTGAAAAGCGAAGTTTCATGAAAAATCTGTGAGCAAGAAAAGAGTTTGTGTAAATCGAGAAATTCGTTGAAAAAATCTGAGGGCAAGGACGGCGGAAAATAGATTCTCGTCTGCTCGTTTTCTTCATGATTGAAAAATGAAACAGCAATAGTTACTGTTATGGATAATAATGAAATATATAAAATATCTATATGGGATATCAATATCTCATTTTCTCCCGATATACTTCTAAAATCAACTTTTACCGTTGTAAAATAAGTTTTGACCTGCCGGCCCACATCAGTCTAAACCATATTGTGATTTTAACATCACTTAATCTTTGTAGAGAGGAGAAACGCAAAGGAATTCAATAACAGAACAGATTTTGGAGTTTTATAATGGAATTTTCGTGTAACGTCCCCTCCTTAAAATTACTACTCTTTGGACAACATCATCTAGCAGCTTTAAAGAGAAATGACATGATTTTTCAAAGTTGTTGCATGCTAGGAAAGCAAAGAGCAATTCCAGATGAGGTTAAAAGTTTAAGTATATACACATAAAACTGGTTATAGATACTTACAACAGACGAAAGCGCCCTCCAAGGGGCTTGTGAAATGTTGAGATCATCAAGAATTTTCGAGAAAACTGATCTAAAAGAAAAATCAAGGGATGATAAAAAGACCCTCTCAATTAAGCAAAATACTAAGCAAATACCTCCAGATATTTCATGCACATTTAGATTTGATTAGCAAGATTATGGGTGCAAAGATACCCACCGTTCTTCGGCTCTATCAATCATTTCAGGCGATGTTCCCAATATTTTTGCTCCACTTTTGTATAAAGGCATGCAAAGATTATTAGGTATCTGCCCACCAACGGATACTATTACTCCTGACGATTGCTGTGAAACAATGAATAAGAAACACAATGAAATAGTGAGTATAAACTCAAACAATGGCAAACGAAACTACACCCGACTCCATACAAGATATGTTGTAATTGGAATCATCCTTGTTTTTTTATAATTTCTATGGCCTCATAAAGTGTTAGATTATTTGTTAGCATTTTCAGTTTATTTCATTGTGAAATGTTTAAAATGCTTATGATAACCGTAAGACGTTAGAATAGCTTGGCTCAACACACCTCTTGCTGGTAAATATCCATAACTCTTTCATGTGATAATTCTTCAAAGTAAAGTCGATCACATTCATCGTAATCTGTACTCACAGTTTCTGGGTTGTGATTCACAACGATCTAAAAAGATATACAACAATGGTTAATAGTAATTCAATCTGTTCTAGCCTTCTCAGAGTCATCAATAAGAAACGTGGATGAAGACTAATTGAAGAACCTGTAAGCAACTATACAATGAGGAGGGGGGGGGGGGTTGTTTTAGAGACACTAGAGTATGCTTTTGTTGATCTGCAGTCTTGATTTTAGATAATTTAAATTAACTGTTGATCATAGTATTATTCAAGGCTTCAACATATGAAAATTTCCGTAACAAACCTTGCGTAAAAATTCAAGTCATTATTAACCAATTCTTAGAGCTGGTCCGGGTCGAGTAATCTATTAAAAAGGTTTGTCTATCAACCAAATGCAAGTTAAAAATTCGTAACAGTCATTAAGAAAACAATGATTACCGTTTTATGTCCCATGGCTCGCAAAGCTCTAATGCTGGAGACAGCACACCAATCAAATTCAACAGAACTGCCTGGAATAAAAGAGGTAAAACTATGAACACTAATAATTTAAGCAAAGAAATGTGATAAAAGAAAAACAAAATACTTCAACCCAAAAGAGTGTCACTGTTTTTAATTCTCATTTCATTAAGACTTTTAACAGGGTGACCCATCTAACAAGACAAGAGGGGACAGACCGAAAGTAAAATAAGAGTAACCCTGCATCGATTTTGGTTGGTTTCAAGAATGAAAACGGAAAGTTTGTTGAAGGTTTATTGAAAGTAAAATAAGAGTTACCTTGACCTTGACCTTGACCTTGACCTTAACCCTAATCCCAACAATATTTAAAGAGGGGGGGGGGGACGTAAAACATCTAACATTTCAGAAACGTATCTGCTTGTTTAACATGAACTTTCAATGCTTTAAGCCTTGTGGCTCCTGTACAAACGAAGCATCACTTGTAATTAATAGATTCTTCTCCAAACTTGTCTCTTTATTCCGTAACATTCTACTTATATTCCGTAACTTAACGCATTGCTAATAAAATGTAAAGTTACCTATATGATAAGGTCCACATCCAAGAACCATCACTCCTTTCTCATTGAAAACCACGTCATGTTCCTATAATGAAGAATAAAAAATTCAATTTTGCAATCCTTTCTAAGGCAGTCTGCTTTAATATTAATTGGTTAAAAGAATGAAAATGGAAATTTCATTGAAGGTTTGTGATAACAAAGATCAGTAGAAATTTGACTGAATTAGCGTACCATTCCATTGTATGTACAATACAAATAATTTGTAGCTGCGGGGTATTCTGCTGCCATTGTGTCAATCTAAAAATAGAATGGATTAATCGATTACATCAGGGGTAGCCGCAAAGGAGGAAGAGGGGTTGCGGCACTCACTGATGCAAAGCCAAACGCATTCAAGTGCCCAGTGGGTGGAACGAGAATGGTGCAAAACTAAAAGCATTTAGAAAATATCAGTTGCAGACAACATGAAAATACATAATTATCATCTGGTTCGTATCCTACTGCATTGCATTGTCTCTGTTCTACGCTACTTGCATACATCGTCGCAAGCATTCCTCGAGGATGCGGTAGGCAGCCTGATTGTTACTACACTACTACACTTGTTACATTTAAGCAAGTGTTATCTTTTGATGGTAAAGTAAAAACAATACCTTTAGTAATTGAATCGATACAATAGATATCATAATCATTATAGACATACCCGTTCTTGGTTATTTGGTTAACGCTTTTAAGAAATTTCTCAGAGCATTAGCAACTTCAATCCTATTATTGCAATTCTAAACATTCTTAAAATGAATTCTTTTGATATATGCCCCTACGAGGACAAACTTTCCTTTGCAGCTCCTAATCTCCTTCCCAACGTACCTTTAGCTTTAACACAGTAACTTTAGCTTTAACACAGATTGACTGCGATTAAATCTAATTACCTGTTTAACCCATGGCTTAATTCCTTTGTTAATTCTTGCGATCCTTGCATCATTTTCACTCGAATTCAACAAACGACCAATTTGTTTGTCAGACATTCCAAACTGTTTTGCTTCCTTCATCATCTCATCGGAGATTTTTGCGCTAAACAAAGGCAGAATATAGTATTTAATTTTATTCTATCATATTTAAAACATGACAGCTACTAAACCTTTATCAATCCATAATCAAAACAATAAAGAGATGATTTACAAACGAGTATCTATATTATCGAATAAACGAAATAATTAATTTTCGTAGGGATCATGCTTAGGGAAGGATGCTAACATTGCAGGAATTATTTCGGTTTCTTTTTGAATGTGGGAAATCAAGGAAATCATGCTAATTTGTAATGGTATAATATTCCACGTCTTGCAACACAAACCAATCTCTGAACTAATTGATTTTAGACTAATATTTTAGAGTAGTAAATATTAATTCCTGTATCGCAATATTAACGCTCACGAATATCGATTAAAACACTTATTTTCACAACTTACATTGACCCAGTGTTTTTGATGTCTTTCTCCAAATGAAAAATGTCCTCAAGTTTGTGTAAAAACCAAGAATCAATTCCTGTTAATTCGCAGATGCGTTCAACGGTATAGCCTTGCGCAAATGCCTGTTGAAAAAGAAAGTTCGAAAATTAATAAATGTCTCTTTGATGAATTACAAAAGGATAATTTCAAATGGCATGCTAATTTGCCTCAAACAGTCTTGGTCCCGTGGATTTCTCTTTCTCGTCAGGAAATTCCCTTGACTTGAACATTTTATTAAGTGCGAGAGTTATCAGGTCCCATTAGATGAGGATATTCTGTATCTAGAAACTACAAATTTCTCACCTGAGCAATGGAAAAGATTCTCGTATTTGATGGAACAATCAACTTCTTGTCAAGTTCTTCTGGTGGAATTTCACCTTGACCTTTATCACCAGGGGCCTGCCAACAACATAGAAATTTGTTTTTTTTAAATGGTTGAGCACTTTGTTATAATAATACTGCAATGTAGGGATGAAAGAGCTTGAGAAGTGAGTTGAATCTTAGCTGAAAGGAAAATTACTTCGGGGAAATGGCATAACTATTCATGGCACACAATGTCAAGTACAGATCAGTAAAGGAAGATTGCTGGGTATACAAGGCAATGTTTGGCGAGGGTAGGGTGTAGAGGAGGAGGTCATAAAGCTACAAGATTTCATCAATGTGTGGGAGAATTGCAATGGGAGAATTTTAAAGCAGTTTTCTTTGGGGTAAGGCTCTCAGAGGCGCTGCTGTAAGAACGTGAAAGGCAAATAGCTGATAACATAGATGATCCTTATGAGATAAAGAATTGGGAGGTAGAGTAACAACCTGCCCTTTTTTAGGTGGGTGAACGAATTTGTGAAGAGAGAGGGTACCTTTGGTCCAAAGCCATCCAATGCTGGATGTGTCATTCTCATTGCTTTCTGAATACTTTCTTCAAATGTTCTTCCAATTGCCATGACCTGGAATTAAATCCAAAAACATCACTTATTGTACATAAATCAGAAAACAAATGAACGTGGTACTGTTGGCAACTGTAAGCAATGAGTATGTGTGTTAATAAACGTTTAAACGTTATGCATAAAAAGCTCACAAAGCCATATACAAATTTGAGACATAAATTCATTAGCATACTTCTCCAACACTTTTCATAGAACTGCCAATTTGCTTAGATGTCAAATGAAATCTGTCCAGGTCCCATCGAGGTATCTAAAAACACAAATTAGGATTAATGTTTAACTAGCAAATAAAGATAAATGCTAATATAATATAATTATAAATATGATTATTAAACAGGCCAATTAGCATTTGCAGAAAAATTATAATAATTGTCTTATTCACGACACATCAACATAACTAAGAGTTATATCCAGCCGCAAAAGAATAATGGTAATGCATGGGCCATTTAATGATAGGATTATTAAACAGGGCAAGTAGCCTAAGGAAAAATTATCATAACAGTCACAATCATCGTCATCACAACCAATATCTTCTTTATTCCTAACCATTCTAATCATTCCTATCATTCTAATCATCCTAATCATTGATATGATCACATTAATCATCATACCTTGGTTACAATATAATCCAAACTTGGCTCAAAACACGCTGTTGTCTTTTTTGTTGTTGAATTTTCAAGTGATGGAAGATCGATTCCAAGTGCCAATTTCGCAGCAATAAATGCTAACGGATATCTATAAAGATAAATAAAAATAATTTTTTTGGTACTAGGAGAGAATTAATATGTAAGATAAAACTCATCATTTTCAAGAATGACAGATACGAAAGGTAAGAAAAAAGGGCAAGAGAAAAATTTATACTACACAATCTTTAAATAATATAAAGGGACACATTCATAACTTACGGAAAAGCCAAGAGAAACTTGCGTAAAACATGGAAAAGCAGACGTTAGGGTGTGATAAAGTACTGCTGTAGGTAAGTAACAGAAAAAGAAATAGTTTAAGTGACTAAAATCGTTTTTGTAAGGACATGTTAACAACATTGCAAATCTGACGCAAAATGTAATTTGACATTTTGTTCAGGAAAGCAATTCAGGAAAAAGATAAATCCATGAGTTACCCTGTTGCTTTTGACGCCAAAGCTGAGCTTCTTGATAACCTCGCATTGATCTCAATAATGCAATACTCAAGAGAGGTTGGATGCAAAGCGTATTGGATGTTGCATTCACCAACGATGCCAAAATGACGCACAACCTGAAATAAGCATTTATTGGGAGGTATTAAACTCAATTTGTTAGAAATATTATTTTTTTCATTTCATTTTGTTTCTAAAACTTTCATCTCATCAAATGTGTTTTTAGTTGTTTTTGAACTAGCGCAAAGTATGAAGCTCTATAATACTATATATTTAATGAATGAGCATGAGGATGGAAAGTTGGATAGGCCCACAGAAAAGAGGCATAACATGGCCCTGTTAGATCAACACGGCATCAGTTCTGGCACCAAGTCGCGCCTGCGGCCATCTCAGCTATTCTCACCACTGGACGCTGCTCTGTGCCACTCTGCGTTTCATCCTGGGCATTGCCTTAGCTTTTAAAGCGCCATGTTCATATCAGAAAGAAGGACCTGCAGCTAAAGGGAACAGCAGCTAGGGAGGGGAGGCATCACCCTAGAGTCTTATCAAGAAAAATATTTTGCAAGGCTTTTAGTTTCAAGGGATCCATATTGCAGTTTAATGTTAAGAACTGCAAACACATTATGCTATCTTAGCACAAGCTAGTTATATGTAAATAGTTTTGCAGTCTTATAAACTAAAGTTCTACCTTGATGGCTGTCTCTCTGAGCATGTGATACTCCTGGTTAGAAAGTGTTTGACTCGGTGCAACCACAATTGAATCTCCTGTATGTATTCCCAGTGGATCAAAATTTTCCATATTACAAACAGTAACACAATTATCAGATGCATCTCGGACAACTTCATATTCCACTTCTTTCCAACCCAGTAAGGACTTCTCTATCAAAACTTGATTTGATAACGCCAAGGCCTAGAAATGTTAAGCATAAATTGAATTTATTCATAAAAAACTCCCAATTAAGTTCGCACATCCTACGAAATATTGCCACTGACTTACGACCACCAAATGCAAAGATCCCCTATTGGACAGGAATGTTTTTCCTATAGAACAGCCAAATTATGGCCTTTCCGACGAGTGAAAGCAGGCCATGAAAATTGATGGGTTTAAATCGTTTTCATAAAATGTGTTAAAAAGTTTTGTCTGTAAGCTTTTAAAAAAAAATTCATGGTTCTAAATGCATTTTATAAAGTAGCATATTATTATTTCTTAATATTAATGTATTTATTCATTCATATTTTGTAAGTTTTTCTGTGTCTGGGCCCCTTGAAATCAGCATCACTGGAGAGAAACCAACCTTTTATATATCAAATCACCATAGATACGGAATACTAGATAAGGGTGAAACTAATGCCACCCATTTCTTTTGCAACTTAAAAGCAGGGGCAGATCCATGGGGGGTTCAAAGGGTTCTGTAAACCAGTCAAAAAGGTTTGCTAAAAATCAGATGGACTTAAGGTGAGGAAGGTCCGGCACAGCAACAACAACAAACACAATGCAAAGACCATTAACAATTTTAGGACAGTAGCGTGAATATGAGCAGGAACCTGATAATTTTGCCGAAGCGCTCGACATTAAGAGAGCCAAAGACACTGAAAACATAAGTTTGTGTTTTCTCCTTGTGGCAAGGCCGGCCCACGTAATAACACTTCAATACACAGAAAATTCGGGTTGAGTTTCCTTTCAATCGATGGCCCTCAGAAACCTGTTTTTATGAAAAATGAGATGTTTCCTCTATTCAAAAGAGCGTTTCCCTTGTTGGGAAGGGGGTGGGTACAAAGAGGTTTTCTTATAACCCACTCAGCTTAAAAGTGAGGGGCACGTACTCCTTGTACCCCTGTTCCTACGTCTAAGAATACAACCACAATATAAGTTGGTTTTATTGTCTTTGGTTATATAGCTATCAATTATGGACAACCAAAGAAACCCCTTCATCTACAAATCCAATTTAATGAATTACAGCACTGTAAAACTGTATTTCACAGGGAGGGAAAAGGTTGATGCTAAAAGGTGCATCCAACGATTGGCTCCACAACAATATCATAGAGTAATAGGTCACTCACATGTTTAACAGTCTTTGTTAATTCATCTCTGTTGTTGCATAACCCTGAGCCGAGGCCACCAAGAGCATAAGCAGCACGAACCATCACTGGGTAGTTGATCTTATCAGCTGCATCCAAAGCATCTTCAAGCTACGATTGGAGATCGATCATTAGTATCACTATATAGATGCATATTTAACAGGGAATTATATAATCACTGAAATCAACAAGGTGAATCACAAAGATCAGTATGAACAATGGTGGCTAAATCGAGATTTCGCCATGCCAATCACTATAACAGCATATCGAATCATATCATCACTAAAATCAACAAGGGCAATCACAAAGATTAGTATAAACAGAGGTGGTTAAATCGAGATCTCGCGATGCCAATCATTATTTGAATCATATCAATCATTGACTAATAGTGATCAATCAACATCAACCATTACTTCACAGATTTCCCGTTGGTAACTTACACATTCAACTGCTATACTTGGTGCTAGTTTCTCATCAATTTCCTGTAACTTCTTTGCAAAAATATCACGGTCTTCTGTCGATTCGATTGATGAGACGGGAGTCCCGAGGACCTTAAAAAAGAAGGAAAAAATGGCTTAATTTAATGTATTCTAAATTTTTTACTTAATTATTGTACTTAAATTTATTTCTTTACCTTTTCGTTTTCCCTTCAATCAGTTCGTAAACTAAATATTTTTGACACAATGATAAAGATTTTTAGATTTGATTTGATTCTATTTGATAAGTATAAAAAGTGGAAAAATGAAGGAATAATGGACTTAAATCAGTGCATTCTATAGTTTTTGCTTAACTATTGTACTTAAACTTATTTCTTATTATTTATTACGTTTTCGTTTTTCACTTGAATTAGCTTGTAAGCTAAATATTTTGGGACACAATGGTAAGCATTTTAGTTTTGAATTGATTTTTATTCTATCTGATTAGATTTGATTAGATTTGATTCCATTTGATTAGATTTGATTTTTCCCTCTACTTCTCAGTCACTCCTCCCCCATCGTCGAAATTCCAATCCACTCATATTGGCGTGAGTCTTTCGATAAGACGGGAAAATTCCGTGAAAAGAAAAGTTTCCAATGCTGCTTTGTGACCTACTGTACAGTTATTGTATTTGAAGAATGGTACAGTCAAAAAAGGGTGTCCCTACAAGTTGAAGGAAATGGTAATTTCTCCCCTTTTTTATGTCCCCCATCAGCTTGTTAGCAGAATATTCTTTGACACAATAAAGAGATTTTGATTAGAGGTTGACATTGAAGGTAATAATGTTAACAGCAGCAATTGTAAACCCGCTAATTCAAAGGATATTTCTCTTTGCCATCTAACAGCAGATACATCTGTTAAATCCTGCCTTGCATTTGGCACTTTTAAACCTTTTCAAACTTACCTTAACGCCATATTTTTCCAAGATTCCTTTTCGGTGGAGTTCGACACCTAAGAATTATAAAAAATAAGGTTGATCAGAGTTATTATTGTTACTAAAGGAGGGAATGCTCAAAGAAAGAATGGACAAAAAAAAGAACGAATGGAAATGCGCATGAACGAATGAATTAGGAAACTATGACAAGAACCAATAAATAAACAAAACAAAACGAAAGAATCATTGCCTAGACGGGATCAAGGAACAGACAAATTAATGCAAAAACGAATGAATGTAACAAAAATTTGGGAAATGAATGACTATTTGATAATAACATAGCTGAGTTTTAGCAGACCATATTTTGACTCCTGGAATATGTTTTGACATTAGCTGTCTATGATGCAAGCTGGATCACACATATTTCACATTGATTTGAAACGACACCGTTCATCATTGTGCTGTTTCCACAAGATCCCTTACGTAACCTTTCATAGCCCACTCAGAAGTGGGACTGGAATTTACAAAATACTGAGTTACTTACCACAATTCAAACCAGTCTGGCCTCCCATTGACAAGATAATTCCATCAGGCTTTTCACGTTTGATAACTTCTTCAACAAAATCTGCGGTAACTGGCACAAAATATACTGTATCAGCCTGCAATAAATGGACAAAATTATCATTAATCATTGGATTATTTCAATGTATTATCTCGTAAATAATAACAGACTCTAGAAGATCATCTACTATACCAGCCTTACCAGGCTGTACCAACTTCTACTATCCCCATATCGTCCTTAATACTTTTACTCCCGGCGATACTACAAATGTACAGTAGTATAATAATGGGTTTGATCAGATTGCAAGGGGGTAATATAATTAATGGTACTGGAGCAATGAATCCTTTCAAACGTTGAATTAAAAATGAATCAAGTTATTGAAGCATCAGCCCCTCCTCCTAAGAAGTGATCAATTCTCGCTGGAGATCAAAGGGCAATAACTTTCCAGTTTTGAAAGGGTACTCACCAACCGTTTAACACTCATTATAGTTTCTACATAGCATATAATTGACTGAAAGCATTCAATTTAACAAACACTATTGAACATAATTACCTGTTTTTCACCTTCTGCATTTGTTTGCACCGAAGCAATATTGGGATTCATCAACACGGTCTCGATGTTTTCTTCCTAAGAGCAAAATTCTTGATCAGTTTTTCTCTATAAATATGCCCCCGCACAACCAAGGAATCGCACAAACAGGGGTCACATCTTGCGGCAAGGGTATTCACAAAATGGATCACTCTGTAAGAATGGGACGTGCTTTGATAAATGGTCAATAAAGATGTAAGAAGCATTTCGAAGTTGCTCGAGGGGATATCCAGCGAAGAAACGAGGGCATGGGTGACAACTGCCAATGAGCCCCCGATTAAAAAATAACAACAAAATGGGGCCAACTAAGGGATTCACTCATCTTAGGACACATTGGTATTTGAAGGGGTGGTAAGTCAGAGGGGCAGATATAAGTCACATCTGAAAAACTCTCGGCAAGCCTAGGGATAGCCTCACCGAAGTATATGCTACTCTGAATGCGAAGAAAAAACGTTCGTCATAATCTACCATATCTGATAATGCTTAACCAATAATTACATGCAAATAATAATTAAATAGCATTTAATCTATAATTTATATAATACGAAGAACACTTAGTATATATACAAGTGATATTTTTTTAAGGGTTTTAACCCATTTTGAAGTAATGATGCGAAATTAATTTCCATCTGAGCTAGAATAATTCCAATCTGTAATTAACCCTTTCACCACCCTGTGATAACACAATTGTACAGTAGCAACTAATGTGTTTGACCAGATTGCAAGGGGGTATTATACTTATCAATGTTGGAGGCAAGAAGTCTTGTAAATGTTGAACTACAAATGCATTTGCTTCTCCTCCTAAGAAGTAACCAATCCTTGCTGAAGAACAAAGGGCCATTCGATCCCTCCAGGGAATCAAGCTATTGAAGCATTTGCTTCTCCAATTCTCGCTGCAGATCCATGGGCCATATGGTCCCTCCCTCCAGGGATGAAAGGTTTTAGTATCATAAAGGTTTGAAACTTAAGCCTGGTTTCCATATCGTCGTAAGCGACGGGGACGTATCCCAGCAGAGGATCGGCGGGACGCTTACAACGATATGGAAACGCGTTTATAGTGATGTCGCCAACGTCCCCGTCATGTCGCCGACGTCCCCGTAGAGATAAGAAATGTTGAACTTTGTTCAACTTTTGAGAACGTCCCCGATGCATCGCCGTCGTGTCCCCGTCGATGCGGGGACAGTCTTCTAAATGGAAACCACAAATTTGTGATCGGTGACGATTGGGTCGCTCAATTCTTCACTTGGAGATTCATAATAATGCATTCGAGACTCAAAATTACATTATCAAATTACAAAAACAGCCCTCCGACGATATCGAATGACGATATATATGGAAACCACATCATCGTGAGCGTCATAGCAGCATCGCCGACCTCTGCTGGGACACGTCCCCGTCGCTTACGACGATATGGAAACCATGTTTTAATGTCGTTTCCAGTTAGGCAGATATAAAATGTTTAAATTTAATTGCAGTTGCTTTTATTGGCAGTAGGAAATCAGTTTTTTGTTAAATTCTGCCTGGATTGCTGCAATTTTCAGTTCCCTGTTGGTTTGACCTTAGATTTGAAAAGACCAGTTCTTTGATGAATTTCAGTGAAAGCTGCGATTCGAATGTCCCTGCTTCTGATGCAGTACAACAATGGATTAAATGAGCTGTTCAGGAACACAAGCAACCCTGTCCAATGCCATGCGACGTACCCCAAACTCTGACTATAGCCTATTACACTCTCCAAAAGAGAGCACACCATATTTGGTATATAACACAATAGCAATGTCGCTATAACAATAGCCATTGTGTTGGACTTCCGGTGCTCTTTCATTCTTGCTGCTCCAGGGTCAGAGGTTGCGTTGTGCAGGGAGACTGGAACCGAGATCTTTCTTTTGTGTTCTTGGACGACTTTATAGATGAAGAAATAGCATATGGTAATTATAACTATGCAGAGTACTGTTGCCACTACCAGCACGATGCTGTACGCCTTGGGAGAAATGACACTGATGAATGGCAACAATGTCATTAAAGCCCAAGAGAACCATATACAAGCAACAGCTATGGCATGCTTCTTTATAGTTGCTTGAGCAGCGTACTCAAAAGGATGACACACAGCGTACCATCTATCCATGCTGATAAGGGTGATGTTTAGAAACGAGGCTCCACTACACAGAAACGCAAAATAGGCGTATGTGAGCTTGACATTACAAAGATGAGTTTCGCTGATCTCGTAAACTCGAGACACGACATGTAATGGTTGGACTATTAGGCCCACTACGAAATCAGTGACACATAAACTTGCAATGAGGAAGTTGGAAGGACATCGCAGGCCAGGTCTTGTTGCTAACACAAACAACATTAAAATGTTGCCAAGGACAGCAGTTATGGCAAATAATGCATTGCAAATCGAGACTCCCACTGCAGTTATAACAACAGAAGTGGTGGGCTCAAAAGGAAATGTTTTCAAACCGAAGCAAGCATTTTTGGTTATTCTTGTGTCATTCATTGTAAGGAGTTACTGATATGGCTCTCTGGAATATTCAAAAATTGATAAATGTGAGGCTTGGCAATCCAACTTTCTGCAGGGGTCCAATCGTATCTCGAATAAAAGCGATTGATAAAAGTTTTAAATACCCCCTTTATATCTTTCTCAGCTGTCGTGAAAAAAACAGCATCTGGCAAATACGATAAAAAACAACAGAAGGCGATGCTTTATCCTTCGATCAATTAATTGCTGCAATCGCAACAGAATGTAAAGCCAAGCTATTCCAATGGAGAGTTGTCAAATCAACCTCGAGTTTGATGAAGTTCTGTGTCCAAAATATAGCTCCATTCAACCACCATTTATCCGTGATAGGCTGTAGCGAACTCATAAAATAAGCCCAGAGAAATATGCGTCATCTATAGTGATCCTCTAGATCTTTTTGAACAGCTTGCTTTTTATCATCAACGTCTTTTCATTGACGCAACAGAATCGAAAGCTCCAGAATATCTCAGTGTATAACGTCAAGAACAGAAATTCTTCTTGCACTACTCGATGTAGCAAATGTGAGCGAATCTTCTTGAGTTAATGTTACTACGGCTAAACGCGTAAAAGTTATACCAAGTCTGGTTATATCAATCGCTTTTACCAAGTCTGGTTATATCCATCGCTTTGTCTACAGTAACTGTACGCATTCTCGAATTCATCTGTGGGTATTCTGCACGTGCAACTAATAAATAGTGTAATCAAATTTGATAAAGATCTGATTATGGTGCCCTTTCACCCGCCTCTTTTTTAAATACTATTGCGTTACTTCCATTCAACTTCAAATCTTAACAAATCTCCGGTTGACGTCAGCACCAGGTTTTGACTCCGAGTGCACCCCCCTGGGCTGCTTGATTTAACAAACGGAAAATAGAAATCTGAGTTAATGTAACGGGGGTGGTATTTCATTTCAGCTTAGAAAGGCAGCTGAAACGAACAAGGAAATTATGATCTGAAACAGCTATCAAATTTCATAAGATGACAAAACAAAGGCTTAAGTTCGATTTCATAGTTTTTAATTGATGACTAAAAGGGCGAGGAATCTTCAAGAAGGATATTCGTTGCTTGCGAGGGCGTGGCAAGCATAAAATGGGAGATTGAAACAGACGAACTTGACAGGAGGTGAAGAAATTGAAAGAAAATGGAAAGGAATCAGTCTAGATGATGGGCACGGATATTGTTACAGCAAGCTTGAACATTGTCAGTTACCCTATACATTGCGCTTTGATTAATGTTTTCAAAGAGAGATAATGGAAATTGTACCGATTATGAAATTGTTGCTTAAATCTAAAAGGAAGAGATTCGTGAAATAATTTTCTATATTGCCAGCTTTGCCTTCCCGCAGATGATTTCGAATGCTTATAGTTGCTGAAGATTAAGCGATTTATATAATGAATATCAAATTGAAAAATGATAAGAAAAGGAAAATATGAAAAAAAACCAAGAAAAAAACTTATAAGAAACACCTAGTAATACAAGTTTAATATTAAGATAAGTGGTCATTTCCTTGAAAGTTCTTTTGTAAGAAGCTATGCTGGGCATGGGAGAAATAAATCTTTGAAGCAGGGGCGTAGGAAAGGGGCATTGTTTCGTACTATAAGGGCATCAAAACTTGTGCACTTTCACGATAAAAAGGGGGCACTTTCACGATAAAAAAGGGGCACTTTCACGATAAAAAAGTGGCACTTTCACAACCAAATGGGCACATTCACTATGAAAAGGGGGACTTCTCAGAGAAAAAGAGGCAGTTTTTAGGAGAAAAGGAGGACACCGATTGGTGTTGGAAAAAAGAGCACGAGCCCCCTAGGCCCCCCGGTTCCTACGCCACTGCTGTTGAGTTTGAGATTTAAACTTCTTTTGATTAAACTATACTTTATTTCAAAGCTCTTTATTTGGACAAATGCAGCATTATAATTGTTTGAAAAAGCAAAAAATTTCAATCGCTTTAAGCATTTTAATATGAATATTGTGAAAGTAGGAAAAATAGTGTTTACCTTCAAAGCTTTAACACATTGTGATCCAGAATAATCAAATTCACCGGCTTGTCCTATCGACAAACCACCAGATCCGAGAACAAGAACTTTGTTTATCTGTAAAATAAACAAATATTAGATGAAATTTTTATAAGGTTTTTTAATGCAGAATTGTTGAAAAGAAGAACTATAAAACTTTTATGAAAGCCTCGTGGATAAGACTACTTACGAGCAGGCGCTTTTAAATTAATACAAGGCAACTAGGCTGCCATTTTCAGTTCCTCTATAAGAAACTCGATCTAAGAAACTTTTTCAACTGAAATGTTGAATATAGATATAGCAGAATTGGGTCCCAATGAATATTTGATAACTGAATTTATTAAATTGCAAAAAATAGCGGCGTCAATAACTTTCACGGTAAGGCGAGGGGGGTCCAGAACGACTTTACAGATAAAATAGGCGTGGTATGATAGAATTGCCCTCAATTGGATATTTGCTTACAATGCACTCCTGTATGCCCAAAACACCTCAAATTTACAAATCTTTTTAAGGGATGACACAGGCCTCAAATTCCTTGCGGTCCTGCCCCCGAAACAGAATTGAATTGAGAAAAATGGGTACTTTCAGGTATATCAGAAGCGCTCTAAAGTTGTAGGTGCACAGAAAAGAAGAGACAGGATGCCCTACGAGAAAGGGACATTTTTCCAAATACCCCCAAAATAAGCATATTAGGGGGGAGGAAAGGTTTTTCAAGACTTTGAGGAAGCACGTGGGGCTTAAGCTGTTCAAGTTAGCATAGTTCAAGTTCAAATTATTGACGATGAAATTTTAAGAATGGAATACAAACATTGTGAAACTAACCTTTTTTTTATCAGTTGCTGCTGCTTTGGTTGATGGGAAAATGGATGATATAGATTGGTCTCTGCTTTTCACAAGTTGCATGAAATTGTCGAAGAGAAACTAATAATAAAATAAAGGTAATATTTAATGTGCAAGGTATCTAATATTTCTTATAAATAACTAAATTTATCTATTGATTGCGCAAAGTAGAAAATTTCAAGAACAAATTAAAAATACGTATTCTATTCACTTGAGAAAAGCTTTTCATGCCAAAATCTCAAGGCTAGTGAATTCAAATTCAGGGTTAGGTTAGGTATTCTCTTGCCAAATTGGGAAACGAGGCAAAATTCTGTTAGACAGAAACATTTTAACACAAAAACCCATTATAGCATGCAAATAACAATCCAGCATATCCGAGTATACCCTTGCCTGTTACGGAGAATCGATGCTACAAATCTGGCATTGCATTGGCATGATTTAATTTCTATGGCACAAAGAGCATCGACAATTTCAATACAGCCAAACGCCAATCTAATGCATCCCTTTTGAATGGGCCCCGAGCCCCCAGAAGCAAAATTGCGGTCCTAACGTGCTCTATTTGACCCTTAAACATTTCACACCAAGGGTCCAGAGATGAGTTATGAGCGTAAAATTCTTGAAAAAATCATTTGGCTTTAGGGTCTTATGCTTTCAAAATGATGGGCCCCAGGAAGCTACCTTTTGGAGCCCCTTCAAGAAACTAAAGAAATGGACTCCTACACCCTAGAGGCAAAATTGCCGTCCTAAAGAGCACCATAGAACACTTCCAGGCTTCCATAGATGAGTTCTGAACGTTGAATGCTTGAAAAATTATACCAGCCTTTAGGGTCTCATGCTGTCAAAATGGTAGGCCCCAGTGATCATCCCCAAAATGGTAGGCCTCAAGTCTATTCTTGGCACTACCAGATCTTCTGGAATCCATTTTTGCAGATTCCAAGAGCCCTTTTGCACGTTTGTTAACTTGTTTGAAGTCCACCCAAGACCAACAGTTCTGATTGCTCAGAGCTGCAACGATGATGGTAGTTTTGTTTTGTCGCGGGAATATCGATAGAAAAAGCGAAATAGTATAAAGAATGGAGAAAGAAGTAACAATAACCTCTGTATCAGTTGGTCCACCAAAGTGCTCCGGATGAAATTGTGCAGTAAATATTGGGCGATCTTTGTGCATGATACCCTGATCAATTAAATAAAAATACATGCATAATGTAATACGGTATATGACTGGATGTGAGCAAAGTTCAGTGGTACGACAGGCAAGACTATAGGTAGCCTATAATTTGATTGTTTTGGATTGTACTAAAGTTGACGTTTAAAGTTTACTGTTTAGAGTTAGGGTCAAGTTTAGAATTAGCGTGGATAAGAAGGGTATACTACTTAGGATTTGGCTAACATAAATGTATATTTCAAAGGTGTCTTATATTGTCTCTGTTTTCTCTGAGGAATTGAATGTAGGCCGTTTTTTGTCAGCAATATGTATTCTCTACATAAATCAGAGTGGCTACTAATTTCAATCCGTGGCTACTAATTTCAATCCGATGTCTTGAAACTATTATAATATAGATATATAAATCATTACAAATAAACATAAGTACAAATATTTCAGATTATATAAACATTTTACCTCGTTTGATTTGTCATTTGCATTTCTAAAAAGAGGCAGCCAATCTTCGGGTAGAGTTTTTTCATCGATTGCAAAGCCATGATTCTGTGACGTAATGAACGCTTTGTCGTTGAGTAAATTGATGACCGGTTGATTGTGACCCCTGAAACAAGACATTTATTTATATTTTGGCCACGAATTGACATAAAGAATGTCTTTATTATTCTTAACCAATTTATCAACCTTAAAAACGACCAGATTCAAAGCTGAAGGAAAGGAAATGGTAGAAGATAAAAGGAGCAGGTGAAATAAAGAACAAAATAATTGGCTGCCAGGATTCTTAAAGAATACTTGCGACGATGTATATAAATGATAAATATAAGGAACAATGCAAAGAGGCATTATATTATATTATATTATATTATATTATATTATATTATATTATATTATATTATATTATATTATATTATATTATATTATATTATATTATATTATATTATATTATATAATTATATATCATTATTATCTGCTCGCATTTGCTCTGTATTCCTACCGTTTGCGTTGTTCCTTAAATCAGTCAGGTAAAAGATAGAAGATGCTTAAAAGAATAAAAGAGAAAGACTAAATATAAAAGTTATTAAAACCTTACCTGTTTCCAAGTGGCAATTTATATGTCTTCCCACCAGCAGCTAGCCCGGTCAGTTGGTTTCCCATACAAATTCCAAATATTGGTTCTTTTCTTTCGCTATTTATTACCTTAAATATTTAGAAATAAAGATCATATTTCTTATATTTTATCTCCAAAAACTGAAATTAATATTTAAATTCGAAATGACAGTAGTCAATTCATTGGTTACTCTTAAGGAGAAAAGTTGATGGGAAAGGGGAACTATCATTAAATTCTATGGGAATAAAATTCCAAAGCAGCCAATCAAAGTACAGCTAGCATGGTCTCGATGGCAACTAAGAAACCGACAAATCAAATTTAAGACAAGTCAGGCTGTGGGGGAGCCTTGGGAGTAACAAATGTGTAATGAGTTCTAATATACTTTGATTTTGCAGTTGGTATTTTCAAATTATGTAATGCAAGCTTGATTTTAGGGCTGATGCCTCCGAAACGGAACGATTATATCACATATTTTGAATTTCCCCCCTTAAAAAGAGGGCGCTAATGCACCCTCCCCCTTGGACCAATGCCTTGACTCGGAAAACTCAAAGCGACGTGTTGCTGTGATTGTTCATAAAAATTGTAAGACTAAAATGATTCTTCGCACCTTCAAACCATAGTGTAGAGTGTGCATTATAATGCACCCCCAGTGAACATGCAAGCTTTGTAACGTCTCAATGCTTCATCTTACCTTTCTAAGTGTTTCAACGGCATTCCTAGCGTACGAAGGGTCTCCTGGACCATTTGAAATAAACAAACCATCATATTCATCTTTGCTGTAATCGTAATTCCATGGGACAACGTGAACTTCGGCTCCACGCTGAAAGGAAGAAATAGGTTAAGTAATGATAGTAGATGGCACTAAAGTACTGGTGCAATTTTTTCCCCATATACTTTCGAGGCCTCCTGGGGACAGTCTTCCTTTATTCTCTTATAAAATCTACAAAATCCTCCCTTTTTATAAATCATTGTTGAACGACAATGCTCTAAAATAAACTCTTTAAATCTTCCCCAATCCTTTAAAAGTGGTTGCTTACTTCAGTAACATTAGGGTGCTCACTTTCTTATTCCTCATCTAGTACAATTTTTGTTGCAAATCTTGATATTAATATCTTATCATTCTGACACCTATTCATTGTTATCCTATGCTACCAAATATTTCTCAATTAAAACTCAATATTTTTACTTTTCTTGCAATTTGGAAATCTTGGCTGAAAACTTTCTATAACATCATAAGCAGTTCATAGTGCTGCCCAAAGTAGTTTTCAGTGTTACACCGATTTCTTTCGTCATATGATAATCTATTCAATGCTGATCTAATTCTTCTTTTTCTTCGAAGACTTTAAACGCAGTTAATACTGCATGTCGCGTCTCACAATGCCACACCCTTTCTTTCCATATTGTGTAAGTTCAGATGATTTGTTCAATGTTTGTCCTTTTTTTTAAAAATCTAGCTTAATTGCGATTTTGGAAAAATCTTGCCTCACTGTCTGCATCCAGTTTGTCTTTGGTCTTCCTTGGGGTCGTTTTAATTTTCTACGTTTTCCAAAATATCTAATTCAATTCAAATTTGGACACTGGTTGTTACAGCATTTGACATTCACATACCATTAGTAAACTCCTTATCATATTTTGTTTAATACCACAATCCAATGCAATTATCTTGTACTTGTTGCCTTTACCATAAACTTTGACATCCTAGATGTGAAAATCAGAACGACAATTATAAATAGCACTGTTACAGTTGGTGAAAAATATTTTGAGATGATAATTCTATGAAAAATTTTGCTGATCATAATTTTTATAAAAAAACAGCTTACCTTTGTAGATATTTCAGCAATCAAGTTCCGTGTGTTAGGGTCATCAAACTCAATTGGTTGGTCTGAGAACTCTATTTTCCCTAAAACAGTACCCTGTGAACAAATATGTAAAAAAATTTGCAAAAATGTATAAAAATGTATGAATATTAAGACCTCGCGCTTTATCATCAACAAGTTAATCCCATCATCAAAAATAAGAAGATCAATTTTTGATGACCACAGTATCCTAGTAATAAAAGACAAGGAAGGAATGCATTAATGGGATTCCGCACATTAAAGGGCCCTGATTTTGGGGATTTTCTTTCCTGCTTTTCCTCACCCTTTCTGGCATTAGAGCTCAGAAGAAGGCCAGCTAAAACTATAACTTTCTCCAAAATATTTTACTTATATCCAAAATATTTAAGTCTTATAATATGTCAAGCTAATACAATGAGACAGCGCAGCCATGGGTGGTGCCAGAGGGGGGGCAGGACTGCTGTAGCCCCCTTGTCAGGGAATGGGTAAACATTTTTGTGCCTGTCAGGGAATTTTCGACGAAAAATTGTGTTCAAATGCATAGGAAGATACCCTCTACTCTGATATTTAGCCCCCTGTCAGGGAACCCAGCCCCCCTCCCCGTCAGGCAAATCTTGGCACCATCCTTGAGCATAGCATTGCATTCTTTGGTAGAAAAGCCATCTTACCTTATCTCTGATGATTTTTGTAAGCATTCTTGTGTCAATTCCGTAAAGTCCTGGCACCTGTCAAGAAAGAACAAGGATGAAAGGAAGAGGTCACAACATATCAATTAAACAAGCATGTTATTTCAGTTTTGCAAGGAACATGTTCACCTAATTGCAAGATCCTAGACAATTTGATGGAATGGTTAAATTGTTCAATATTCAAAAAGAGGATGCAGGGGAAAACATAAAATAACAAAATACAATCATTTTGCAACTGCAATAAACTTACCCCATCTTTAACTAACCATTCTGACAAGGACTGAACAGAATTCCAATGGCTATAGTTATGGGCATAGTCTTGAACTAGCAAACCAGATACCTAAAAATTTTAAGATAATCATGTGCAATGGTCTTTTGCAGATGCATGATAAAGTCTCTTGATAAAAATTGGTACATTTCATTAACTCGAATTATATAGAAGTCTGGTGTAAAGAAGCAAGTAGTCTTTGAAAAGAAACATTTTTGATTTGTTAGGGGTGTGGTTTCAAAAACATTTTTCACTCTACTTCATCCCTGTTAAGCTCCCCCATTCTAAAAATGCTATGTGGTCACTGGCTTTATTAATTGTTTTCTTTGGTCTACAGGAAATCAAAAATTTGTTTACATCATTTTTCAACAGTTTAAATTTATGATAAATGCCCAAAAGACGTCAATTTTTTTCTTTGTGGGAAATTTTGCTTTTTGTATGACTTGCAGCTCCACTCCACCCCTTAAAATTCCCTTGCTTTGTCCCTGTAAATAACTGCTAAATCAATAACCTGAATTTTATCTGATTCTGCATATTTTAATAAGCCATATTGATCCCTCTCACTCATGTTTGGTACCCCGTAATTGCCAACTATTGGATATGTTAGAGCTAAGATTTGTCCTCTATAACTGGGATCTGTCATTGCTTCAGGGTATCTGCAACAAAGAGAAAAGAAAAATCGTTCACTCACTGGAAAATGAATGAAAAAGAAACCAAATGATGGAACACAGGGATAATGAACAAATGAACAAATGAATGGATAAATGAAGAAAGGATTGATAAAGGAATAATGAGCACCAAACGCTAATTTCAATGCAATGCTTAACAAATACTATTTGCAGTCTCAAGAACTTCCTCAAGTAGAAATGTGAAGTGAAATTGTCGCGTGGGAAAAATTGTAAATTTTCATTAATATCTAAATTCTGAGAATAGCAATTAATCAGTTACATTTAGTCAACAGTGGTGATTTTAGAAAACTTTCTTTGGGGGTGTCTGACACCCAGGGATGGCGCCAGAGAAGAAACTGAGGGGGGCTTCCCTATTGTCCCCTGCCGAAAGCGAGTAAAATGATCGGGAAGTCAGGGGGTTGACCCCCAGAAAATTTTTGCAAACCACGCCCATTTATTTCAGTTAAAAATGTGACCACACTCTTAAAACACATCAAACAAGCAAATGTCAAGTCATAGAATGTAATGAAAATGACACGAGTTAAACGATTGAAATTTTACATGTCGGAAATTTAGTTTTAAAATTGTCTATAACTGTATCTAAATCCCAGGCACTCATTGACTCATTGCAGCCATAGTCTATTGAAATAGACTTTGTTGCAGCACAGTCAATGAATTTGGAGGTGTAAATTATCAAAGTGCAGACAGTGCTTAAAAAAATTCAAAAATGAAGTGCCGACAGAGGGGCTAGCAGGAATGGAGGGGGGCTCCTGCCCCCTGAGCCCCTCCAGTGGCGCCACCCTTGCTGACACCAGGTTGCCAAATAAGATTCGAACAACAAACAATTTTCATTGAGTTTGTAAATTTTGTGGACTTTTCAGGTTGACTAATGAGCAGTACAAAATTTTGGTTCTAATGGGTAAAATGCAGTATTATTATTATGCAGTATATAGAGTAGGGGGGTGGGGAGGGTTGAAACTAAGCACAACCTCCAGTGCAAAGTGTTGTATATGCCTACATAATAGTATTAGAGAAAATATGTCACATACCCAACTAGCCCAGTATTGAAAACTACTTCTCCTGCCATTGATGCTTCCTTTCCAAATGAGTAACCTGTCATCTTTGTTCCATCCTCAAGTACGAGGGTAGCAGCCTGAAAATCATGCATACCAACACCTTTAATTTCTTGATCATTTGATTACTAAAATTCTAGGGGCTCTGCTCTTAATCAGAAGAGAGTTTCTCATTTTTTAGTAAGTTTAAAAGTTAAGTGTCTGATTGCAACATTGGAAAAAATCTGGACTTTGAATTCAAGGGTTCGATCAAGGTGACACAACAATGCCCTTTCTACCATTTTAGACTGACCATATTTTCCTGCGAATTACAAGCTAGTAGGAAATTGGCCCCCTGGTGCTATCTCTTCTTGTTCTTGGCTTATCTTAACTCTTCAGGGGCATAGGAAACAACTGAAAAGAAGGAGCAGGTTAAAGAAGGAGGAGCACATAACCACTCCAATTCATGGGGCATTTTTAGTTTGCAGCAAGCACTTTTACATGTTTTGCCACAAGTGTTGGGCCATGGCACCTCTGGTCCCCTGGGTCCAGCATCCCTATCTATCTCAAAATTGGGGATCATGACCAAATTTCTGTGAAGCATAAAATTAGGGATGTCACAGTAACGATAGGATAGAGGGGAAAGAAATACAAAATTTGACTATATTTGAAGAATGAGATGGTCTGGGAGGCAAGAGAAGTTGAAACAAACCCCCTTTTTATTTGACAAGCAAATTTCCCACAAGGGAACTCATTGAAAAGAGATTTACTAAAAAACCTTTGGCATGGATTGTTTACCCTCAATAAAGCTTGCGGTTAATCAAATACATCCCAAATTTAGAATGCAATTCAGTATCTCATAACATGAATAACAACACAGCAAATGCAAAATAACAATGCGGTACAATTAAAAAGGAAACGAAAATACACCGTTAATAACCAGTGCCGCCCGCTATCTATTGAAAAGTTGCTTTTAAAGATAACTGTGCTACCTGCCTGCTAAAGATACTTAGATTTATGAAGCACAGTTTACGGCGAAGCAGGTTGTTCACACCACACCCCCAACATGCCTTACACTCCTGCTGATTTCTAAAAAATACTTTATGATGATCTTGCAGCATGACCCTAGGTTAGGCCATGGGGTACGAATCATTTCCTAGGAGACTTGCCATACTTTAGTCATCGAACAAAGTTAGGATCTCTATCAAAATTTGCGGGTAGTTTTGCACTTTTATGCTAATCCTTGGGAGCCAAATAAATATCTGGTTTCATTTGAAGAGGAAGTGATTGGTCCTCGCCTAAAATGTGACGTATGAAAGAATCTATCAAATCATGTTTATACATTTTGTAAAGAGCTTGGAACCCCAATAACCCTTTCCAGCTATATCGAAACTGTAGTAATATGTAGGATCGTCGTTATCAAATTAAGACATTAAGGTCAAACAAACTAGGCTATAAATGTCACAATTTCCAGAAATTCTCGAGTAAAAAGTTTTAAAAAACTTGGATAAGATAATATCCAAATAATATATAACCTTACCTTTCGATCTCTAACTCGTTTAAGGTTTGCATTTTTTGAATAAAATTTCTTTGCAGTATTCAATCGATCAAGGCCCGTTGTACTTCTAATGGATGCTCCTAATGGCGATCGAACACCAAAAATTGTCGAATGTATCCTTGCTTGGACACCACCACGTAAAAGAACAGACATTTTTATGCAGATATTGTTATTAAATAGCTAGATTATCTAAAAGTTTAAAAACCAACGCGTGTTCAGCCTCTCCTCCCAATCTGACCAGGAAAATCGCTTGAAAGGAAAAATTCTTGCTTGAGGAACACTTTTACTTGGATGCCCACGTGATACAATTGAATAAAAACAACAGTAGGCCGCTCTGCTCACAAAAGTTTTTCCTCAATTTCTTCTTTTCCAGTGTAACTTTTCGACTCAGGAAGACACTTGCTGCAGCCTTTGCCAGTGACACCACGCATGGAAGTGACTTTTCAGTTTAAATTTGCTGATTTAAGCCGCCAACTTCTGGCATTTTATTGTTAACTGCGGCTTGCAAAGATCAAAATATCTGATGAAATTCTTACTTGACATTTCTGCCCTAGTGATCAATTAAAATTCGAGGGCTCGAAGCTCATTGGCTGGGACGATCTTAATGTGTCTCCTGATTGGTGAAAAACAAAACTGATCACGGGATTTCCTCAACCAGAAATGTGTTACAGTTTCGAATAGAATTTCTCAACGTGTTTCTATGGTTAGCCAATCAACTATGTTAATAACCTTCCTGCGGGCTGTTAAAATTTTCTAATAGTATCTTGAGGGCGTCTACAATTACGTAATATAAGTAGGGAGGCTTGTACAAGTCTTGCAACGGGAAGAGTTCCAATAATCATAATCATAATCATAATCATAACCGTAATCATAATCTAATCATCAACATAATCATAATCATTGGCATCATTGGCATTATCAGCGTTCAAACACCACCTCACTTGAGGTATGGAAGCTACCTTATTAACACTATACATCATGATATGATAAACATAAGAGGCTGGGTTTTGCCGCGTTATTTTTCGGTTTACAAACTTTGTCGTGCGTGATTTGGGGGGGGGGGTTAAACTATCTGAGAATTGCAATGCAAATGAATAAAACTTCTCCTAAGCTGTTGAAATTATCCATCTGTCTGTTTTTCAAAGGTCCTACATTGCAACTTGTTGAAATGATGCCTTTCAAAACCATTCTTTTGAGATTAGTCCCTCAAATTCGTATTTAACCATGTAGAAATCTCACATCTCTTCTGGTCTTTCATCTTCAAATCAATACAATATACACTTCGTGACGACAAAGATTGTTTGCAGTATTTTTGTTATCAAAAGGCATCAAAAGAAATTGCTGGAAGTCAAGACGCAAATAAACAACGCTATGAAAAATCCTTTCCAATCTAATCGCTTAATCCAAGTTTAAATTTCCATGTGCAATCTCAGATATTAATCCTAAAAAGTTAATGTCCTAATTACAATTCTCAAGATCCAACATGTCACACTTTAGAGGAAACGGTCCTAAAAAGATCTTTAAAATACTTCTCTTTACATTAATGTAGTCTAAGAAGGGTCAGGGGCAGGGCTGGGGGAAACAAAGTTCTTAGAAATGCATTTTGTATCCAGTTAAGTGGGAAATAATCAGTGCCAACACCAATCACAACACCAGGACAATGGTTGAAATATCAGAAAAAATTTCAAACTAAATTTCTTGCTTCAGCAAAGTTTTGGAAGATTCGATTTCATGATGGTTTACCTTTTTTGTCTTAAATTTAATCAATGTGTAAAAACATATATTAGCAGAGATGAATTTTTGCAACAAGAAACGCCTTAGTAACATAATTATCATGGGCTTCTCTTCACATGGGTCTTTAGAAAAAAAATGGATACAAAGAAATGGAGAGAACATGGGGTGGAAATATCACTCAACTAATTCAAGAATTTTTTAGCGTTCTTCAAAGGTTTTCTGTAATTATTTCACAGCATCGAAATTACCTTGGACTTCCATGGAATTAAAAATCATACGTCTCTATAACAATAAAAATAACAAGAAACCATAATAATGCTTATGATGCAGAACCTAAGAAAATGTTTAATACAAAATGTGTCATACAGAAGTCACATACGACATTTTCTCTTTCAAAAATTAACACTACAATGTTAAATAAGGTTAATCATCATGTTGAAACTATACAAAGATACTAATCAGTAGTAAACCTGATGGTTTTCAAGGACAGGGACGTCATTTTACGCGCCAAGCTTTGTGTACGCGGGGGCGGGGGGAGGGCACTTTGGAATCGCAACAATCATGTTTGCTCAGCCATAGGCAAGGTATTAGCACAACAAAACTATTTAGGGTTTAAAATGTCGGATTTAATTTGATTTCATGTCATTTTATCTTATTTCTTGCGATTAAATCTGCTGAAATCTGACCAAATCCATAAAAATCCGCATAAATAACATGAAATACGATCTGTGAAACCAGACTTGTTGCCAAGGGCACGACTGGCACTTACACCCCCCCACACCCTGCGCAACTTCCTTGCTGCAAATGTCCCTGGACCTTTACATCGATATGCTAGTTAATATTTTCGACTAAAACGTAAAGTATTCAAAATGTTTATAATCACACCAATAAATCCTAATAAAAAATCCTAATAAACGTTAACGGTTCGAGGAAATAACTTTACATAAAAATATAACCATACAAATATTACAGTAATTTAAAAGAGATCAGGAAGCTGTTATTTCTTGCTCTAATTCAACTCTCATTTGAATCTTCCTTCGCTTCAACCAAATTGACGTCCACCACTTTGAAAACTTTTTGACGATGCATTCTTCACAAAACGATGCCGCTAACTCATCTGTTTTAAGGAAAAAAGGATTAATCCGGATTGCCTTTCTAGGAAAAATTACGATAATCCATCAACTTTCGTAGTCAATAATCCTTAATCTATTTCTGTTATCATGAAGAATCCAGATCATCCACGATTATAAAAAAACAAGTTTTTGGTTTGTTGGTTATCAGAATGATTTTGATGCGAATGAAAACAATTTAACCTTTTACCCCCGGTAAATATTAAGGTGTTCTGTAACATTAAAAGCGTCTCCTCGGATCGCAAGGGGCTTCAAGAAATGGGGAGTTTGAGCGAAAGATCTTTACGAATGTTTAGAAGCAGGCTTATCCAGATATTATTGGGGTAAGATTCCCCCTTCCAAAAAGATAAGGTCCTTCCGTGGATTATAGGGTTGGTATAATCTGTTTCGATTTTTGTTATATTTTGCTTTGTTTTTGGTTTTCGCTGGTTTCATTTAATACTCACACTAACTATTTCACCCACGCTTAGGAACATGCTTTGTAAAAAACTGCCAAGAAACGCTTTAACCTCTCTCCCCCCCCCCGGTGCTAATACACCTATGCAGTAGAAGCTATCACATTTTGACAGTTTCTAAGGGGGTTCTAAAAAGATGATGTTGGGGGCAAAATGCATATATTGAAATCATCAACCCCATCAGAAGGCACCAATTCACATTAAAATTCATAAGGCCAAATAGCCCATCCAGGGTTGAAACAGTTAAAGAAACATTGAATGAGAAATACAATATTCTAAAACATAACGTACCATGTATCATCTCATCTTATGTCATCTAAGGTGCTTTCGCTATAATTTTGGTCTGATCCTCGAGAACCTAAAACGAGTGGAAAAATTGCCGATTACGTCATCCTTGGAAAGAGATCTTTCAGAGCATTCAAAATACTTTTCAAACCACTTACGAAAGTTATTCTTATAAGTTATCTAACTCCCAGTTAATCTCACTTCTACAAGTCCAAATCACTCCAAACCCCAAAAAATTGGATTAAACACCTTACCTAATCATTGACGAATCTAACACCAATATAATCTAACCCGATACTAATCTAGCCCTCATCTGGGCTAATCTTTACCTAATCTAACCAAAGCCTACTCTAACCCTCATCTAATCTAACCACCATCAAATCTAACTATATTAAAGACTAACCTTACACGCAGCTAATCGAACCTCATCTTATTTCTGATTATATATTGGATTATTTGAACTTTTTCGATTATTTTGCAAGCATAATCCCCCAAATTTCTGCCTCTAGTACTTATAGCCGCTGTATCATTAAACTAATTTTTGAGTGTAAAATCTAAAAAAGTCTTTTTCAACTTACTTGTCGAGATAGAATCTGTTTCCGCCTGGAAAAGAAAAGAAATGAAAAAATTTAATAGGTTATCTTGTGATGTTACCCTGTAAACCCTTTAACTTCTGGGGATAAAACGGCCCAATGAGTAAGAATTGCTAACTTTCCAGGGGGTGAAAACTTTCAATACTTGGATACATCTACAGCAACAATTAAACATTTGCTCCAACGTCATCGGTCACGTACCCCCTTTTTCATCATGCAGTCTGATCAAACGTGTTAGTTGATTATGGATAATCATCAGTAGCAAAATGGATTGTTACATTATTTGGTTATGTGCAAACGCTTGAAATGAAATGGCATTCGAAAAGTCCCTCTTTGAAAAGCCATTCCCTCTCTGATTAGCCGCCCCCTTTTTGAATAGCCACCCCCAGTTTAATTTATGACCAGCTACATGATTTAAAGATCATTAGGAAAGATGAATACGTAATTTAAGTCCGTGATAAGCTCGTGATTAGAAAAATCGTAGTTCCTTATCTTTGTTATTTTTATACATTGTCGCAAGTATTCCACGAGAATCTGGTAGGCAGCCAGCTAGTTTGTTCTCTACTTCACTTGTTACATTCGTAGTTAATATTCCATGTCAAAGTTCAAAGTAATACCGTAAGAACTATTAAATTAGTAGGTTAAGTACCCGAAACTGGTCTTCGTAATTCTGTTGCTTTCGACTCAGCTCTATCGCCACTTTCAACTGTTTCTGTTCTTCATTCGCTGTTTTCGGTCTCAGTGTCGTCATTATCTAAAACGTTTAAACGAGGCTCTTACTGTAAACAAGTTTTAAGTTCATCTAATGTTATTAACTTATAGAGTTGAATTGCTGGACATCCGATCAATCTCAGGGTTCTGCAAGATAGCTTGTGTCACAGACCATAACAGCCCCCTGTAAGAAAGCAAGGTCAATAATCAAACTGAGGCTTTCTTCCCTTTTCATTGAGACTCGTGCAAACAAGCCTCAGTTTCACGACTGACCTCATTTGCGTCCAGCAATTCAATTCAATAACGAAATTACGACTTATTGTACGTTAGTTCATGATGTTGGAGCAAAAAAACCTTGAAAGTGTTGCGTTGTTTGTGAATCGGTGTATAAAGAAAATACTCCCCCTCCCTGGTGAAATAGCCACATTTTGCTCAAGGCATTAGTCCTTATTGTCTCTACAGGGGAAAAAAGGGGTAAAATGTCGAGTGCGTCGACAAGAAATTCCTATTGTTAGTTAGTGCTTAAGATTTATTGGATTACATATCGAGGCATTCCTATTTCAGTTTGGCAATCTGTGTCTGCCCAAAATTTATACAAATGAGATTTACCACCTTGAGGCACATGTTATTCATAACATTTGCATGAATAATACAGTTTCGTTTTGAGCTATAAGCTAAAGAGCATTGAAACACTTTACACCAGCATTGAAACACACTGCACCGAAGGTTTTTAGGGAGAGTGAAAGAGTGAGAGAGTGAGAGAGAGAGTGAGAGTGGCTTTAAAGATTGATATTTTAATTGGCAGATTGCTTAGGAAGATGACATCCTTGCAATGAGAGAGCTTCGATTCAAAATAGATTAAGGGACTGATGAACAAAAGAGAGGAAATTTGATTTACTATAGTTGGTATCTCTTTACCACTGGTTAGCCGATAATGCACCACATCCTCAAAGTCTACTAAATTCGAATACATCTGATTTGTTTCAACTAACCTTACTGAAACTTTCCGTGTTTTCCATTCCCTCAGCAGAAAGAGAACGTTGACGCAATGGACTGCAAATGAAGAAACAAATTTAAGCATGTGAAGAGAACACATAATTACTGTTAGCAAAGGAACACCTTTGAATATAATATTCCATGTTTTAGTTGAGTTCAAAAGGCCTTCACTTGATCTAATCATCTTTGTCATTGCATATCATCTTGCTTAAATTTCGCTTTTATCAACAATTATTCTTATTGGCTGTAACTAGGCATGCCAGTACAAACTAATTAAAAAGCGAGGTTTGTATTGTAGTAGTAGAATGCAGAATGAAGTGTTTCCATGGCTATCACGCGCAGCCTCGATTTCAGCAGTCTGTGGCGCCGTTTTAATTTCATGGGGGGCTGGCTGATGATCGAAAAGTATGGTAAACACATAGCCTCTTTAAACATTAAACAAGTTAGTTTGAACAAGTTAGCCCTGGCTAATTTAAACCCATTAACACGGAAGCATATAAGTAGACGGTGAGTTCCTTACCCATCTTTATCATTGTAATCTGTCCCATCAGTTGCTTGATATGCAACGCTGTATGGCCTATTTTGAGCTGATGAAAGCTGACCGGTTGACCGCGATGGAGGAGGCATTGCTGATTGCATTTTCATTGCACGTGGGCCTTGAGATAGAGATCGATAAACTTTGCCACTTGGACTGTTTTGGGCTTGTTCTTTGCTCTGAAAAATGAGCCATAAAAGCGGTTGATAAGTAAAGGATATTACATGTTGTTTTACCTTTTCATCCCTGGATGGACCATATGGACCATACTTCTTAGGATGAGAGCCTAATGGTTCAACAGCTTTATATTTAATTAAATTTAATCGATTAGCCATGACTAACAAGATTATAAACAAGGCTTGCCCAGAGAGCATTTGGGATAAACTCCCTGATATCCTTACACGCAAGCTATAGAACAAGAAATTGCTTGGATATCCAAATTCCAAGTTATACCTTCGAATATGAGAAAGGAGGCGTCTACTATTCAGCTGCTACTGCGTAGAGCAGCATCCCCATTTAAATTAATAAAATGCTAACCCTCCCGTGGTTCAAAATAACATTAAAATCATACATAGAGTTGGAAGCAAATCAAAACCCAACTCCCTCGAAGAGCTGCAAATAGGTGGTAACGATTTATTGTAATTAGGTTGTAAATTTAATTTGATCTTTCTTTTTTTCTTCTTTGATATCTGGGGGAGGGTTTCTTGTGTACTTAATATGAATATGATTATTCACATTTATCATAAAACTGATATTTATTATTATTTATTATAATACCTCTGGTAGATCTTTGAGGATCATTTTTCCATCACCTGGGCCCATATGCGTTACATGTGTAAAATTTGATGGCATTGAGATCAATTTGTCTTTAAGATCAGCTTCTTCTGCCCTCATACTCTCTCTTTTACTCCAAGCTCCTTTCTTTTTCTTAAACTTCAAATATCTGGAAACAGCTCTTTTTCCTTTATTTGAATAAATGGACAGGTCTTTCGCTACAAAAGAACGGCAAATGTCATAAATAATCACTGAAGAAATCATAACTAAATTACATAGCATAACATTACGTTAAATTACATTAGAAAAAAATATTACATTAAATTGCATTACATTAAATTGCATTACATTAAATTACATTACATTAAATAACATTACAATAAATTATATTACATTAAATAACATTACATTACAACTCATTAGATTGCATTGCATTACATTACATTACATTAAATTACATTACATTAAATTACATTACATTAAATTATATTACATTAAATAACATTACATTACAACTCATTAGATTGCATTACATTATATTACATTACATTGCATTACATTACATTACTTTACATTACTCTTCACATCACTTTACTTTACATCAAATCACAATTCATTACAATACATTTCATGACTTTCCACTACATTGCCTTGCATTACATTTTATTACATCAAATTAAATTGCATTACATTAAATTTCATTACTTTATATTACATCACATTACATTAAATTGCATTAGATTACATTACATTACACTATAAGTGTAAAATTCCTGAAGCCTAAATACATTGCCTTACCATCTGATTCCATGTTTCGTAAATACAAAACAGTAAGTTGATCGAAACCGGAACACATATTCAGCGCGCCATCGCGACTCAGTGGTTGACACTATAAGACAAGATTACACATTCTAAATCTAAATTATTAATTCAAATTATTTATGGTAAGTAAAACTTCAAGAATCAAAATTTACCGCAAAAAACATGGAAAAATCAATGCTTGATATGGCAAGGAAAGATAAAAAGCGAAACAAATGGATAAGATAAAAAACAGGGTGGATGATTTTATGGAAAAATAGATGTGATGGTATGGTCTTGGATAGGACACCTTGGCTGCATGTAGAATGATAAATGGGCCAAGAAAGTACAAAGTTGAAAATAACTGAAAAGAATAAGAGGCAGACCAGGAAGCAGATGGCAGGAAGAAGGAGGGAAGTGTGAACTGCAAAGAAAAGAATAGATTGAAGTGGATGTTGAAGAGGCCGTCGGCCAGCAATTGCCTAAACTGCTGATAATAATTATGATGATATTTGTTGCTATTGATTACTCAATTCCAAACACAGATAATAGATGTCCGGAGAGCGGGCAAAACATGCCACGATCATCATTTAAATATTAAACAAAAATAGATTGGCTTTTGCAATATCATTCATATTAGGAAAGTCATCTAGTTCCCCTTTTGGGTTACACAATTTCTAAATTTCAACAAACAAAAATAAATAGGCAAAGCATGAGATGAGATGAAAAATGCAGATGGATGTCTAGAAAGTCATAGAAGTAAAAAAGAAATTCAAATGGTTGACAGTAAACAGTCAGGCTTATACTGCCATCCGAAATGTTTAATGCAGCGGTTAAGGATATAAGCAGATGATATTAAAATGTTCACCCTTCTTAGCGACAATGTTTGAAGCCATTCTGCAGTAGCTGCGTTGAAAATATCGATGCCTCTTTCGCTGTACACGACAACATGTGGGGTAGAATATGCTGGGAAAATAAAAGAAATATTCATCACTGCCAAAGCTCTACTAAGTAGAATCTACAATTCTCAATGGCTTTAGGTTGTTCTAAAGATATCGTCAGTAACTGAATAACATATAAATCACTTCTATACCTAAATATGTGATTGGTGAAGGCCAAGCTATTTCAGTCTGCCTTGATCTGAACCCTTTCTCATTGACGTAAAATGCAAGTTCTGTAAAAGAAGATTTAACACAGAATTAATTTATAATCATGAACGAGTAAAATGATTTATGTTGATTTAGAATGATTTGTGATGAATAAGTTGGGTAGTACTGATAAGAATTGATTAGCACTGATTAAAATTGATGAGTGTTGATTAGGATTGATTTATGCTGATTAAGATTGATTTATGCTGATTAGGATTGATTAATGCTGATTAGGATTGATTTATGCTAAATAGTATTGATTTGTGTTGAGTAGGATTGACATGTACTGATTATAAATTAATTAAATGTCTCATACGTGCAAAGCAAAGGAGAAATTCGTTCGGTTTAACTTCGGCTGCCAGCATTGCATTTGAATTCATTGTTGATATGAAACTAAGGCTCTGATCCAATGGATTGATCAATTCTAAAAACAAACAGAAATCCTTAGTAGAAATTCACCATGTAAATAATCATATATATTCAATTATTGTCAAATAGTGAGGTTTAGAAAGCTTAGACTTTCTCAATCATATGGATATTTGAGAAAAGTTTTCAAAAATTAGATAAATAAATACGGCAAGGAGTGGAAGAACAACTGGCATTATTTACAGATACATTCATTGTGGCTTTAAGCTGTAGCAGCGTAATGCTTTAAAGGCACTAAGGTAATGCACAACATTCTACAAAAAATTGCACAAATGCACATTAAAGAAATGGTGATTGCCAGATTCGATCGCAAAAGTAACAGCTGGAAATTTATGAACCCTTTCACCCCTTGAAGAAACTGATGGCCCTATGAGTATCAGCAAGAATTGGTTATTTCTCAAGGTTGGGGGGGGGAATACCCCCTCGTAATTTGATCAAACGCATCAGTTTTTACCGCAAAAATTTACCATCGCCGGAGGTGAAAGAGCTAATCAGACAGTGTCCTCTATTTCCTATCATTGAGCGATACTCTTGTTGATTCAACTACAAAGCAGTTGTCTTGATTGAAAAACTGATAGAACTAAAAAGTTTGAAGAGAGGAAACGAAGAAAGGCCTCCTTGGTTCGGGAAATTACTTGACTATTGAGACCAGAATGAACGACAACACCCTTAAATTCAAGAACAATAGATTTTAACACGCATTGCTCATTGGATTCATTGGATTGGCTAATAGATAAAAGGCATCAAATAAAGGTCAATTGAGTTGGTTTTCATTGTTTGGTGTCTGGATTAACTTACTTTGAAGTTGGGAGTTGTTGTTATGAATATCCAATGCTGCAAAACCAGAAGCATAACCAAGAAGTACCTTGCCATCAGAGACTGCGGTCCATTGGGTAGAAAATGGCAGTGGGAAGTCCTAAAAACGTGAAAAACATTGCAGCTCATGTTATTAGCGACCATTTACCAAGGACCTGTCTACAAAAGTTTTTGCTTTCAACCCTCTATTTTCTTTTTGTCTACTTTCGTCCAGCTTGTAAATATCCCCTTCTACTATGCTCCCTCCTTGATAACACCTGTGACGTTGAATTGTATCCTGTATAAATATTAGTATCATTATTAATATCATTCTTATAGCATAACTACAGACAAATCAAGCTATTGTCATCATAAGCTCCCTTCCTAACAATGAATAATTCTCGTTAAAAACCATAGGGCCATGGTCCCTCCAGGGATGAAAGGGTTATGAAAGGAATTGGAGAATAGCTGATTAGTATACATCGAAGCGTCATGAGGCTATTTTAAAATGAACTGTTTGCGGCTATTTACTACGAGTTACACAAACGCACAAATGAGTGATACCTTGAACTTTCTATGCCTTCCTTTGGTTCTGTTTAGCTCATAAAGGAATGCATTCTTTTTGGTGGTAACACACATGCAAGTTGCACTGCCTTGTCTAAAACTGCCAGTTGCAAATAACATTGCACCTACAAAGAAATCATCAACGTATTATTTTAAACCACAAGTAACTATCATTTGAATTCTGACCGCATCTATACGGCAGCATATTTAGAGTGGAAAATATTGAGTATTTTGCTGAAGATTTTCTGCTGCAGTAAGGCCGATATTCTGTTGCCAATTGTGCTATTCTCGTTTTCAGCAGCATTCGCGCATGACAAGGTAGCCTAGCCATGACGTTTAAGAGTTCACATTAGTAAGCGCGCTCCTTCGTCGCGCGCGCGCAATTAAAATTACATCAAATGGAAAGAATCATAACATTTTAAGATATCAGCATTTGCATGGTAGGCTTATGGCTATCTGAAAAATAACTGCAAACTCGACTATCCCTGGCGGTAAATGAACAAAAACATGCGCTGTGGCGAAACGGAGGTCGCTGGGACCATTGTAGGGGGGGGGTTCAAACCGAGCTCCAAGGCGATAATTCCCAAAATACGAGGGCGAAACATTTACGGCCAAGCATAGTATTAACAACACTGTTTGAATCAAATTGAAGAAATCTTCACGGAAGGAATATAATAAAAGTGCTTACCTTTAGTTTCAGGAATTTTGATTGGTTCAAGATCATGACCCGAGACGACAGCCAAAGGATACAACCTGACGTGTCTTCCTCTTCCTGTGAAATACAAATTAACTTCAATAATGTTTGAAAGAGAAAAGAAAAGGATCAGTTATGATTCTTTTTACAGAGGGTCTAGAATTGCAGTTCGATGTTGGCAGCAGAGCGATAATTTACATATAAGTACAACATTGGGTACAATTTATTAGGACAGCATTCGCGTATCGCTTTGTTTTGTCTTCATTATCATGTATTATTTTCGCTTGACCAAAGTCCCAATTTCTCTATTTCTCCTCATATTTCTGTTCAAAAAGCATCTCAACTTAACTTGCTACACAATATGTAAATACAACTGAACATAACCAACTTTACATCTACAACTGACAATTCGATTCATTACAAATCCTTGAACAAACATGATGTCTGTCAGGTGGGCTCCTTCACAACAGTTAACCTACTTTAGAGGCCTTATTAAAAAAGTTCTGCTTCTTAGTTAGTATTACAAATTGTCTTAATGTCACGAAGTCAAAGTAACAGTATCTGTAAGGTAAGTTACTATTTACCTGAAATTACAACAACTAACTGTTCGTCTGAAATTACTTCAACTTGGAATACTTTTCTCGTGTCACCAATTTTGCCGAGAGCTGAAAGAAATAAATTTACAAAAATAAGGTATAGACATATATATATATATATACAATAATTTTAGGTTAAAATGGATTAAACTTGGAATACAGTATTGATGTCCTTTAATTATGAACATTGGGCACATAAAAGCACTTTTATCACGACTTCTGTCTCTATACTTTACCATAAACAACAGCACGACTAAGAACAGAAAAAAATCTATTGGCACTCTGAGGTAGAAACAGCATGATTATCGCAAAGCCCTTTTCACATGATTAAAAATTCCGCCAACCACGTTAAAAAATGAATTGAAATATGCGGAAAATAATTACAATCTTGCTTTGCGGTGAGATCTAATGCAAAGAGTCCTTCATCTGTTCCGAACAATAGTTTCTCTGAATCTAGGATAAGAAAAACAAACATAACTGTAAAGTCAGGCATCAATAAATTTTCCAAGGCCATGGAAATGCCATACAGTTGGCTATTAATAATTGCGAGTGGAGATAAAAGTCAAAACACACTACAACACACTAAAGCATGTTGACTTGTACTTAAAATCTTAACACATTAAAATATGTCACAAGCATTGGTTAAACGGGCCTAAGATTAGCGATCTGACATAATCAAGAAAACCTGATTGGTCAGATATCATCATAGCTCTAGACTAATCAAAGTAACCGCTCTTCTGTATCATGCAAACTTTGCAGATTCATTAAATTTTTTCATTGTCAACTCTTCTCCGAAACACAAAAACCTAATTTTATCGTATTTGCTTTGTGTTACCGCCGCTTGTGTTGTTCCTTATATTTGTGATATACATAAATAGTCACACGCAATCCTCAGAAATGCGCGTTTTACCCTCGGGCTGTAAATCCAACTTCGTGAAAATTTATCCTCTTGTAAGTCGTCGAACTTATTTTGAAGCGAAATGTTTTACAATTATGCACATGCTAAAGGTTGAGAAAGCTCGCTTTGCGTTAATAGAGGCGTTTAGTCGAAATCAGTAATCCGCAATAACTCTTAGCATCTATACTTGTTAGCGAGTGGTACCTAAGATACAGATAGAGATGTCATAACAGACGTTGACTTACCAACAATGGCAGCGTTTTGAGACATTTTAATGTCTGGATGATCTGATGCATCGCATACCTCTTTAATATGGTATTTATGCTGCAAAAATTCAAAAACATTCTCATAAAAAAATACAACAAACAGAATGCTGCGTATGAAAAGTTTGTTTTTCCGGAAAAAAACATTTAGCAGTATTGAAAGGCATTCATTCTTTCTAAGCCTAAATCTACAACTACCTTGATTAGAATATTTCATACGGATCTTGGAAAGCGCAGTCTCGATACAATACTGCCGACAAGGACGAAAACGAAAAGAGATATTTCGATCGGATTATTTGATCATCTTCATCGATTTAAACTTGAGGCATAAACCTTGAGAACGACTTAAACCGCGGACGTACACGATAGACTTAGACTGACACAAGAGACATAATCATTGGACTTAAACGGTGAGCAATGGACGTTTCGCCTCTAACCAGAGTTATTTTCAGCGTAAACCGGACAGCGAAAACAAACGATTAAAAACGGTAATATACAATGAAAACGGTCAAAGCAAGAGTCAGATTAATAATTATACCAAGGGAAAAATATCTCAGACTTTGTTAAAAGTTACAAATTCGCTGCCATCATGTCTCATTTAAAACTTTTCTCTTTTTAATCTGTTTCTATTTTGTTTCAGCTGAAAGAATTAAGTGTGGTCTTAGGGTAACCATATCCTTTTGCACATCGGGTATCAATCTAGTAGTATCTTGAAGTTGTTTAGTAATTTTGCACGGTATTTATTATGTAGATTTGCATTGTTACAATCTAGAAATATGTAAAACAAGCCTTGCCTTAAACTTCATACCTTATTTTCAGAAACTTCAGTTTTCCCAAGCACTTTTTTCAGCTCTTCAAGTAGTGTTATCCATTTTCTTGCATTACTCTCATTTTCTGCCAAAAACAGCTGGCTGCAGAGAGTCTCTGGCTGGTTTATTTCAGATACTGTGATCTGCAAAAAACAAAAAAAAATTCCAGCAAAGACAGATATTACAAACATTTACTAAGTATAGTTTTGAGTACTTCAATCTTGTAAATCTTTAAGTTGTATATAAAAACAAATAGCTGAAATATTTTATTAAATATGAAGCTCGGCGGATTTCATTATTGATATCACAAATATTTACTTTTTTATCAATAAAGAAAGAACCTGAATAACTGATTAGAACTGAGACTTCGAGCTTGCAAGAGAATCCAGTAACACACCTTAACAAAAACCAATTTTAAAATTATTTGAGGACGAACACACAAACCTTAAATATACAAGGAATATCCCTTTCGTTTGCGTGAATCACATCTGACTTTGTGACTGAGCTGACGGAAAATTCTTCATCCCTAAAAAACAAAATTTCAAATAAACAAAGTTTTATTGGGTGCATGTATCACTTTATTTTAAGTAAAAATTGTAGCTATTTCTTATTTATTTATTTCTTATTTATTTCATTAACTCTGTACCACCACGGTCCCGTGAGAATAAACTCCTCTTGGCTGACGGCGCTTTCGTATCTTAAAAAATTAAGATGAAATAGATGGAATTGGAACTATGGATATGGAAAATTTTTACTTGACGATAAACCTTTTAGTTCACAACTCAACTGTTTTAGCGGAGAAGGCTGATGTCATCAAGAAAGGCACGAGAATTTTCACTTCTACATTTTATTGCAAACATTTCTGAATTAAACTTGTTTTTACCTCATATCTATAACTTGCAACATCGTGTTTGAAACTTGCGAATATCCACTTAAATCATAGAGAATGATTTTAAAATCGCACACAACAGCAAATGCTTTCATCCATCCGCGTTTCACACCACCTGGCTTTGGAACCTAAAACACAAAACATTTGAACTTTGAAAAGATCTCTGCAAAAAATTCCCTTTATTCGTTTCTTTTTTCCTGTTTGTTTTTTCCCATTTTCTAATGACTATTTGTCATTTCCTTAACTGTTTCGCTTCCGGTTTTGGTTTCTAGTCGACAACCTTCATATGCTAAGCTGCTGTCTATATGAAGTTTTTCTGTCCATGCTATACTAAGTCAGGCAAAACTCGTGCCCACAATACCAAGTCAGGCAAAACACCAGTATAGAATGCTAAATATCAAATCCAAGTTTAATTTTTTACCTTGACAAAGCTTTCATATGCAGTTCCAGTTCCTTTCTTTGGATCGATACCAAAAGGTCTGTTTGTCACTAAAAATAGAGGTTAGATATTTAAAAAGTTTATCGTTGCATTTGATTTTTACAAAAGCTTAAGTGGACAAAACCTCTGGCTTGAAATAACCAAGATAATAAAGGTCAAATAAAAAGATTTTGCAACAAAGTATAAGTATTTGACGGTGGCATGGAAGAGTAGTTAAGGCGTAGGCCTACGAATCAATGAACCGTGAGGCTCGCAACAACATTTCTTCACAAGCTGCTCAGCCAGCCCAGCCGTCCATTCTTTCCACATCGGTGAATGTGTACTCAGGAGAAATCCTGAAGGCACAGGCGTTAGCCCCCAAAGCCCACATCAGCTTGATAGCTACCAGCTTGGTTTAACAAACAAACTAACAAACAAACAAACAAACAAACAAAAAAAAAAAAGTCCTTGATATGAAACTCAATCGACGGAACGTAAAGAGTGGAAATATTTCTCTCATAGAAACGGAAACTTCACGATAATTTTTACACGGCCTTTTACTTTGGCATTTTACAACGTAGCAGTTGCACATATATAGCAAATTTTTCAATGAGATATTGACGCCCAACAGGCAAAATCCATAAGTTACAACTGAATTAACCAGCTTACGTAGTTTTTGCGGTATAGGGCAAGTCTGTGGAGCATCAACGGTGCATCGTACATGGCAAGAGTAACCACAAGCTAGAAGACATGAGACAAAGTATTGGTTATAAGAGACATCATACAAGCATGACTTCGTTGATAACAGTATGAACATGCTGATAAGCTATTCTGTAAAAATAGGGACACGCACTAGGGGGTGGGGGCCTCCAATTTTTTCCTTAGTCCTCCAAAAAACATTTTTTATTAAAGTAAATTGCTCTACGAACCTACAAAAAACCTTACTATTTAGAAAAATACAAGATAAACAAAACAGAACAATTTTTAAAAGTCGACCCAAGACAGATCAGACGAAAATCAGATCAGATCACTCACTTGTTTGGTACTTTAATTTGTTATACCCAGTCGATCCCATTAAAAAATTTTAACGTGAGTCGGCCCCGCTACAGTACACCCCCCACTAAAAAAGTAGATGTGCGTCCCTATGTAAAAATATTCGTATCTATATTTTCTAATCATTGTGTAGGTTTTCAAAGTATTTCTATTCCTTAGATGCATTCATTCACAATAGTATGACAAATGACATAGAAAAAGATAAGTTAAAAAGAAAGGATTTCAATAACTCTATCACATGTAAGCCAAAACATACTTTCGCAGATCATGCCCTGTCGGACATGTCCAAACATGACAGACATGCAATGATGACATTTTGTTGGTGACGGGTAGGTCTTTGCCACGAACTCATGACCTTTTGGCTGTAAAATAATCAAAAAGGCGTATTTACATTTTTTATTGATGTTAAATAGAGAATAAATCACCATCATGTTATAAGAAATGTAAACAACGAATACACTTTTCTTCAAATATTCTTCTTAATTTTAAATCTTTCACTTTATACCCCCAGGCAGAGAAAGGTGCGAGACCCGGTCCCCTTGGACCATTGAACCATGAGTTATCTTGCATTCTGTGCGTTTGAGATGCAGAATATTATCACAAACACATCCCCTGAATTAAACTTACAAGTTTTGCAACACGCTCAAAGAAAGAGAGCGACGAGTGGCAATATGATGGCTCAATTAATGTCTCCTGTATTGGTTCAATTCGCTTATATCCAAACTTTGCCTATTTTTTTTCCAAAAATTAATGAAAAAATAAAATATATCTTCATCCATCAGCATAATGACTATGCTATATTTTATTCTATCAATGCCTTACTTATCCATCTTTTCCCTTCCACCCTCCTATATCTTCGCTTACCCATTTCTACATCCTTTACGCAGCCCAGCTATCTCTAAACTATTCACATCAAAGTTACGGCATATTAACTTGTTACATCCCTCCTAAGTCCCATCTTTCTTTATCCGACCCAACTTCCTTTTTTTCTTTTAAATTCACAATCATTTCCTCCCATTCTCCCATATAGATACACACTCCCTCTAAACTGTGGACTGACTTGTATCCATTCCCTCTTTTCTAGCACCGCAGGTATAATGCAATATAAATAACCACCACAGTCCCATTGCTACTAAATGGTCCATTCTATCCCATTGATAATTACAATCTCGTAACACAAACCTCTGGTAATGGTGAAGGCTTCACGGGTCGTTCTTCTGTAGACGATGCCCCTGGTTGAGAAACTACCTTCGGAGGAGGCTCTGAGTTTCTTTTACTGCTCACACTATTTGCCCTTAAAGCGGGCTCAAAAGAGTCGTCATTTTCATTATCCTAAAATGGAAAAGAAATGACATTGCCGATATTTCACTTATAAGAAACCCACTTATAAGAAAAACGGTTATAAAAAACTCGTTTATAAGACACCATTTATAAGAAACAATTTTCAAAACAAATTTGGAAGAGCAAAGAAGGACATCTCTTAGCATTAAAGAAACTTGGGATTTCTGGGCAAATGTTTGAACATCTATTACGTCATTAAAGAAGAAAGGTGCTATGCAACTTTGATTTCATCTTCAAATGATATTAATGTTTAATAACTAATATCTTCCCAAGCTGTCAAAAAAGGACTGAAAATGTTTGGGTTTCAAGAAATGGTACAAAACTCTATTTTTAAAAACATACCATGGAAAGGTCGAAGCTCTGATTGCCAGAATTTTGAAAGAAATTTAAGAATGGTAAATCCCCATGTGCACCTAAAATAAAAAAGTGAAAATTTAAATACCATCTGACAATATGGGTGCAAAATAAGTTGGTGAAATAAACATTAGCAAGAACTAAATGATTAAAAGAGAAAAAATGCAATGAATATATCAAGAATAATCGAGAAATAAACCAGATGTAAATCAACTATTTCAGTCCATAAAATTTAATTGTTTTACCCTTATCCTTTCAAAAAGTCCAAGTACATGGGGTTAATCTTTTCTTTCTCAAAGAGTTCTATTCCTCGCGATAACAGTTCCTAAATCTTACCAAATTCTGCCACTCACTATACAAACAACGCCACAAAATTCGGTAAACAACGATTAGTGTGGTAAACAATCTTTCCGCTTTTTAGTGCAACTTCAAAACAAAGTTAAGAATTACTCATACCAAAACAGCCGAAGATTAGTAAAAAGGAAGTCAAAATTAACAAGAGATTACTTCTTATTGCGCCTCAAAGTCATACGAAAAGGTTTAACAGTAGAATTTTATCGTGAAGGGTCATATAATGATGATAATATTGATATCAATGAAGCTATTCATGCGCTAATCTAAAAAATATGGACGGACTGCTTTCAGTACGTAATTCGCCAACAACAGCCAAATTTATTATCCGTTCTACTTCAAACTATAAATTTTAAATTTTAATTTTCAAACTGCAGAGCTTCAGAACCTCAAAGTCTGATTTTAAACAAAAAAGACATTAATTACAGATCTAGAAACCGGTTATTAAGAGTACAAACAATAATGCATTTTGCTGCAGTACAAATGAATAGAACTCTATGGGAGCTTAAGAAGCCATTTCTGAAATGACAGCTTGAAAAGAGGACATTAATGGTCAGCGAATTAGCAGAAATAAGCTATTTATATGTTACATTATAATGAAAAGAACGGAATAAAAATAAAATGGAAATAAAAGTTTAAGATGAATCAAAACTTTTGAGAAGTGTACTTAAAAAAACTAATATTTTTGCAAAATAGTGTGGACAATGCTCTCTTTTCAAATATGGGAGGACCCCTACATTTTAATACAAGAATTATATTGCTGCAAAATACAACTTCATCCGAAAAAGATTGATAATAAGTTTCACCACAGTGTATCAGTTAGCCGGGCTGATCTTTGCTACTGGAGTGTGGGAAAAGAAAATTTAATTGCAAAACTACACAAAATTTGAATGCCATCTAAAACATTTAACGGAAAATACAATTTTACCTTTTTATAGCGACCATTCAAGGCATTCCTAATGCTTTCAATACTTTAAATGTTGGTGATGCTTTCGACCATAAATGAAATACCCAAGGGGTTGCAACTTATATGGTTCTTTGTTTAAGATAAATACTCGATAAGTTTACAATAATTGTCGTTTACTGCAACAGAGTGCCTGGTGTGAGCTTCACCTTTTACAGGAAGTATCCCGTAAAACATAATTCTAGAAACAGCCAGAATCTTAATAATGTAAAAGCTGCTTGTGGAAGATTTTGTAACAAAAGCACAACCCGATGGGCTTAATAAAGATGGTGGTTAAAAAGCAAAAACGCTTTTGTGAGTTTTGCCTCAGGGGCAGTACAAAATTGGTCGCATTTTAATAAATCATGTCCATCCCCTTCTTACAAAGAGAAGAGAAAAAAAATTGACTTCAGAAATGCAAGAAATCCAAAGAGAGTTTAGGACGCAATTTCATGTTTGGATTTTCAAAATGTTTTGGTTTCTTAGTTAATGTTTGACTTTCGTATTTAAAACGTATTCAAAATAATTTAATGTTAACTGTTTGCCAAAATTTTCAATATCCTCAATTCCTAACTGGTACAAATATCACGATCTCTTTGCCTTTTCCTTCGTTTTGTGCACTTTCTACAATTTTCGATAAGAATTCGAACCAATTCATTTAAATAAAATCATCCTCACCTTTTGCTTTCAAATTTTCGTTTTCTGATTTCAGTTTGTCAAGCTCTGCTTTCATTGACGAAAGCTCATCATCTCGTTCTGTCAATTTTCTGTAGGTAAAAGAAAACATTTCTGCATTCTGCGTGCAAATTGCGTCGTATCAAAAATGAATATCGCATGCAAATGATCAGCTCATTGTTGTCAAACCTTTTTTGCAAATGATATTAAAGATACAAACCAAACCAAGGACAAGAATACCACAAAACAGTCAGTGGTCCAGAGTGGTGTAATTAAACAATAAACTGATATATTGTTAATGATCATTCAAAAGAAAATTTTTTATGATTAAACTTGAATTTGAAAATAGTTCAAAACAAACAGAGGATGTTAGAAAACTTTACAAAAAAATTCATAAATTCATAATTCATAAAACTTTCTTGCTAGGCTTCTCGAAATTAGCAATCAGTTTCAGCCACCCCAATATTTTGAAAGACAATAGTATTTTGTTCTAAAACAATGGACAAGTATGAAAAGCTGTACTATTTCATACTGCAAGGCATTCAAATTGCAAGAAAAAACAGACAAATAAACAAGCATTATGAAAATACTTTTTCATTTAACACCTCTTCATAGTATAAAAATCTAAAAACAAAGATATGACTAACATCAAAATTTCTTAATCGAATAAACTTTTAAACTGACCTTTCAGCATCGATTCTTGCCATTTTTACTTTGTTCAGTTCCTCGCTTAAATGATTCTTAGCTTGTACCTCCATTTTCAAGTTTGCTTGAAGCGACAAAAGTTCTTGTTTGTCTAGCCTTTGTGACCTGCGTGTCTGCCAATTTTTGGCCTAAAAGGAAAATTTGCTTGCAATATCAAACAAAAGTGATACATCCTCTACAGCATGCTGTCTCAATAAAAAGGAAAAAGGCACAAGAAAGATTGACACAACGGTACCTAAATGGCCGAAAATAATCCTTGTATCACTACAAATGCAACATTCTCTGCTGTAAAGTGCAAAGAAAGACAGTTCAGTTTCACTTTCATATAATTTGAAAAAAATTACACAAATAACATAAACTTACAGCACCAGGGCCGCTTGCCAGTCCAGAAGCTTTCAAACTTTCTAATTCTTCAGACATCTTGGATGCCAAAGCTTGCAAATATCCACGGGCATCTTTTTCATCGCTTACCCTGTTAAATAAAATATTAATAACGTAAACTTGAAAGATATGTAATATTTTATTGCAATATATAATATTGTAATACAATGTTTAAAATTGTATTGCAATGTTTTATATTGTGTTGTCATGTATTTTATTGCGTTGCAATGTTTAATATTCTATTGCAATATATGATATTGTATCGCAATTTTTTTTGGTTGTATTGCCATGGACTTTATTGTGTTGAAATGCATTTATTTGCATTGCAATGTTTTTTATTGTATTGCAATGTATTCTATTCCATTGCATTGTGTTATATTTATTGCACTGTTTTACATTTCATTGCAATGTTTTATATCGCATGGTGTTGTATTCTTAAGCACTGAAACGAAGTTCAAAATAATCGCTTTTTGAGTAACTGTACATCATTGCATTGCATTGTTAATACTTATGACTTATCTATTGATTATAAAAAAGTGTTATATCAAACGGTTTAACATTCAAGTCCTTCATACCATTGTATAATTTCAGCAATTTGTTCCTCCCAATGAGTAACAGCTTCTCTTTTTTCTGCGAAATCTCTCAACTCTTCTTCTAATTGTTTTTGCTTTGCACTTCCTTTGTCGATCTTTATCGTCAACTATGAAAATCCAAACAAGGTAAGTATACAAATAAATAAATAAAAGTTTCATTGAAGCCAATTAAACTAGAGGTGAAATTCCTTAAAATAGCCCATCGAGACGTGGGACTGCCATACAATACATTACACTACATTTAAATACAGTACAATACAATACAATACAATACAATACAATACAATACAATACAATACAATACAATACAATACAATACAACACAATATAATACAATACAATACAATATAATGCAATACAATACAATGCAAAACGTTATCATGCAATACAATAAAATTCAATAAAATATGAAATACTAAATTATAATACGATACGACACACTACAAAGTAATAATCACATCACATCACATCAAATCACATCAAATCACATCACATCAAATCATATCACATCACATCACATTACATCACATCAAATCCCATCACATCACATCACATCACATCACATCACATCACATCACATCAAATTCCATCACATCACATCACATCAAATCACATCAAATCACATCACGTCACATCACGTCACATCAAATCACATCAACTCACATCACATCACATCACATCACATCAAATCACATCACATCACATCACATCACATCAAATCACATCAAATCACATCACGTCACATCACATCACATCAAATCACATCAACTCACATCACATCACATCACATCACATCAAATCACATCACATCACATCAAATCCCATCACATCACATCACATCAAATCACATCAAATCACATCACGTCACGTTACATCACATCACATCACATCACATCACACCACATCAACTCACATCACATCAAATCACATCACATCAAATCACATCACATCACATCACATCAAATCACATCACATCACACCACATCAAATCACATCACATCAAATCACATCACATCAAATCACATCACATCAACTCACATCACATCACATCACATCAAATCACATCACATCACATCACATCACATCACACCATGCCATGTATTAGTTTCTTTTCTACAGAATCGACATGAAAAGTTTAGCAATACCTTTTCAATTTCGTTAGTTAGCTTTCTATTTTCTTCCATCAATAATGATTTATCCCGGTCACTTTGTCGGCGAAGCTCCATAATAAATTCTTGGTCTTGATTGGTACTGCAATGGAAATTGAAACAAAAACGATTAGTTTCTGGATGAAAGTAACCTGAGTGACAGATAGGCAGGCAGACGGCCAGACAGGCAGGCAGAGAAACAGACAGAATCAAAACAGGGTCTATGGAAGTATAAACACACGATGGATCAATAACTAAATTATAGTACAACTAACCTTTCTCTCATAGCTGAATTAAGTTTTCCCTTGAGATTTGCAACCTGAAAAATAATATAATATGCAGTTCAGACACATTATTCATTAACCTTATCTCAGACGTCATGCTTTGATGACATTCGTCTACCTATCATCAAATACTATCATCAAAAGTCTTGTGCAGTACCAGGTTAAAATGCTCTCGAAAACTGAAATAAAATAAGCCAGAACTGCTGAGCTTTGAAATAACATTTTCTTGAAATTTTGGTGAAATAGTCAGCTGTAATGTAGATTATACAAAGCTTAACACAGGTCTGCACCTGCATTTTAGTGAAAATAAGACATATTGAGTTGTAAACAAATGATATTAATACCCTATAGATATTTGTGATATCTTCTTTCTGCTATTACTGGAGAATTACTAGTCCTGGTGTGCTATCATCAGCCAGATCAAGCAATGGAAAATATAACATTATGCAACGAATGAAAGAGATTAAACAGGCAAATAACCTCTGATTCTAAGGATGTTGAATGGCTTTCACTTTCAGCTAAGCGTGCCTTCAATTCCTGTGGACATGAAAGATGAAAATGGATCAGCAAATGAATAAAAAAATTCTACTTTAAAAATAAATACGTACGATAGTAAACAACAGAGTGAGCAACCAAACAATCAACCGAGTAAGCAAATGGGTAAGCATATGAGTAGGTACCATGTCAGCTAAGATTCCATTATGATTGTCCTGCTACTGAAAAAATTTTAATCCAGTACAACCTGCCTCAAGAACGGGGATTTGACGTCTAAACCGACCCAACTGGCTCTTTCCAGCACGGAAGGCGGCATGACACCCAGCAGGATGAAAAATAAGACCCCTTAAAAGGCGGGTAAGTTCAACCTGAGTTAACAGCCATTTTAAACTGAACCTATATTTAACAGCGGTTCTGATAATTCAAAACGGCATTCGTTCTGGAATAAAGCAACGAGTCACTCTTCCAGCCATCTCAGCTATGCTGTGACGTCAGTCAACAAGACCTCTCGCCAAATGACACTGCCCTGCACCATTCAGCACCGTCACCATAGGCGTAGCCTCACATTTACGTCTTATGGCAGCACTTTAGTGGCCTATGTTTAATTACCTTCATTTCTTTTGAATATTTGACCCTTTCTTTCGTTATAGTACTTTCTTGTTCGTCCTTTAGTTTATCCATTTCTCCTCTCAATCTAGAAAAAACAATGCAATCTTGTACATGTCTAAATTTATCAGATCTTAAACTAGAAAATGCAACTCGACTCTGCCAATCTAACTATTCTAGTAAGATTTTAAAACTGTGTATCTAAGGCTAAAAATCTTCATGAAAAACCACTAATGGTGCTACAACTTGAGATGGATACGTTAAAATAAGTGGTTATGTTGTATTCGTAAAAGAAAAAATTGGCTTTTGACTAGCAGGTTTCGATTGTTATAAAGAAAAAGGGTGATTCAAAGTCTATATAAAGAGCATTCAAGGATATTGTTCTTAAAATCATGTGAATACATTCCCAAAATTATTTATAATGCACACAGCAGAACGAACAGCATGTAACTACATTGACAAAAATGTGCGACTTTTTGGCGCATTATTGTTTTTTAATGTAACAAATACGAGGAAAAAAAGAAAAAACAATGCGTCTTAGAAAGCAATATTTTTTGTATAATTCGATTTGAAAAACAATGTGAAAGAGAGATATAAAACAATGATACATTACCTTGAGAGTTCTCGTTCAGCCTCTTGTCCTGAATTTTGGGTCGGAGTAATTTTAACATTGTACTGTCTGGTCTGGAAATAAATTTAAAATATGTTAATTACAAATTTTTGTATTTTGTGCGACCTATGTTGTACATTAGACATTCAGATTCAACTGCGGCCATTTCAATGCATCGAAGAAAAGAACCAGTGATAACTGTGTTTTCTTCCAAGTCTTCTTTGCAATTCAAAATAATTAGAGACAGAATCAAAACTCCGTCATACGTAAACATAGTCCAAAAACCCAAACAAAGAAGGTCTTGAGACCAAAGGTCCTGAGGTCAAAAGGGTCATAGGTCTAAAGGCCCACAAAGCTCAACCTCTCTGAGACTGAAACAGCAGGAGTTTATTCCCTAACTTGGGCTCCTTAAACAGGAGAGGGGCGTGTGGGCACCAATTGCTTAAAAGGTAACCAATCACTTGTGGTATTATTCTTCTCATGTTGTTTCACCGGAAACTGATAATTAACTTCCGTTCACCTTTTGGTCAAAACCCGACAATTCATAATCTGATAAGTGTCAAGAGAAAAAAGTACTTTGCCTACATTAAGTTATGCTTCTGCAATTTTAAAAAAGAAGATTGGATGGGACATTACCTGTGCATTGTCAAGATCCTCTTGTAGTTGCTTGGCTTGCTATAAATTAAGTATAAAATTCAAGTCAATAAGTATATATAAATAAATATAAAATGTGTAAATAATATAAACAGAGATCGAGCAGAGTATTAATCTACATTTAACTCTCATCTGTAATTGTATACTTCAAATCTGAAAATATAACAAGCATGTAAATTGTATTCTGTACAATCGCTTACAATTATCTATAACTGGTTAAAATTTCCGAAATCAGAAACTTGTGTTTTTCTTTTTGTGTACTTTCGTGGCTTCATTTTAGTTTCAATTGACAAGATATAAATCAAGAAAAAACAATGTATCTATACTATCTAATGAAGATTACCTTTAGCCAGTCTGCTAAAATTAGTGCTCGATGCCGTGGAAAAGAGCTATACTAAACTTAGAGGTTAGTTTATGTATACTATTTACATTATAAACATACCCAACACAACTCCGAAAACTTCTAAATATACCATATATTATTCAACTTTGAATCTCCGCAAAAAATCTTCCTTTCCTAACTTCCTATCTCAAACCCACCCCTAAACTTTCAATCAATGTCCACAGTCTAACATCTTATTACTAAAAACCCTTAATATTCGTAATGATATTCATAACTCATTCCCACAACACTTGCTAGCTGAAACTGTGACGTTGTTACAGGGGTCATAAACAAGAAAACAAACAAATAAACAGATTATGGCCCTTACTTGGTCACTTTTCGTTCTTAGTTTTTGCTCTTTATGTAAATCTGCCTGCAGTTCTTCTACTTGTGCCAGTAGCTACGAAGAAAACAAAAAACTGACTATGATTCGATGCATTGAAAACACTTTACCTTAACGACATACCTTGGGTTTGTCTATGTTACTATACCTGAGACTTAAATAAAATACACCTTTCAGTTCATCAACCGTTAGTCTGTTGCTATTATGCAATGATGAATATGTCGATAAATAACATACTTCTCTTCGCTTTTTCTCTGATGATCGCAGGTCCTGCCTTGATTGGTCGAATTTGTTCATAACATTCTCTGAAAAATTAGACGGATGAAAATTAATACACCCTAGAAACTACTTTTTGTTGCAGAAAACACGGCAATGTTAACGAGCTTTGTGGCTATTTTCGGTATTTCTAATGAAACATGATGCAAAAAATGAACGGTTAAATTTTTAAATGTTGCAGAAAAATGAATATCCGGGGTTTGATACCCCAGGCAAGGAGGTCAAACATTATTTATAGTTGGTCTTTAATAAAATCTCTCTACCACCTAGAGTACGGTCAACCCTTCTTTCGAGACGAACCCTCCCCATCCCCGCCTTCCTCTCTACCAGCCTATGCAACCCCATCCGGGCATCAAAGCCAGCAATCATTCGCAAAACAAAAATGACGTCATTGTTAATTTGCGATCCATAAAGTATGTATGGCTTTGATATTTAATACTGCTGTATGTTATACCTTTCACCCCCGGCGATTGCACAGCTGTTCACTAACATCAAAAGGATCTGCTCAGGTTGCAGGGGGTATAGAAATTGATAATGTTTGAGCGAAGAATCTTATCAAGTGTTTAGAAGCAAAGGTATCCAGATATTGAAGGAATAAGTCTCCCTTGATAACATATAACCAATTCTCGCTAGAGCTCAGTGGACCATATGCTCCTTTTTTGATTGAAAGGATTAAGAAGAGAATTTCATATGTTGACTGTTTCTTGAGGGTGTTGCAAGGAGCTAGGGGGTTCGAAGTCGCAGAATTCCAATATTTCCCTTTCACTACCAATTCAATGTGCTAATAAAAATACAATCAAACAAAACACTGTACCTATTTCCTCTTCTTTCTCGCGTACCAAACGCGTTAATTTCAATTTCTGTGAGCGAACCTCAGCAAGTTTATCATTAAGATCGCTAAATTCTTCCATCGTCTTTTTCCTTTGCGTGTGTACATCTTTTAGTTCTTTATTAGAAACGCTCATCTTATCCTTCAACGCCTCAAATTCTGATTCGAGATTTGACTTTTCTGTTGTCAAACTCTTGTTCATTTTTTCAAGTTCTTTAAGACGAACATTTAGCTCTGAAAGGAAAGAAATCAGCAAACGCAATTATTTCGCGATCGCAATGTGATTTCATAAAATCAGTGCAGATTTTGACACTTTGCAAAACGAATAACTGAATACACGTATTCCGAGTGGGGCTATTCACACATGACGTCGAATTTAGGGAAGGAACCTCTTCTTCTAATATTAAACAGAACTAATGCCTTTTCGATTTCCTGCCTAATAGCTCCTTTTTTGCATAAATTTGAACAGCAGTTAATCCTCGAATGGTACCCAGTACAAACTCCCGAATTGCCCCCCCCCCTCACCCCAATTAGCCCCTTAGAACTATCATAATAATAAAACGTATTTACAGTCTGTTTATCTATAGTTAAGAAACTAATTCAGACCAATCACATACAAAAATTCCAATCAAACAAAGTACAAATATAGCAAGTGCATTTATTTCCATCCCAACTGCATACCTCAGCTTCAAAGGTTTTTATTGGGAGATTTACAATTTTATATGATCTTCTAAAGTAATCCACATTCAACTCCCACTAAATGATAGGGAGTTTATTCCATAATACTTGGTTTTTCTTGAAGGGATTTGGCACAGTTCGATTAAGCCCCAATGGTGGCATAGTCTAGTTATCGCACAATACAGAAAATCCCTGATGTTAGTCCGTTATAGATCGGGATAATCAAACGAAAATACAAAGTTAAAGCAAACTGGGAACAAGTTATTCCGACGGGCAAATAGTGCTCAGGCTTGGCGTGTTTTCCCAACGCTGTTAAATAGTATTTCATACTCAAATAAAACTATTTCACGCAAAAGCAAGTTTACTACTGAATCTAATTTCATTTCATGAATGTTGCAAAATTGAGCTGAACATTTGAGGCATGTTCGATAATAATAACACGAAACAAAGCATATTAAAAAGTAAGATTGAAAGCTTTGATGGAGATGCAAGACTGGGTATCAACGCTAGACATTTGTCTTTAAATAAAATGTTCGTATATCAACACAAGGCTGCTTACCATCTTTCTGTATGTCTACATCTTTCCTGATCTTAACACTCTCTTTAATTTCCTTTTCAGCCTTTTCTTGCCTCTCTTCAGACTCTGTTTACATAGTTAAAATATATTATAGCAGGTGACGTAAAAGGAGCTGAATAAGAGGACAAGATGAGGCGGTTGGATAAAGATAGTAAGTAAAGATAACAACTGGTTCTTTTGCCAACGTCAAACAGGAAAAAGATAACAAATGGTTATTTAACAGCTGAAGTCAATCTTGCTTGTTTGAAATCCTTGGAAGTTCATAGAAACCTTGATATTAAGAACACGCTAAGATACAGTTTGCAGCCAAAACAATTGTTTATTAAATCCTCTTTTATCAAAATGCAATGCAATTTAAGGAAACTCTAATAATGGGCAAAAGGATAAATATGTTGTGGACCTAAGCTTTGAAATACCCTTGGGTTTGAAGCTTAACAAGCACCCTCCCCGCCAAACATTCAGCACAGAATTAAAAAAAGCCTATGAATTTTTGCTATTTTTTGGTTTTAATTTTGCTATTTGCTAATCGTTTTGTATTTGTAGAGTTGTTCATTTGTCACGACCCCCTCGAAAGCATTTCTCAAAAACCGACAGGTCTACCGTGCACAAGTGGTTACAAATCAATCAATCAAAAATCATAATAAAGGTATATGTCTAGGGTTAAGGGATTTCCCTTCTCAGGTTGGCCAGGGGTTTGCAGCAGGAATAGCTTCATAACCCTTTCACCCTCGGACGGGCAATATGGCCCAATGACCAACACCGAAAAAGATCACTTTTTCTGGGGGTAGAGTACAAAATATTGTAAATGTTCTGATGGCAATTTTCTATAATAGTTTACGCTTTCGCCTAATTTACTTGACAACGCTACCCCCTGAAAAGCGTATATTTATATGGGTTTAAACAGTTAAATGAAAATAAATCCGTGTGCGAAAGGGTTATTATGATGAAAATACTACCGTTTAATTTCTTCTTCAGTAGGTTTAATTCATGTTCTAATTTTTTCACATCAGGAGTTGGATTGGATGAGAATTTCAGCTCGAGATTAATCTTAGCAGATTCAGCAGCTAGAAGATGAATAAATGAAACGAATGAAAGGGAATGAATAATTTTAAGTATTATGAATGGGCAAATGGATGAATGAATAAATGATTGAATAAGGTTATAAATGAATTAAAAATTACAGTTATAAGCGACCAAATAAATTACCCCTAGGAAGGAGTGACCACATTTTCACTTAGGGGTGTGCGTATAGTGAGTCAAATTCTAATCCAAAAAATGGATGTAGTCAAAATTTAAATCAAAAGTCATGCATATCTCCTACCTAAAAATATGGGATCACACTTTTTATGAAGAGAAGGGTCAGCACCAGCAAGTTCTAGTTATAAGGATGCTTCGTACAGCAACATCCAAGTAGATTACCCTAGGTGTATCATAAGAATTGAACCCAAAATAATGGCAGGGCTGAAAATGTCTTACCGAAAAAATTGAATGTTCTAGCTGAAAGTTTTAGACCCAAAAATGGCTATCAGGCAAAAATTCAGACCCAAAATAATGGCACGCATCCCCCTGTGAAAATGTGGTCACTACCACCCCTCTGGAAAAAAACAGAAAATCACAAATTACTTTTACACGTAAAATAATAAATAAAATAAAAATTTTTCTGATTGATTTACCTCTGAGTTTACGAGACAGATCAGCTTTTTGTTTTTCCAGCTCAGCAATCTTTTTTTCATGTCCGCTATCACCAGAGCGCTCGTTCATTGCTGTGGGTAAATTAAAAATAAAATTTCAATGCGTGCAGAAAATAAGATGTTAAGCAAACTGGGAAAATTGCGGAGATTCAAGATTCTAGTTGTCAGGAAACGAAGGACTGAATTTCTAAAAAAAATTAAACCAACTTCCCTTTTTACTTTTCCTCTGTACTGGGTTCAAATTTCATTTAAAAAATAAAGCAAGTAAATCTTCCGTAGAAATGAAACGAATCGAAAGGGTAAGAGAAGGAAATTAAAAAGAACTAACTTTTTGATCTAGAAGTTCTAGAGACTACATAATATAATATAATAATAATATTTTAACGAATCTTTATACAGGATGTACATTTCAACATATAATGCTGTTATTAATATATATGTCCTGTAAGGAAACAAAAAGAAAGTAAAACCTATAAAAACTGTAATAAAATCTAGGAGTAATTACAATCTTACTTAAAAAGCATCATACATAAAATATCATTAATATCAATATAAAATTTTGTCACCATATATTCTTTAATCTTACAAGCAAATTTGCCTGTATGGTTGTCAGTCCAAGGAGATCACATTTTTTTGAAATACATAAGATCACTGTTGTGGACAACTTTATATAAAATAAATGTTGAAATTACTTCTTAGTTTGTCGCTCTTGCAAATGAAAATCAATTGCAAATTCTAAGAAATCTTGACAAATTAGGAAGGTGATATTTTCTCGAAATATGTAAAATCACTGTTACAGGTAATTTTATTGAAAGGAAATGTAGAAAATTCTTCCCAAAACGCCGGTCTTGCAAATTAACAATTCAATTAAAAAATTCTAAGAATTTGAACGCGGAAGTAATTGAAGCATGACATACATGGAGCACCATCCGGGTCATATCTGATGGCATCTAGCGATCTTGAGGGTGACTTCATGAATCCAGAGGTACTGAGCAGAAAATAATTCATAAATTTTCAGAACATGCATACAATTGCAATAATAGAGAGCAGACAAATGTGAAAAGGGCTTAAGCAAGGGGTCTGGGTAAATTAGACAGCCAATGAAGATCACAGAATTGTTCACGTGACCCATGACAAACCCAATGCTATGTTGACATTGTCATATTT
>OZ025188.1:1332270-1387270 GCA_964019065.1 Catostylus mosaicus | reverse complement strand
CGTAAAAATGTCACCTTCTGCCATAATTTGTGTTAAATTCATAAATAAAACTGAGTTAGTGAAAGCCGAAAGAGAAATTATCGCTGATAATTGACAGAAAAAACTAAACAAATAACAAAAAGGAAAAAAAAGTTACAATTAAATCTCGTTTTTCTTAATACAATGATGAAAGAAAATTCTTTCTCTTGATCTGATCGATTCCAGCTATGTTTCATAAAGTAGGCATTTTCATGAATAAAAATACTGATTCTTATAAAAAAAGAGCAAGCAAGTAAAGAATGGAAACTCACTTTTTCATAAGGTCTTTGGCCTCATCTGAAATTTCATAATCATCTAGGAACTGAAATTTCGTCTGAAAACAAAAGAAAATAAAGTATTATTTGAATATTTACCAACGTTTTAGTTTAATTCCAAACGCTTTGGAATGAAAAGAAAATCAAATCAGTAACTTCTAATTAATAAAATCACTTTAATGTTCCTCCAAATAATAACAAACAAGTGAATTTCTTTAATTATGAAAACAAATAAATACAAATACATAAATAAGCTATGGAAAGAAAATCAACATTACGATAAGTTGAGTTCATCAATTTTGCAAGCTTGGAAAATGCTGAGAGTGTTGTCAAATGTTGAGAGTTGGAAATGGAATATTAGGTTTGGTCCTTCTTCCAAATTAACCCACGTCATATGCAGAACAAAGTATATTTTACTAATCAGTTCAAATGATCAGAAACGTTGACAGCAGGGGGGGCAGAGGGGCAATTGCCCCTCGTGACCCTAGAAACCCTATGTAAGCTTAATTCTTTCATTGTATTATTGTTTTGTCCTTGTTTTCACTGTCTTGCCCTCTTCCCCCTTTTCCTGAAGTGCAGCAGGCATCCTTGGAAATGAGCATCTGAATGAATTTAAAAAATCTCGATTTCAAACAACTTTTATGAGACTCTCTCCGTCACACAAGCAATTAAATGCAGAGTTTGATGTTTATCTGAAACGTGCCCAGAGTCAACATGATGAATTGTCAAACGGAATAATTGACCAAACATTTTGACCATTATTTAATCCTTTCTGATCGATTATAAATCCAAAATAAGATTAAGGATTTGGCGATAATCATGGATTAAACTAAGATTGAATCAATCGTGAAATAAAAGACCCATTAACTGGAATAATGAGATGGCCGTTGAAAGTCTTAAAGAAATGAAGACCTTTGCCCGGATAAAAATATGTGGTTTATAGCATATTCAAGATTTACCCTTCCTAAAGAGGGTGAAATTCTTTAAACCATTACCGCTGAAACTGATAAAAATGCAAAGCTTAGCGTCACATTTAATTATCAGCACCTTAATATTACTCGTTATTAATTTCCTGCTCAATTTCAGCTCTGCGTTAGACTTCCTCGTGTTGAATCACCCTTAGGGTAGCTACCATAGTTCAATGCCAAGCCCGTCTTCTCCACAAATTTCGTAATTCGCATTTCAATAGTGTATTTCCAAGACATAGACACCTGCAGAAAGTCGTTTGAACTCATATGAAAGTGATGCTTTAATGCTTTGAAGATTCCCCCCCCCCCCCAATATGGCTGGTAACACTTCCCTTGCCAAATAAAACAATGTTAGTTGCAAAGGCTAACGCTATTTTGCGAAATACTTCTCCGGCGTTAGACTAACACTTCTCAAGCGAAATAGCGAAATAACGGGAAAGGGACATAGCCAAATGCCCCTTACTCTAACACAATCATGTGACAACATTTGGCACCAAAATGGATCCAGTCTCGCTATCGATATTTCTTCATATCTCTATTTCGCTATTTCTCTATTTCGCTATTTTGCTGTTGAGGTATTTCGCTAAATACCATTAACCAGATGCAAAAGACAAAAATTTTAAATTTGCTGCCAATTGATTTTGTTCAAAGGGTCGCCATGAAGCGTGCCTTAAGCAACATTGTTTTGAAGGAGAGGGGGAAACTGCAGACAAAAATTTTGGTCATTGTTTCAAGAAATTTGGCAGTGATTGTGGAGAAAACCTTTGGAGGGTAGAGCTTTTGATTAGGCCCATGGCTTTTGTATGCGGTACTGCAGACCAATCTAAGATTTATGGATTGTAAAAAATGAGGGATTGGCTACCAGTTTCATTAATACTGCGTAAAAGGTTTTTATCAGCTTAACAGATTGTTGAGACCAAAAGTAAGTAAGTCTATGCCACCGCCTTTCCAAGCCGTAGCGATAAGTATAAAACTCTCGGCCTTAGCTAACATTCCAATCCTGGATTAACGAAAATTAATCTTTTTGAATCAATTACAAGCCAACTCCCACGAGGCCTCTTTTATGAATAAATCAACAACAGCAGAATGCAAGTCTTGATTTGCAGTCCCATGTTGATTGAAAACTTACCACAAAGAACAAATGACAATGAATGTAACACATTTTTCCCAAGGATTTTAAGACAACACAACATTTAAATAGGAATGTTTAATAATAGCTTAATACCTTGTGGTCCATAATTTTGCCATAAGTCTCAACGAGTGATTCTGCATAAAACGGCGTTTCGCCATACAACATTTCATACATACAAATACCAAGCGACCACCAATCGCATTCGCGGCCATATCGACCTTTGCCTTCTTCCATTGCCTAAAATGATTTTGATTTAAGATGTTAGTTATCGCAAATGTGGGGAATTTACGTCCAAAATATGTAGATTCAAAATATATGAGGAGGAATGCCACAAAATTGGAAAGTCAGTAATATCAAACTTAATTACATCATAATGTATTAGTCTGTAGGCTATTGTATTGTAATGTTTCTTAATGTATTGTATTATATCATACGTTATTGTATTGCATTATATTGCATTGTATTGTATTTCATTGAACATTATATTGTATTGTATTGTATTGTATTGTATTGTATTGTATTGTATTGTATTGTATTGTACAGTAATGTATTGTATTGCATTGTATTGTATTGTATTGCATGATATTTCAATATTTTGTACTGCCTTCAATAGTACAGCCTTGCACTTTACATAATTAAACTAAACAGTATTATACAATCCTATGCTGCGTTTTACTGCATGGCATTGTACTGTATTCTACCATGATGAATTTTAATGCCTTCTATTTCATTCCATTTCATTACAATCTATTCTCATGGTTTTATATTCAACTGGATTCTAATAAATTGTGTTGCATTACATTGTGTTGAGCCATATTGCCTCGAATTGAATTGCTGTATATTGAATTGAACTTGACTGGATTTCAGTATTTTGGCTATTAATATTATCAAGAAAATTTTGCCACCAATCAATGTTCTCTCAAAAAGAAAGAATTTTCCAAGAGCAAGCTGATTTCACAAGTAAACGAATGTACAAATCCATAAGTGATGCAAAGCATCCAATCCTATCAAAATCAAGGATGAAATATCGTCAAATTCTAACCTGTAATATCTCAGGTGAAATGTAATCTGGTGTTCCAACTGCAACAGCGCAGTGTACCTGCAAGTTACAAATACATATACCAAAATTAGCTTAAATCTTGGAGATGTTAAATTTTTAATCACAGCTTCGAGGCGTTGTTTACTATCTGCAAAACCTTGAATTTTTCACACATCAACATAACGCAAATCATTGAAAAGGCAAGCAAGACAGTTTGCTGCATCATCAGAAGAAAAAAAATTAAGGATCTTTCTATAATAGATATGTGTTTTGCAACAGTTTTAGCGCTCTAACCCGGATTTGAGAACAGGGAGGACACAGTCCTAAGAAAGTCGTTCATAACAATGACATTATTTTCTTCACAATTGGCCTAAACCTTACTCAACACCAGTTTTTTAGCCATGCAAGGCTCTTAAGTCGCTTTCCTCAATACACGCTGGGCGCTAAACAAACACCCTCTTGTAAATATAAATATAAAATTTATTATCTGATCTTATTTGCTTCTTGTTCCTGCAGTTTTTCATTGTTCCTTAATCTATCATTTATATACATCGTCGCAAGTATTTTTCGAAAACCCGGTAGGCAGCCTGCTATCTTGTCTCTTCCTACATTACTTGCTACATTATCCTACTAAAATATGCGTGTAAATCATACACAAGGAGGTAATGGAGGTATCATGCATGGCTGAGTTGTAACACATTATACTTACATAACCATCATCTCCAATTCTCAGGCAAGAGCCAAAATCAGCCAGTCGAATGTTTCCAGAAGCATCAATTAATACATTATCAGGTTTGATGTCCCTGGAATCAGTCGATAAAAATTTATTGAAATATATAATTCTTATTGGCATCGTTCAGAAAACATTACAGTTACATGACTGACAACTGGAAGGAAGTTTGCTGAGAACATTAGAAATATTGCCACACCCAAACCAAGTCCTATTTCTTTTCCTTATTGAGGAAGTTCGATCTAATTAGATGTTTTAGGCCCAAAGAGGCTTAAGTTCTTCTCTTAATTTCGTTGTATTGTAAATTCTGTGTATGAAAATTATGTTTGAAAGTCTTATGGGAATTGAACTTTTCATAACAGTAACGAAATAATTGACGTTTCAGACACGTAAAAAAGTGAATTTCTGTAAAATAGTGCTCCTTCGCATTGACTCATAACGTAACCTTTTCGTGATTCTTTGGACACTTATGTTATCGAAAACCCGGACTATTGGCTACTCAAGAATGTGAGTGATGAAGGTTCTTGTCTTTCCAAGGCTAATTTAACAATTTCCTTTTACTTGGGCGGCGGGCCCAAGCTAGCAGGCCAATGCGTTAGTCTTTAAAATGATAAAAAACTGTGCAAATTCCTAGAGTAGAATGTTATCAAAAATATAGCAGCATTATCGAGCAGAAACAGATAAGGTGGAAAATGACTCATTAATCTCAGATAATTTGAGCATTGAAGGATGTTGGCAAATTACTTAAGATAATGAGCTGGGATAATAGGGTTGAAGTTAAGAACTTAATTTCAAAATAATAATCATCCCTTCTAAATAAATCAACAAAGAAGGAAATGATGGATTAAAGGTATTACAAAGCTCTTTAAGGAGATATGAAGCTCTTTACTATGACTTAACCACTTGGTTAAAAAGGTATATATCATAAACTGCGATATAAACCTACAGGTTAATGTCAAACGAAAGATTTTTGACGAAATGACCACTTCCCTTTGAAGCCCTTTGAGGTGTCTTTAAATACAATATGATTTCCTTTATTAGACCAATCAGTCACCAACCAATAAATTTTGGAAAATTCCCAGATTTAGAAACAAACCATTGTTAATTCTTCCCTTCAACATAGTGCTTCTTTAAAATGGTACTGATGATAGAGGATTATGCTACATAACATTGCCTATGCTACAGACCTCCTTCTTCATAGTGCAGAGCATTCCTATTGTCAGAGCATTCCTATTGTCAGAGAACCTGTCGCCTCTATGCTAAAGAACGTATACAAAACAGAGTATCTCCTGTGTTAGAGAGCACAGAATACGGTACAGAACATCCCCTTTGCTACAGACAATTTACGTGGTACAGAGCCTCTTTTTAATCTGCCTAATTGTGCTGTCTTAAAAACTAAGGCTACGCATATAATGACGACGCTGGGTGGCGCAGAGCCGCATCTCTTTGCGGGAAATACTATTGAACGACGCCACAGCATAGTTGCGATGAAAACAGGAACAGAGCATCTCTTGTAACAATCTATTTGGGCTTAAATGTAAACAGCAAAACAGGAAATAAAATCAGTGTAGCTTACCTGTGAACATATTTCATCTTGTGCAAAGAGTCGATAGCTAGAATCATCTCAGCCAAGTAGAACTTCACCATGTGCTCGGGGAGATGGTCTTCATATTTACTGATGAGTGTCAGCAGATCACCACCACTGTAATAATCCATTACGAAATACTGGAGAATGAAAAATGTAGCACGATTAATTGACAAAATACAAAATGGGAGACAAAAATTAATACTATATTATACAAAATGTGAGAAACGAGGGTTAAGAGAAAGGAAAGATGAATGAAGATGTCTGGAGGGGTGGGAGATCGGGAAAAGGTGCTCGGTAAATGTGGTATAGAGCATCTCTTATACCGATCAGTAAGATTTGTGGAGCCTACACTGATCCCATGTTAGGTAAATTTTGAGTGGCCCATGACATACTGTTTATTTAGTGATCACAGGAACATAACCTGAACGAGCTGACAGCAGACGAGCTCCACTGATGTCGTCATTTAACCGTGTCTCAAAGCCGTGAGGGAGCCCCGCATTTTGTAAAAGATAAACTGCGGGGTTTGCAGAGACAATGGACTAAACGTGGATGGCTTGCGATTGGATGGTAGAGTCCCGGAAAGTTACTAAAGCCTCTATTTAACTTGAAGACATTATATTGATATGTTAAATGCAAAAAGTTTAGGGTTTTGAGTTTAATTTACTTTTCTATGTTTTCTTTCAAAAAAACGAGATCCTAGAATTCTAACTGATTAGGTCTGAACAAGTCAACCTGTTAAATTATTAATCATAATTAATATGTTTGAAAATTTGAAACCCTCCACATTTGAAAAAAGCGAAGGGTAACCGAGGAAGACCAAAACATACGTGGATAAAACAAATAAATAAAGATCTGAAAGCAATAAACAAAACAGTGGACGAATTGACTGAAAACGATTATGAGCGAAAGGAATGGAAGAAAACAGTGGCAAGGCTAATGTCCTGAAGAAGACGGAAAAGCTATTAAGAAGAAGAGAAGAATTAATATGTTAAAATATATGTTAATAAGATTTATGTTAAAGTATCTAATACATTATTAGATATATCAAGGGCATCGTTTACAAAGCGATCTGTCTTCCTCTGTTTCCTGTATTCTGTCTAAAGTTTCAGACTTGCCATTTGGTAGCCAAACATTACTCAAAGAATTAAGAAAGGTTAAGCCTGCTGTTCCACATTTACAAAAGCCATTTCTTAATTTACTTCCGCTGGATTATAAGCAATGCCCAGACGAAGATGTTCCCATTGATAATAAATGAGTTGGAAAGATCATAAATACACGTGTTAAATCCATAAGATAGAAATTAAAATCGCATTTTGAGACTAACAATTAGTCTTTTCATAACAAATACATTATTAGCTTTGATATCCTTAAGAGTTCTTGGATAAAACATTTTTTCAATTGTCGCTTCAAAGAGATGAAATAAGCCAATGTTGTATTTAACAATAATATATCAGCTGAGTCAAACCAACGTAAACATGATAATCTTTAGAGCCTCTAGTTAGAAAATAATTTTGCTCTATATTTCAGTAAATTTGAACAGCTTCCATTATTAATTTTCATTACGGAAGATTTTGATTGCCAACTTAGATTTTAACAGACATAAATGAATTTTGATTGGTTATCTTAAATAGTATTTTATATAAATTAGGCGGCGGGTTCTTGTAAATCAGTTTTTCTTACCCTGCTATAAATAATAATAGGAATGAATGAAAGAAATAAGAAGAAAAACTCCTGATACAAATAATTGAAATGAATGAATGAAAAGTGAAGAGGAGAAACACCCAGTATATAAAACAAAAAGGGGGTTTACATTATGCCGAGGGCATTAAATCAGTAAACAAGAAAGCAAGCGATAATAGAAATTATGCAGATTAGTGAAAAATTATGGTCACTGGATCCGGTGTTTTTATTGTGCTGTCATGATACATAGTCCATTCCGAAACAAAACTTTTGAGAATTAAACCATTCCAAAACCGTCTTATTTTTGAAAATTAGCCTTTTCGGCAACTTCATTAAATTGCGTTACATGTTAATATGTTATCCCTTTATCATTTAGCCGTGAAACGCTTAACATAAAAGGATTTATTTCTTTATATAAAAACAAAAGGGTCTCTTGGATTTAAAATGTCTAGTACTTCATGTAATTTATCTAATTTAAGGTCTGTAGATGTCGTCAAACAAGGGTTTGTGGGGGGGGGACCCCAATATCAAAGAAAAATGAAAACGGGAAGGGGAAAAGACTATGCAGTCACATGGAAACAAAACATAATTGGAAGGAATTGTAAAAGGTCGATTTCGTAATTATTACAATGCTATAAATCTTACCAAATTTCTTTCATCTTGAAATGAAAAGTGCAACTTTGTTATCCATCGTTTGTCCCCATAAGCAAGCACATCTCTTTCTTCTTTGAAGCATGCAGTCTGAAATAAAATCATTTAAATATACTAACTTGTTATCCATCGTTTGTCCACATAAGCATACTAACTTCTTGCTTGCCTGAATATCTATAGAATATCTGGTACATCTTAAAACTTCTATTAGCCTCAACACTCCTTAATCAACAAAAAAAAGGCAAGATCATCTAAGGACAGTGCGGGACATTTGGGAGGGGGCGGTGGCCCCCAATATCTTGGAAGACAAGAGTCTTTTGTTCTAGTACAATGGAAATGTTTGATGTCATCCTACTAAAACAATAGGCTTGCCCCCTCCCAATATTTGGCCAAGTGTCCGCCACTGCCTACGAACCTAAGAATAATGCATAAAATGAAAGTAAAACATCAAGAACTTTAACTCTTTAATTACTAGAGGGAGCATGTGGCTTTTTGATCTTCAGTGAGAGTTTGTTACATCTTAGAAGGCTTGGGCTGGAGTAGGGCTGAGGCTGGAGTAGGGCTGGGGCTGGAGTAGGGCTGGGGCTGGAGTAGGGCTGGGGCTGGAGTAGAGCTGGTGCTGTCTATAGTTTGGTCATTCGTCTGCAGTTCAACATATTTAAGGCTCCTTTGTTTCAACATCATCAATCATCCATTTGGCAATTCTTAGGAGGAGGGGCTTTTATAGCTTGATTCTTTTGTAATTCGACAATTTGTAAGTTTTCTTTGCTTCAGCAACATCAACCATAGAACCCCCTTGAAATCTGATCAAATGTATTGGCTGCTACTGGATAAATTTATTATCACCGAGTGTGAAAGGGTCAATGGATGAAAGGCACAAAAGTTAGATGTGTTTTACCACGAGAAAGATCCAAATAGGAAGTGAAAATAGAACGTCTTTGCATAGCTCGAATTATCATTAAACAATTTTTGCAATTCTCAGTAAGTTTGAGATTTGATATCTTTATCAAAACTTTGGTGATAGAAAAACATTCTTGCAACTCTGGTGGTTTTCACCGATGTCTTTCCTGTCATATTAAATCTCTTCATGAGGTACTAAGCAAAGAAGGAATTGGATGATGTTAAAAGAAAACTAAAACTGGACGCTTCAAAATAATTAAACCGAGGGTGGAAAAATTACACAAAATCTTGCTCGTGATTCTTATATGGTATATATTCAACCCTCGTGATTCTTTAGATTAATATTTTAACAGGCAGGTTAGTGGTTTAAGCATAGATCCCTTTTCTGATTACAAACCATTTTTCTCACAAATATTTCAAATTTTCGCTTCCTTCATCACATTGCTTGCCTAAAGATTAACTGATGAATATTTCAAGAGGCGACAGAAATACCACAGATTACAGATAATTTTGTTACTGCCTCTTTTCTGTATAAATGCTTCCTCACGGCAAAGATATTTAGATTGCGTCTACCATTTACGAATATAAGGAACAACGTAAAGCGACAGGAATGGAAAGCAAATGCGACCAGATGACAATTATTATTTATATGTTGTTTTATTAACATTTCGCCCCGGCATTCTTGTAATCTTTATGCCATGGTCAAACATCAGTACGAAATATATAAATATAAAAATATTGACTGGTCGTTTTTGCTTCGTATTCCTTCCACTTTGCGTTGTTCATTATATCCGTCTTTTATATACATCGTCGCAAGTATTCCTCAAAAATCCGGTAGGCATGATATTTTGTTCCTTACTTTACATGTTACGACCACTATTTACCGTTGCAAATGCTACTTTCAAAAACAACGCGAACTAACACTGCGCCTAACAACGCCCTACTTTTCAAGAATTTGGAAATTTTTAAATTTTAAAAGGGCCGGGGTGAGTACTTTCAAAATTCTATCAAGACAACAGATCAACAATTTAACTTTGCAAACTTGCTTACGTAATGGCACTTACAAATGCGTTACAAATTCCTATCTGCAACAACAACAACCCGAAGCCTTCAATTCTCTTCGATTCTCATGCAGGTCATAATATTGCAAACATTCACAAAACTGTGAATTGTTACAAAACGCTACAAAAAGCAGTCTTTTTGCCAAGAAACAAACTGCGCTCAATAAGTTCTTTTAGCATTGACATGTGAAACCATTGCAGCAATATCAACATGTTTTGACAAAGGCGAGACAAGGAGATTACGTTAAAATGTTACTAATTATTCATAATTTAATCAATTATTTATAACATCATTCATTGATTAACAGAGTCTTTTTGTAAAAATTTTAAACAACGATCGTTCAATAGAATTCAATTTCTATTAGAATGAACTCTAAAAAGGAAAGAATTCAGCTGAATATGGCACCATGAGGCAAAAATTTTGAGCTATGAGGCAATCTGTTACTTACTTCTTTGAAACCTTAATTGCATATGTGAGGAAAACTGTCAGACATTGTACAGCATGGTCTTAGATCATTTCTTTATTTGGGAGCAACGTGCCGGAATCACATTCGGAATTGGATCCCTCTAGAATACGTTTTCATCAAGAACTCAAAGCTTAGGTCTATGAAAGCAACTATCAACACTGATCTCAAAAAAGTAGGGCAACAGGTCACCATCCCCTAAGGGCGTCACTTTATACTTTGTGTTGGGAGGGTGGAAGCATGATTGCCCTGCAAAAGAGTCACTCTTTGTCCTTCAAAAACTTTAGAATAAATCCGTTTCGTAGGTAAGACCTGTCCTGCAGTGCCTATTTTCGAACTGCAAGAAGACAGAATTTTCATAGTTGGGAGGGTTAGCTATCCCCCCCCCAACCCCATGCAAGTGATGTACCTGCATCTGCCCATGTCATAAATTGACAGTCATCAACTCAGAAGATTGTAACCAAATACAATAATTTAAAGTGACTGCAAACCCAACCCAACAAATGAAATCAATACTATATTGAAATATTCCCTTACTTCTGCTCTTTTTAACATCTCCCATTTGTTCAATGTCTTCATCGCAAAAACACGGTCAGTTGATTTCAACTTGACAAGCGATACCTGAAAGAGAAAAATATAAAGGAATGGTTAAACAAGGTCACATTTGACAGAAGGATTAACAGGCACAAATCTAGAATTACTCTTCATACTAACCTACACAATATGACAGAAACTGTGTGGTAATACCTATTATGTCTTATAAACTTTGTACAGTAGCTTAAGATGGACATTGGCATTGGAAAATCTGATACATTTTGTTGACAAGCGCCTACTAAGTCCTATATTTCATGCAAGGAAATCAAACAAGACATATGTCGCAGCAAGAATTTGTTAGTACCAGGATATGAAAATCATGTTTTCAATGTGCACACCACCAGATCCAAAGTGATCAAGAGAGTTCACTATCAAGAAATTTCTCAATATGCCCAGACTGGTCAATTTGTCGCGTTAGATCCAATTGCTATTTAGTACAGATGCCTGCTAAGAACAATGTGCCCTACATAAGGCAAATTGAGACAGCAAAACTAGTTGACCTGCTCTGTTACAGTGGGTTGACTGGGCTAGCAAAGCTGACATGGGTCTACTTTTCCCATGTTCAATAAATATTGTGGAAATTGATTATTGGGAGTTTGGGTTTAAATGGTGTGATAAGCAATGCCACACTGTCCTTACTTGGTTTACTGGTATAGAATAATGTGGACCAGTGCATTTCCAGTGACAATTTATCCTCCCATGACCCAAGTGAGATATGATCAAGACGCAAAAAGAAATAGATAGTCAGAACTTGATTGAAGCCATGTGAGAAAGGGAACATTATACATTTCTGTTGACCAATTGGCAACTACTCAAACCTCTTTCCAAGGATGGGTTTAATTGAAAAAGAAAACATTTCCTTCCTTGTCTGTCTAGACAAACAGGTTGCCAATTGGATATGTGCATGCCAACCAAGGTTTTGAGTTTTCTCAAGAAGGTTGAAGAAAACCTGATTCTGTCAATGGCAGTGCTGTTATGCAGTGTTGTGATTGGAGACCAGTAAATGATGTCATTTCAAATGGGTCAAGTCCATTACAAATCAGTGCAATTTAATGCAATTCTGAATTACTGGGATGCAAAACTGGGATGTTTAATTTTCTATGACTGCCATTGGGGAATATCAGCCCCTGAACCCCCATCCCCCTACCAATCATGGGCCTAGTAGAGGTGAAAAGCCCTCAGAAAAAAGTATGCAGCTCAAAGTAAACCCTAAACAAAAGTGCTTATAATTAGTCTCAGTAAACTTGTTGGGAAAAAACCAAGCAATGAAAAGCTCCACAAACACGGACGGATGCTAAGAGTATAAACAAACACAAAATACAATGCAAGAGCATTGATGTCTATTCTAAAGAAGACACAGATTTTTAAAAGACAGCTGAAAATGATGTACAAAGCGCTGCCAGATGTTCCTGAGCAGTACACAGGATGTGACAGCTTCCTCCTAGATTAAATTCTAAATTGAAAACATGAAGACATGTGTGGGTTTTATGGGGATCTGGCAAGATGTATTTGCGTTTAGCACCCCATTGTATAAGACGGCTCAAATCATCCCTGTTAAATGTCTTGAAACATTAAGTTGATGATTTGCAAATACTCTTTGCATTTCATATCTTCATAGTCTATGTTTAAATGTTTATTTCATTGAGAAAAGACAGGCAAATTCCTTGAGCAAATCTGCAAAGGCCCTTCCATCCTAAACAAATTATGGATGCAGCCAAACAGGGAACCAAGTCCCCTACAAAATAAGATGCTAAATTGAGATTTGAATTCTATTTTAAGAAATGAAAAACAAATGACACAGCTGATGGAGTGTATTTAATTCTTGTATCACAAAAGTCATCCTTTTGCAAATTAACCCCAAAAGGGCAGATAGGTAAAAAGTCAAATTTTTGATGCAATTTTCACCTGTTTAGTATTCTTGGTCAATTCTCAAATTTGAAAAAATTGGAGCCTCATTATTCTTAAAATTATTCTAATTAATAACTATATAATAAGTTATAGTACAGTTATATATAAATATATTGTACCAATTTTCATAGAAGAAAGAAGGAAAGAAAGAAAGAAAGAAAGAAAGAAAGAAAGAAAGAAAGAAAGAAAGAAAGAAAGAAAGAAAGAAAGAAAGAAAGAAAGAAAGAAAGAAAGAAAGAAAGAAAGAAAGAATGAATGAAAGAAAGTTAAAGGAGCATTCAATTAACAGACAAGCCACATATTCCAGCAGCAGGTGAAGACATTTGCAGGCTCCACTGAACACAAATGATCCTTGAAAAACGTTACATGACACTCCCAAGTTTTATGACGTTACTATTGTCATGGAAATGGCTTCTGATAATATGAATTGGATTTCAAATAACTGTTTGACTAAACCACTTTATTTTGGCAAAGAGTTCAGGTTTCAGGTCACTTGGGTGGTGCAAGTAATGCGAAATTTATTAAAACTTGATAATCAATACTGAACAAATAAAATACAAGCTGTCTATTAGGCAGAAAAAAATTCCCAAATTGCTGTCAAGTAGAAGGTAGAATGCTGAAAAGGTGTTTTAATATCTAACACTCTTTAGACCATTGAACCTTATTTACTGTCTTTGGACTCAAAGTATTTTGCATGTTGTTTTTTCAAGCATATCTTAAATGGATTTTCCTTTATAAGATATCCAATTCTCCTTACTGTTCTTTAATCAGGTTCTGGTCTATTTAATTACTTGCACCAAGAATAACCAGCCCTCCTGTCCATTGCCAGAATATCATAATAAAACTTTGCTGTCGTTTACATACGGCAACTTGACTAGGTCCCAATACAGGGGGTTCCTGACCAGGATAAGCAGTATTGAAAATCTTCAAGACTGTCTTTTTAAAACCTTGGGGTATGGAGTGGGGGTATGGTTGGACACCCTAACATCCCTAGGTGAATCTCAACAAACCACAATTAGCAAATAAATTCTGAATACTGGTTGAAAAAAAGCATTGAGATTTTCACTGCAATATGGATATTGATATATCAGCCAAAGCAATTTAAGTTGCGTTGAGGCATAAATTCGAGTATTATGACCTACATAATTAGCACATCTGTTTGCTTAAAGGTATCATAGAATCTGCCGTTTTTATGGGATACAAAATAAACAAATCATTTATAATAAGCAGCACCTCCTATTTTCCTGCCGCAGAAAGCTATTTAATCCAATTAATCTGATGCGTCTTCTTTGAGATCTTTTATTTGTCTTGAAATAATGTTTACAGACAAAAACATTTTGCGGTTAAAAATATAAAGGCCTGCACCAGGCACATATATGAAAAAAATCGTCTAATATTATTAAACAAACCAAACCACAAAAATGTTACTTGACGCAAAATTTACTAAGCTATATTTTACAATCTGGTGAAGGCAATAATTAGCGGTCCTGTAAATTATGATCAAATGTGCTAAAAGTTTGATTGTGAGCTGGGCGAGGCGGCACTTCCTTATCCGATAGAATAACAACCGAGATCGGCTTCGTTCGTTAATATTTCAATAGTTGTACCATGTTTTCATTAAACTAAGGACGGGTTGTGAATTCATTTAATTTCTTATATTATCTAACAGGTTCCCTTCGCATTTTATCAATCAAAGAAATAAATCATAGTATATCTATACCTCTCCAAAAGCTCCCCTTCCAATAACATTTAAAGTCTCGAATTCCTCTCTCTTCAGTAATAATCTCTTGATTTTTTCAGTTACCGGTCTCGCTACAAGAACACAACAAAAAAAAGATTCAATCATAAATTCCTCACGAAAGGCTGATGTTTTGTTTCGTGACACAATCCAAGAAAGCGGCATGGGATTGCAAAAAGGTAATAAAATGTAACGAAGGGATTTTATTTCAAGCAGAAGACATGGGGTGTTGGTCCGCCTGTCAGCAAGTCAAACAACGATTACTCCATCGTAAATGTTCTGATACAAAATAACCATTCTCACATATCACAAATGTTATAAAAATCAAAGACACTGATCCCATTATAACTATTCACATTTCCAAGGGTGAAAAATCTAGTTAACAGTGCTCACCAAATTCAAGAAATTCCAAAACATTTTTTTCGCGGCGGAGGACTGATGAATTGCATTCGTTGTAAAGAAGTAGCAAAGTATCTAGCAGCGATTCCCAAGCGATCGCAGAATTTTGTCCTTTTACTGCCGAAGAAAACAGATTCTCTAGTTCCCTAAAACGTTCTTCTGGTGATTTATCCATATTTCCTTCTGATTGCTCTTTGGCCAACTTAGGCCTAAGGTGATAACCAACTTTTGTTCCCTAGCAATTAGCTCACATTCCTGCTGCAAAGTTGTAATTAATATCAAGCAATTCTATAAGCTTCCTCTACTATTTGCAATGATTATATTCCAAAAATATGAGCATAATAAGCACAAAATGGCTAATTTAATTGGAACCATACACCTCGTACCCACAAATCGCCATTTTCTCTTCATTTACCAAACTTTGAGCATAGCTCAAAAGGGACTGGGTGCTACCGGAAATAAAGTTGCAAGTTGACGCCGCCAAGAGGGGAGGGAAATCAAATAAAATTCGGAAATTAATGAGGGGGCAGCCCCCTGCCCCCGGTGTGATTTCATGTTATACTAATTAAAGTATAATACACATGTCATAACTTGAGGTTTGCTTTACTAGGGGTGATGGTTAGATTGGTGTATGACCAAGATCGTTGGCTTTGGTCATCCCTTCAACTCAGGAGGTTTTGAAAAAGATAATGGGCACGTGAAATTATTTCGAAAAGGGGCCCAATTTCATCTGTTTTCTTGTTCTCAGGATTCGATTCACTGTCATCTTGTTAATGAAAAGTTTCTAAGGCCCATATTTAAAAGGTGGTGCCAGGGGAGGGCTACAGTCTCCCCCCGGTTGGGGCCTAGCCCCTTGTTGGAGCGAAACGACTAAGTTCAGGAGCACTTTCTTGACTGTAGGATTCACATTTTTATTAAGCTAGTCGGCTGTGTGATCTTGCTTCTAAAAAGGTCCTAGATTGATCTTTCAGGCATCTTCAACTGGAAAGATACACCGCATGGTTATGATTGCTTGCCTGCACTTTGCCCGTTTTTTCCGAATGTAAAGGAAATTTTAGCTCGATGCGTCTCGTAAAGAGGTTCCTTCGTTCTCTAATACACTATGAGCGCTTGGATACGCTTGTGATGCTTGGAATTCACCACGCTTAGGGCAGTAAGTTTCATTTTCATGCGGTTGTTGTCCAAAGCAAACTTCTCAAAGTGGTATTGCATTATAAAAATTGCATTTAAATAAAAATATGAAAATTGTAGTAGAATTGCATTATAAAAAGCAACTCTTTTATGAGCAAGAATCTCCCTTTATTGATAACCTCTGGCCATGGCATTTGTCTACTGCGTTGCTCATAAATTCTGTTGTTACACCCAACTCTTTAATTAGGATCACTTCTACTCTTCGACAAATTAACAAATGTAGCTAAATAAAGGCAAAACGTGCGTTTCCAGTTTCTTTGTTACTTTGCATAGTTATTGCAACGTAATGCTATTAAATGGCGACACAGTTTGATAATGGCTTGTACTTACTTCTTCGGGTTTCAAGGCAGTTGTACCAAATTAGCTACCCCCTTGTCGGAAGCATTCCCCCCCTTGTCGGAACTTTTCTTGCACCATCTCTGCCATAATTCCAGGTTTTTTGGTAAATCCCCGTTGTCCTGGTGGGCCACACTGCCCCTGCATCAATTTGATTAAAACTTGTGTTTGATTGTTATCAAATTAAAAAGTCGTTTCAGTTTCAGTTTCACAACGTCATTGTTGACGGGTCCGTTCCAAACCCAAGTTTAAGGAAATTAGATGAATTTTACTTTACCTGCTGTCGTCATTCTTGCTTTAAATGCATCTTTCATTCCGCAAAAGAGTCCCAGTATCTAGGATTAAAATGTATACGGGAAGGACAAAAGAATGAAGTAGCCCACGTCACAGACTGTGAAATCAAATTCGATGAAATAAGGCTAGAATGAATGAAACTTTTGGAGAAAAAGTGTGTCAATAATCAGGATAGCACTCAATTTTTCTGTTTCATAGCAAAGCTAGTTGCTCAACTTTCAGGAACTGACAAATAGCATTTGAAGACTTCAATTAATTGTCATGGTTTTAAGCATGTTAAATTGAGGGGATTGCATAAAGGCTGCTCCATACCTCTTCTTATAACGGTTTAGTGAACATAACACCATTAGCGTTGTGGCAGTGGTGGCGCCTAGGGCGGTGAACAAGGCAATCACCGCACCATTTTCGTCAAAATTTTGTTCACTTACCTTAACCTGAAAAACACAAGAAGACTATGAAAATAACAGATCATAAGTAGGGATGTCGGAAGCATTGAGTGGCGTAGGGGACAGGCATTCTTTGAAGGTCATTTGACCAAAAACCATGTCCTTTAAAATTGTAGAAAATCAAACAAATTTGTGTCTTATTAATGTGATGGTATACATGCTATCAATACCAACAGAGACAAGAGTTGGCAAAGTCAACCAATTTGAAATTTACGTAATTTTGCAAAGGAACAATTTTTTCAACAAAAAAATCCATCCCTTACATTGACTGTCTAATTGTCCATTCCAAAACAATTTTTCGAAAAGAGTTTATGGAATTGAGTAGGACACTTCTTGCCCCCCTCTGCCCCCTTGGAGAAGAGCACGGGGAGCAGCTGCCGTCCTTGCCCCGCCCTTCTCCCGGTATCGCTGATCATAAAATTCACAAATACATTAGTCCTTCAAAACGCATGCTGATGGAATGTTGTAAAGATGGAGGTGTTGTAAACAAAAATGAATAAGATGTGATCCAAGACTTTTTCAAGGAGCCCACTCCCAGACTCTTGTGCCTCCTTCCAGAGTTTCAAAGGTGCCTATTTTAAATACGAATCGAGAAATGCAGCCATTGTATATTGAATCCACAAACAGTAATTAAAAGGGGAAATGGTAGACCAAACGGGAATCCGAAGGCATGCTATCAATCATTCTATCATTTCATCATGTTATTTGCAAATATCAAAACTATTCATTTACATGAATCAAACAAAGGGCTTTTAAGTAAGTCGCTCATGATTGAAAAATCTAAGTTATCCGTGAAAAATTGACAAATGGATAACGGGTGGAATCAAAAGCAGTTGAGGAGGAAAATCATTTGTCAGATTAGGCATTGGTTTCCTTTCGGTTTGCGGTTGAAATTTTACACGATTGTACCAAATTTTACACGGATGACGTCACGGGATAGCGTGTGATCCAGACCTCCGATCGAACAGGCTTAGGGGGATGGGGCCTACTTGTGAGGTTTTTTTGCTATTGTAGATATACCATCTTTTTATTATTCTCTTCAAAGGACTGAATGATAACGTGGCCTGCATCCGACCCAGACTGACTGCGGTTCTAAAGGGAAAAGGAATATAAAGATCTTACAAGCCAACAGGAAAGTTAAAGTTCTTTTAGCATGAATAATCTCAAAGGTAATCGATGAGAATAATTATTAACGGAGAAATTCAGAAGTCGTGCAAATTTACTGTTTAATGGTGCAAACTTTACCGTAGCTAGATGTCATGCTCCAGGAGGGGTGTCCAGGACAAAACTGTCGTCAAAATGGGCGAATAATTCTTTATTTGCTGACAATGTAGCAAAAATTTGCCGACGAATCACCCCTTCATGGCAAAAACGCCTTCTTTTTGAAGCAAAATTTTTGCCTGAAACGGGGTTTGTCACATCTCGCCCTATATCGTCGTCGTGGAAGCATAAAGCTGTTCACACAGTCATGAGGGAAAAGTGGAAGAAGAAGCGGATGCGATCAAAGTAAATCATTGAAATGTTTTGCAGCTGAATTTTTTTGTAATTTCTGGAAAGATTTGGATGAACTAGGCAAGGCAAATTTGAAACTCAAGTTGGGGATTGAAGTTTGCAGTTGATGCACTATAAACTATGGATGCAACTGTTTTCAAAAGAACTGTAAACTGCAAATCATTAAGCACATCAAGTCGTATACTTCACAGACTTTTTGTTGATAAAAGTCTTACCCTACTGTAGCTTGGGCCCTGGGTGCTACTTGTTGTCAGGTGGGTGGAGACCCATATACATCAACATCAGAGGGAGCAGTTGTAGCCCTTACCCTAAGAAAATGAGCTTTATTCTTTCATTTTGTTTATCCTCTTTTATATCATTTGTTCCTTTAAATGATTCTTAGATCATCAGTTACTATCATTATTAACTATGCCATTTATTTGCAATCGTTGATTCACTTACCACCCTTTCCTATGATGCTTCAAATTAAGAGGTATTGTGTAAAACTCCTTTCATATTTGGGTTACGCACAGGAATCCGAATCGCAGGAGCCTTGAAAGAGTAACCCCAATACTAGATACTAAAATCTTCAGATGGAATCAAGTTGAGACAGGACGAAGTCAGAAGAATCTTCAATTGTTAATAACAGTTTTTCATTATTTTTTAAATTGTTTCCTTATATGTAAGAAGAAATCAAAATTGGATTCTTCCTTGCAACCAGATACGCTTTCGTTGTAGCATGAAAAATAATCGACGTAGGACAAGACATAAACGTAATTACAACTACGTAGAAACTATTAATCTATGAAAATATGCCAACCATTCCTTGGTCTTGCCAAATAACCTTGTTCTTAAAAATGTACTGGTATGATCAAGGAATGGTTAGACCAGTGAACTATAATTACGAACGGCAGAAAAGGAACGGATCTGGGCCTAAAATAAATTGAAAGCTAACTACAGTGCGGCTATGCTTGGAATTTAAGTCTCGCAGCAACAGCAGGAAAGGGAGTGGAGAACAACATGGTAGTGAGTGAACGAGAATGAGGAAGGGACGAAACAAGAATGTGGAAGGGGGTCAGGTGAATTAAAATATGCTCTTATTCATTATCAAGCCCCCTAGCCAGCGACGAAGGTGAAAACGATGATGGCGAGGATCACGTTGCACGATGAAGACGATGGTGATGTTGACACATCCGATGAAGAAGACAAGGAAGAGGGCTAAAATAGAAAGATAAGTCTGCAATCGACAAATTTAAGGCGTGGTAAGGGCTATGACAATGAAATGAAGAAGACAATACAAACCAAACAGATTAAAAATTGTTATCATCTATTTATGGTGGTATTGAGGCGAGAATTGAATAGAATTGACGAAAAGAAGGGTATTAAGAAAGAGACCTGAAGCACCATACAATGAGAACGTAATTTCAAAAGGGTTGCATCATAAATACCAGCCATCAAACATATCAAAATTAGTTGTGGCTACAGTAATGATACATCTATATTCATTCCTGTTTACTAACTGTCTTTGGGTGAGGGAGGGAAGGAAGGAGAGCGAGAGAGGGTAGAGTCCAATGATTCATGACAAAAATGATTTCAAAAGTAACAAGAGGACTTATACGGTATAATGAGGGGTTTAGGTGGCCTCGTTTTTCATGTCAGTCCTATTTCCAATAAAACACTATGAATCGTGTGATAACAGTCTAACTAGTCAATATGGTTCCTTCGTATATAAGCTCTAATTCAGCCAGCGATAAGAAACTGAACAGAAGCCGTCCGTTCCTATTAAATACGTCGAAATACAAACGCAGCAATTAGTTAACAAATAGTTACAAAAAACATTTAAGACTCTCTTATTGGATATTAAAAACAGTCCGTTTTGTGAAACTGGTTGCTGTATGCCACTGTTACCAATTAAACCGTGACTATATGGGAGTACGTTTTGAAAGAGGTGGCAAGAAAGGCTGTTTCAAACATTATCATGAATGTCTCTTCAAATTTGTTCGCTTTTCTTTGTAATGTGTTAATGGAGGCTCGGTTTGCACGACCCGCTGAAAGCAGTCCGGATTGTAGACAGGGCTACCGTGCCTGAATTCGAAACAAATAAAAAAGAGCGATAATTAAGTCCAAAGAACATGAGATGAATCTTCGCTTGTGAAGCCAAAGAAAGGTACTGTTCTTAGGATAAACAAATCAAGGACATATTTTCCTTAGGAAAATGTTATTCAGATTAATGAAAGTCTGTTTTTTGCTCCATTTGGAAGGCCTAATTGTGTAAGAAATCAGAGTGACGTAGAGAGTTCTTTTTATATATGAAAGCAATGTAAAAGCCAGAAAGTTTCATAGCAAAAGCTTTCAATATATTCAATGCTTCTTTTCTCTTGTATATACCTTCAAGAAATTTGGCATCTTCGTTACATGTAAAAGCCGCTGTTAAGGGTTAGGAAGAGATAAGGATAACATAACTTATCAACAAACAAATCCGGACCTAATCCTGTGCGAGATTCATAAAAAAGAACGATTCTACTATGAACATCCTAAAATACCAATACTACCTAGGATTTCGAATCCTTACGTTCACTTTTAAAATCCTTTCGCTCAGTTCTTAAATCTCTCTTATCAGATTTCGAATCCGGTAGTGTCGATTTCGCATCAGTGCGATCGGAATCATATCGCTTTTGTTTGGAATCCTGGCGATCTAGTCTAGAATCCTGACGTTCGATTCTTGAATCTTGGAGACCTTCCACCTGATCTAAGACTTCGCGTATGCAATTTGTCCTAAAAAAACAATAACTCTCATTCAAACAAATACGAAAGGATTGCAGTGATGCTTTCCTACAACATCAATTTAACGAATGCCAATTCTTAAGAAAGCACAAGCTGGATCAACAGTGGAAACGAAAGATTTGGCAGAAGATCCATGATTTCAGGGTATAGAACCAGGAATCGGGAAGATCTGCAAATCCCTAAAGCTAGGTTAGAAATTGCGAAGCAAAGCTTATTCTCCTCTGATGTAAAAATCGGGAATAAAACCCCTGATAACATCAAGATTAAGAATCAATCGCTCTTTTTGGAAACGTTTTAGAAAGAATCATCTAAGCCTTTCACATGACCAAAACACGACCCTTTGGTAGAGCAGCGATCTATATCAACTTCTTTTTTTCTAAACAAATATTGTTTTTAGTTGAACATGTAATTAATAACTGGAAGGCGTTATGTGTGCATAAATACTGATAAAATGGAATGAAAGAGGTCCCATTAGGACAATCTCTTCTCAGCACTTTATCGAAAAGTAAAACTGACTATCATTAACCGCTTTAAAAAACTGTAGGTATGAGATTCCCCGTAATATCGGAAAATCAATGGAACAAACAAATACCTTGAATTGGATACTTGAAGCCTAGATTCGGCAATAAACGATCCCATACTTGTAAGCAAGAAATTCGATTTTGATCGCTCGCCGGCTAATCCTAAACAGGAATCGACTTCGATCGACGCAACGGCGGCCTACAAATGCAGAATAAAATAAAGAATAAAATACAGGGGTTGAACATGTGAGCCAATAACCGGAGCAGTAACAATAATAAAAACAATAATAATAAAGCAGATATTTGAAGAGGAGGTCCAAATCACTTGAAAGAGGTTTTCATGGGGTCCTCTATTCATATACTGTAAATTTAACACAAACAACCTATATCAAATAAATAAAATAGTTCAGATAAAATAAAAGCATATTAATTCCTTAATGTTTTCCAACTCATTTGTTTAAAAATATCAAAGTTCGCGGCCAATTTTATGCATTGTGTAAAGAAATCTATTTCAAAAACATTTGCTGAAATAAAAACAACTGGCAAAAGGCTCCCATGAAATTGCTAGCAGCAATGAATGTGGAGTACAGACCTATCCTTAAACCATGAAAATATCTTCAATGATAGCTTTGCAAATTTTAAAATAATAATACAGTGGATACATAATTTTCCAAAATTAAGATTCTTCGTCTAATTTTGCCATTAGAAAACTATCACAAGTAATTTTTGTGCACAGAGGAAGAGAAAGACTCGAATTGAACTGCATGGCAATATGTGAACGACTGGCCACGCCTCTCTAGATATTTTGTTTCATATTTAATGATAAATGTAGTATTTTGTTTTATGTTAAATGTAGGTCTTAGGGCTGTTATATATTTCCATGCTCCTTTTGTTTTGTAATAGTAATGTCGTAATTGTCTTTGTAAATTTTAATGGGAATATGAAAAAAACTACTTTATGCAAAGTGGTTTAAAAGGTAAGAAAATTCCTTTGGTCTACATTTCAAGGCTTTAATTTGCATACCTGTCTTTCAAAGATACTGCCCATCCAACCAGCAACATCTTCGTACGCTTTTCTGCAACAAAACTGTGCGTAGGTTGTCAGATCCGATAACTCAGGTAGTGGCGTCTCCGGTGTCTTCGTCTCTGGCCTTGCATTATCCCAGCTCCCGTTATCCAGAGTCGTGTACGACATATCTTGTGCCTGACCATACATGTTTTTTCCGCCGCACATCGACCTAGGATCCGTTCTCTGGTCCGTCCTGTCCGACCGCGGGTCGCGATATCGAGCCGATTGGTATCCACCAGGCGTTGCAGGACTTCCGTCGAGCTGGTGGGGTGGTGGCGGAGGTGGCGGTGTTGCGACGTTCTGTGGATGTTGTGGTGGCGGGGGAGGAGGTCCAGCATCATTTCGGTATTTCTGTTCATGAACGTTTGGAGAAAGTCCTGAATAATGAAACCAGAGACTTATAGGACTGTGAATAACCATGCAAAAATAAATGCATTTTTTACCCAATGCAGCTTAATTTTTGTCTTTGACTCGCTGTGTTTAAGGCATTTTAACACCTTTTTGCATTTCGTTTGACTTTTTTCATCACCATTTCATTTCATATGAATTCATTTCATTTCATTTAACTTCATATCATTTACCTTTATTTCATTTCAATCCTGTAATTTTTAGCTTTTATCCATGTCAATTCCAAACATTCATTTTCAACTCTCTTTTGTTAGATACAGGTCTTTGGTTGATAGCAGCAAAAATTATTTACTTATCAAATTAACCAATAAAAATATGAAAGGTTATCATTATTGTCATTATCATTATCATTACGATTGAATTTATTTAACTATAACATCATTTCACTCTAAGCGAATTCATTTCGTTTTAGTTCCCTTCATTACACTATTACTTCATTTTATTTTATGTTTCACTTAAAACTGCGAAAAATTACTTAAAAATCTCACTACTTACCGAAAGATGGATGCGTTTGGTTCATGTTTCCATACATTGACTGCTGTTAAAAACGATAAGAAAAATATATAGCATAAGTAATAATTCTAAATATTGTCTCAGTTGTTGCCTCTGCTTTGAATCTTTTAATAACAAAAAAGATTAATTTCTACACAATACCGAAGCTATTGGATTTATCGGAAGAAATCATGGCAGATCTGCCAAATGAAATTAAAAAGTTTAAATCATTAACCATTTTTATGAAAATAATTAGACCATTCAAAACTTTTTACTGCAGCTGTAAATTATGCAAAATTTCTATTCTAAACTTTTAACTTTAGTAATTAACAAATTTAAATCATCTACCATGGCTTTATCTTATAGCTATAAATGTGAGTCAACTTTAAATTAAATTATTATTATTATTATTTTAGTTATTAAAACCAGTCACTTTTCTTACCATTTGTAAAGGCGAAAGGTGCAAGACATCAATTAAATACAGTTAAATGAATTGTTAATTGTAATGTCAGCTCGGTTGTTGCTCAAACAAGGCAAAAAATCACAGTCAAAACATTTGTAAAAATTCAAGCAACTCTAATACAAATATTTTAAACATTTCTGTAAACATTTCAAAGCTTTCCCTGCACGGTTTGAAATTGATGAAGCGAGAAATGAAAGATTGCAATTAAGAAAAAGTAAACATGCATTTTATTTTACTTTGAGGCCAAACAAACCTAACAATACTGCTGAAATTGGTTAACTACCGAGACAAGATTGTTTCAAAAACAACTTAAGACCCTGAAACACAACTCCTTTAAAGAACAGCAATAGAAAGATACGATTTTGGACGACTATGATCTCCTATTATTCGTATTGTTATCGACGTAAGTAGATTCTTATTCAGAATTGTAGTTTCGTTTCAAAATTTAGTTTTTAACTTACTATAGGCTTAATGTGTGTCAAATATTAAATGAGAAATTGGAAAAAAAATGAAAAAAAATGAAATTACACCCTACCCGTTTAAAACGCCTTTCCTAAAAGCTAATGAAACTAATACCCTCAATGCAATGAAACGATCTAAAGTCATGGAATAGAGGCTAAAACGAAAAGGCTAAACAACGTACCACCATTTGTTGTTGCTGTTGCTGCTGTAAAAGCATTGCTTGTTGCAATGGGTGGAGGACGGGCGTTGGCGAGGCAACAGTCGACCCTTCACTATTGCTTTGCGGTGTTGTATAGCCGGCGTAGGAAGAGTTCTGTGACGATGACTGCGAGTTGCTTGCTGAATACGCCTTCGAATCGTTGACAGGGTAACGGTAGTAACTCTGGTAGCCAGCGGACGTGGGGTGCGCGGGTGGGACAGCAGATGAAACACCCGGTGAGCTAGTGAATACGTGAGGTGATGTTATGCTGTTTGCGGAAGTAGAATTGACGTAAGGGGAGAGGGACGATACGCCACTGTTCGATGGGGTGCTTGGGGGAGAAATGTCTTGTACACTTCCAATGGGGCTACCTGTTGACATAGAAACGTAAAGTGTTCATGGTGACGTCTTAATGATAAAATAAGAGTGAGTTGAATAAATGATCAGTCCCAAACATGTCATCTAGAAACTGACCAATATCTTTGACCAACTTTGACCAATTTCACCAGCCCCCCCCCCCCCCCCCAAATGCGAAACCCAGAAGATAAAATGTGAAAATACAATGCAGGTATACTTATATACTTAGCCCTAACAGCCTCTGTATACAAAAATACAGAAGAGAATGTGTCAAGATAAATACACCGAATGCACGCCTAGCACTTCACGGGTCTCGTATGACTGTCTCTAACCCCCTCCCTCCCTGTCACTCCAATACCTATTCTTAACAAGTTTCTATTTTTTCACTAACAAGCTACCTGATGAATTTTGCAAGTTCATGTAAGCCTTGGTTTAAGCTATAAGCAAATGATATTTTTGCATTCTTCTCGTAACAACAACAACAAACCAACAAACCAAAAAACAAACAGACAATCTCTCTTAAGACTTCTAAACCCCCCCCCCCCCATTTATAAGATTTTCTAAAGACTTCAAGTCACTTGTTATTGAAATCGAGGGTTAAGCAATAGATTGATGAATGCAAATTGTATGATAACTTTTAGAGGAAATGCATACCGTTTGTATCCGGCGTTGGGCATTCGCTAGATCTGAAAATAAATGGTATTGTAAGAAACGACAAAATCAAAAATAATGCAGAGGGAAGGAGAACATTTGAGTTGCAGATATGGTTGGGGCAGGGGTCATTCCTGTGATATTAGATTTGGTGGGCAAATAGCCTACTGACTGTGCTTGATGGGCATGGCTAAGTATACATGGGTTACAGGAAACTGGTATCACAACCTCGTTTCTATGCTGTCTCATATCCATGTAGCTTAATATTTTGTTTATGTGTTCTCTTCCCGTAAAACCTCTCGCAACTGAATCTCTGGAACAAATGCTAACAAAGATCCCTAATATCCAGCTATAAAACGCGATTCTGCAGAGATCTTCAGATTCCAAGATACAATGTAAAGTATGCCAAAAGGTTATTCTTTTTCCACACTTAAAGTTCGGAATGAAATCCCACAAGTATTGGGGAGCTTTCTACCTTGTGCCCATTACAAAAACAACCAAGAAACACATTTGGTGAACCGAAAGGCAATAAAAACAAGACTTCTTGGCAGATCAGCAATGCTTGAAGCCCTCTGTGTTCTTATATGTATTTATGTAATATAAAGCTTATTTATGAAGTAGCAAAATTAGCTCAAGGATTTTTTGTGAATATAAAATTTCAACATGAAAAAATAAAAAAAATTTCTTCGCCTTCTGTAACGCAAGCTACTTCAACTTACAAAGATAATAATACTAGGCTTTCTAAACTATGAAAAAACTTTTAGGAAGGGTAGGAGAAATGCATATTTTTTTAGATATGTGACAACAGTTCAAACTAACCATCACAAACACCCTGCCGTACAAGCTGCCCATAACGCTCACTCCCCTATTGTTGGGCGTCAGTAAAAAGGAGATTAAGATAACAATAGCTGCAAACCTGCTTGAGGCCGTACTAACTGCTGATGTGCTACTTCCATGCGTTTGAACCGTTTTTGGTCGATCGATCTCTGAATATTCATGATTTCGCCTCGATTGCGTTGAGCCTCTGTTTGAAAGATGCTCTTTCCTAAAAGGGGCTGCAAAATAACGAAACAATTATTATTCCTCATTTTACTACACCTATAATTCATTACCGTTTTTTCTTTTATTTCCATTACATTTTGACACCAACCTGACAAAAACTTTGTTTGACACCAAAGCTTTTGCTCACAAACCGTCTAAAGTTCATCCTGTTTTAGATCAGTGCTTTGACAGAGGTCCTCTGACAAAGACATTAGCTATTCGTAGCAACTGAATAATTATAAACGCCAGAGAATTATATTTCAAATTCAATCATGACAAAATATGATTTTAAAGACCAAATTAATATCGGCTGTGTATTAGAAAAATCCTTTAATGTTACCGCGGTGCACTTCTTTAATTAGGCCTTTTTGTTGACCTCATCAAGGTGAACGAGAAACAATAAACGCGCTCCCCTTAAAAATAAATTTGTATTGGAACTGGAATGTCTGAAAACTTATTAGTCGACGAATAGAGGGCGGCTGGCCAAAAAAACCAGACACGTGGAGTTTCAATGAAACAATTTTCAATTGAAAGGTCCAGAAAAGCTGTTATTCCTCTGAGTAAAAACATACCGGAGGGAAAACCTTCCTCACAAGAAAATGGAAAACAGGCATGGCCTTGGTGTGTCATAGGAGTTTCTTTTATTTTCATGGACCTTCCTCCCGCTAGTGACCGTTTGACTGTGATAATTTCCTAACTGTGTTGAAATGGTATGATGTCGAGACAAAATGATAATAACTTGGTACCCAAATCTTATTGCTGGGAGAAGGAAATAGAAAGAAAGTTAGAAAGCTGTTGTTTATAGTCTGGTACTAGTACTCGTTCTAAAACAATGGAAATGTGTGATGCCATCCTATCAAAACAATAGGCTTGCCCCCCCCCAAATATTTGGCTAAGTGTCCGCCATTGTATCTAGGTGATCGCATATATGAGGGTACAGCCAAGGACGACGGTGATAACTAAAGACAATGTACTCATCTACACTCTTCGGTAGAGATAGACAGTTTTGTGTCAATACCAAAGGCGGACACTTCGCCAAATATTGGGGGGGGGGGGAAAGCCTATTGTTTTGAAAAGACGACATCACAAATTTCTATTGTTCTAGAACAAAAGACTATTGTCTTCCAAAAAATTGGGGGGCCACCGCCCCCCCCCTAAGTGTCCACCACCTTGTGGTCAATACCTTGAGCATGGGTGCTATCTGTGTATTACCTCATAAACAGTTCGAGCGAGGATTCGAACCTGCGAAGTTTAGACTGTTAGTCCTAGACTTTAACTGTACACTACAGAAGCCACGTATTTCAACTTTCAAATGGATTGGGAATATAGAATTCGGGTTGAAAGGTTAGGGCTTGGTTATTAAAGGGTCGGCTAGACTTAATGGGGTATTGAAGCTTGTCAAACGGGAATAGGGGTTGCGAGATATTTTTAAAAATATCTGATGAAGTATGAATTTTCAAAGAACAGTTTTGACAAAAATAACTAAAGTGGGTTGCATGGATCGATTTTCAGCTCCACATAAATAGATTTCACATTTTTCGTATTTTTGTATAAATATATCATTCTAAAAGAAGCTTTATGGAGGTGAAAGGTGTGGGTACAATAACTGCTAGTGCACAGTGCAATTTCTCTGGTTACATTCTTAGTATATATTTCTATAAAAAAATTCAAATGACTTACAAAACTTTGCATATTTTGATTGTTCTCTAGATTCGCGATTGCTAATATCTCTTGCCCTTTTTTCTCGTTCCCGTTCTTTTTCTCTTTCTTTCTCTCGTTCCCTGTCCCTTGATCGTAACTTGTTCTCTCTTTGGAAAAGGAAATGCGGATACATTAGACATATATATTTTTATCCAACAATAAATAAATTGATAATAATAATAAAAATAATAATACATCATTAGAATTTCGGGCATCGCATATCGATGACAATCCATTCTTCGAAATGTTTGCAAGGGACTTCAAGCATCATATAGGAGCACATTTTCGACTAGCAAGAGTGGTCCAAGGAAAATAGTAAAACTAGTACCTTACTGATTTCAGTAACAAGTAAAGCAAAGACCAGAATAGCAGGCTGCCTACTTAATTCTTGAGGAATGCTTGCGACGATGGATGTCAATGATCGATATAAGGAACAACGCAAAGCGGCAGAAATACGAAGCAAATACGACCAGATGGAATCATATTTATATTTTTCTGCTAATGTTTCAGCCCGGCATATGGGCCTTCTTCGTAGTAGAGTGTAAAAACCTTATTAATTGCCTTTAAATGCAATGATGGCTGCAATTGATCCAAGTGAATCAACAAAATAAAACGCTGTCAGCAACTCTTGAAAATTAAAAATTTGAGGGCAAGGCCCAAAATATCCTGAGATCGTTTTAGGCCAACACGCCTCCATGTTTTGCTGTAGGCAGGGGTCACTTGATCAGCAACAAAAGATTTAGCATTTAGTGAAAAATATGTCATATTTTCGACATGACAAGAAATAAATGCTAAAATAAAAGAGCTAGACAAATAAAATGCAGGCACTTTAATAATGAAACATTTTTTTTTAAAAAGTTTACTATTTAATAGAATGGATAAATAGAGTATAATACAATCGTTCGAGTAAAAGTGTACCACATTTTCAGGGAAGTCACAATATCCAAGAAAAAATAATTCAGTTATAAAAGCCTTTATAGCTACCTCTCAATCCATTCTTTAGGCTTCTCCCACTGTGATTTTTCTGTTCTTTTATTGTAATAATATATTTTTCCTGATGAGCTTGTATGAACTGTCCATTCAAAATCATCCTGGAAAAAGGATCGAAAATCATTGATGATTATTATGAAATTAATGTCAATATGAAGATAATGAAAGTTGATGTTAATCAATAACTGATGATGATGATGATGATGATGATGATGATGATGATGATGATGATGATGATGATGATGATGATGATGATGATGATGATTATGATGATGATAATGATGATGATGATAATGATGATGATAATGATGATGATAATGATGATAATTATAATGATGATGATAATGATGATGATGATGATGATGATTATGATGATGATAATGATGATGATGATAATGATGATGATAATGATGATGATGATAATGATGATGATAATGATGATGATGATAATGATGATGATAATGATGATGATGATGATGATGATGATGCTGATAATGATGATGATGACGATGATGATGATGATGAAGATGATGATAATTATGATGATGATGATGATAATAATAATAATGATGATGATGATGATGATGATAATGATAATTATGATGATGATGATGATAATAATAATAATGATGATGCTGATAATGATGATGATGATGATAATTATGATGATGATGATGATAATAATAATAATGATGATGATGATGATGATGATAATGATAATTATGATGTTGATGATGATAATAATAATAATGATGATGATGCTGATAATGATGATGATGATGATGATGATGATGATGATGATGATGATGAAGATGATGATGATTATGATGATGATGATGATTACTATGATGATGATCAATATATCTATCAAAACATGCGTTAAAAGCCAAAAGCATATTTGTTGGGATTAATGGAAGAAGTTACTGTCATTTGACATTAAAAAAGAGGCCATTAGTAACATCTCCATTGTCATTCCCAGTCATTATTTGACAAACAAATAATAATTTCTTTGCCTTCAATTTATTATGATCAGTACTGTCATTGCCACTCCTTTGAAGCAAGTTCAAAAGGTTCTGACATACAGCATGACACGTTATTTGAAGGCAACATGTTTCTCTTTTTGTTTCAGAGCTCAAAAATAACCAATAATTTGAGGAATTGTAGGTGTGAATGTGAATGTGCGTATAAAAGTGTGTAAAGTTTTCAACAGCGTTTTGACAACCAAAGCTACAGGGCCTGCATCAGCAGCGATATACGGGAGGGGGAGGGAGGAAGGGGGTTAGTGTCATCATTGTTATCAGCCTGTAATCGATCTTTGATTCGTAAAAAATCCAAAAATGTTCCCACAAGCAGTCAAATTCTTTGACAAACAATCCCCAATGCCCCCACTGGTGCTCGCTCATGAAAGGTATCATACAAAAAGAATTAAATAGTTACAACATGTACTCACAGTGATAATATTCTCATAATTCTTTCCATGACGAGACAAACTATTGCTATGTCTGTCAGTAGAAGGACTATCAACATCTGCGAAAACAAATGAAATTTGAAAAAAGTTTGATAGATGAGAAGGAAAAACGTGTGTCACAGCAGAAAGAGACATTTCCATCAAGGATTCCATGCAAATTACTACCGGCAGGAGCCCTAAATTTCTCTTTCTACAGCAAAGACTATCTGGAAAATCTAGGGAAAGGATCATGTTATATCCACAGGGTTGGGAAATTCAAACAAAAGGTTTAAAAATCATATCCTAGATTTTCTTCATAAAGGGTCAGTACATAATAGATATCAGCAGCAATCAGGAAGCAAGAAATTGCTGCAGCAAAAAAAAAATGATTGGACACCTTATGTTTTTAAGAAATAAGGATTACCTAATTAGATTTTCCTATCAGAGAAATTGAAAAATAGGGGTGCTATGAGGCCGCAAAATCAGAGAAAAACTAGGACCTTTGATAAAAGACCTAGACAGTCATGGTAACAGATTTGATATCAGAGTGGCCCCATTAGAAAGTTACTACTTATACAGATTATAAACTCTATTAGTACAACAAGATGCTAATTTGAAAGTGTAATCCATGTGGTGCTAAAAAATCAAAAAATGAACACCTGCCCTTGAAGAGATGATAAATGTGAATATTAGTTCATTCTTTAAATTGAATCTATTGTATGGAACTACAATATCTGCCAAAAGTGGAACACTAACCACAATTTCTATCTTCTTTCTGCAGAGTCTCTACTCCCCCCTTTATAAAATGCTGCTTAAACTGCATTTTATGGCTACACTTGGATCGAAATCCATTGCAAGAAAAAATTAAGATATTGCTTTTTACAACCAACATTGTTTTATTGGGGGAAGGTAATGATACCAGTGTTTTTAGGCATGGAATCAATGAAGAATGACTGTCTAAAGGAATTCCAGCGACTTGGTTGTAAGTTGTAAAGAGCATTAACATCAAAAACTTTAAAATTGACAGAATTTATGCTTAACCCTACTGAAGAATATCCCTGATTATACAGTCACTGAGATTTTATTGAAAAAATGTGTTGGTAAGTATTACAATTCTAGAACTTTGAACTTTTAGTAAAATATGTTGCATTCCTTCTGTCCCTTTAAATGCATTTATTTCTTGAAATAAATTCCCCCCAGTATAATAGAATAATTTCCTATTTTTTTTGTATATTTCTACTATTCTACCAACTTAAAATTAGACAACACTAGTAAGGAAAATGTGTAAATGATACTTGTACCTCTTTGCTTTTGACAATTACTGGAATGAGATGACTTTGAACTATGCTTGCATTGTGATGATGAATACTCAAGTCTTTTGCTTGATGGTCCATTATGGCTGCCATGTGGAGAGCTCCTTTCCTTCGATGAAGACAATGCATTTCTTGGATGAGGACAATATACTTTCTGATGTGTTTTTGATAGGTACTTTTCATTCTAAAATAAAATGTTTTTACATGTGTTGTCAGGTGAATATCTTGAAGAAATGGCATCCAAATAAATATTTTTCTAATCTTTTCTTAAAACTCAAAAAAAACCAGTCAGATCCTTCAAGCATAAACAAGGATTTGCAATTTAAAGCTTTTAGCAAATTAAAAAAGCAAATTAAATTAAATACTGTCTATGAAAATGCGTGCTCTTGCTTATCAAATGAGTGTAAGCAAGCTATTGTTGAGGCTAACTGTTGATAAAGAATTACATGATGAAAATAAAAAAACCTGCCCTGCCCTGAAACTACAGAATGATCAATGTCAAATTTGAGGCATTATACAAAAAGAAATCTCCAGCAAATGGCAAAATAAATAAACTTTTCTACATTGGAAATACTTTTTCTCTCATTGTCTATAGTTATATGAGTTGTAGCTAAGTCAGATACTGGTCCAGACAATTTAACACTTTTACCACACAAGCCTTTCTCATATCATCTAAAAAAGGCAAAGCACTATTTAAATCCATACTACAAAACATTTTGTTTTATATTGCTCCCTTGCTTGATTCACCAGATTTCTTTTGAAAAAGCCTCTGCTATAGAATTTATTGCATTTCACATCAAATTGTAGCATAACTTTTGAAGAAGTCATGATCCCTACCACAAAAATTATTTCTCTTTTTGTATTCATGTTAGAACTTCGCCATATTAGTATTGTTGTTATTCTTAATCTTGCATCATGTTTTAATAGAATTGAATATGTCATCACAGGTATTCTATAGTTCGTCCTGGTGTGTGGGCTGTTGTCTCTTTGTTCAAAACTTTTTCAAGGTTGGGGAAGATGATAATGATGACTATGATGATGATAATGATGATAAAGAAGAAATTGATTATGATGATGGTGATGATGATGATGATGGTGATGCTGATGATGATGATGATGATGATGATGATGATGATGATGATGATGATGGTGATGATGATAAAGAAGAAATTGATTATGATGATGGTGATGATGATGAAGATGGTGATGCTGATGATGATGATGATGATGATGATGTTGATGATGTTGATGATGATAATGATGATGATGATGATGATAATGATGATGATGATGATGATGATGATAATTATGATGATGATGATGATGATGATGATGATGATGATGTTGATGATGATGATGATGTTGATGATGATGATGATGTTGATGATAATGATGATGATGATGATGATGATGATGATGATGATGATGTTGATGATGATGATGTTGAAGATAATGATGATGATGATGATGATGATGATGATGATGATGATGATGATGATGATGATCATAATGATAATAAAGATGATGATGATGATAATGATGATGATGATGATGATAATGATGATGATAATAAAGATGATGATGATGATGATGATGATGATGATGATGATGATGATGATGATGATGATAATTATGATGATGATGATGATGATGATTATAATGATGATGATCATAAAGATGACAATGATAAGGCTGATGATGATAATTATGATGATGTTGATAATGATAATGATGATAATGACGATAATTATTATGATGATGATGATAATGATTTCAAAACATGATTCTTCCTGGAGTGGTCCAGAGTTGACATTTTGGCCATACACTAATTCAACTTTTGAGTTTGGTGGCAGCTTACAACAAGGTTGAGGTCTATTGCTATGGGATTAAACCCTGGAGCTATGAAACACAAATTGTAGTTTCTTCAGTAATATTACCCTGATGCTAACAACAAGACTTATATATAGCAAAAGCTTAATGGATTGAAACTTTCAACAATGCAAAGTCAGACTACATTACAATAAATGATTTTGGTTGCAAGAGAAGATGAAATGATATTTGTAGCAACTGATTCATCATTTGCTTATAATATTTCATTATATCTAATTGAATGAATTGCAAATAGCCATAAAATATTGGAGAGAAAAAGGAAACAAATTCATAAAAATGATTAGAGAGTTAAAAAGTCTTTTAAATGTGATTTTTATGAACAAGAGTTTTTGATCAGTTGAGACGGTTCTAGGATCCAGATGAAAACAATCCAAACATAAAATTAAATGGGCATTATTTGAATAGGCCCTCGATGAAATTTCCCTAACCATGGAACTAAACATGTCACATATTAGGGTAAAAATATCAAACAAACTTGGCAATATTTAAATGCTTTTTGTTCATTTTGAAAAGGTGATTGGGTAAAATGGCAAAGGTTTTTTGCTACACTGGCATATTTGACATTGATTTTCCTCTGTTAAAAGAGTTCTCATAAACATATTTTCATAAGCCTTGCTCATTTAAGCTTCCTCATTGATCAACCTGTTCTCCAAAAAGTGTTATATTGTTTTATCAAGTTTTATCAGCATAATTGCAACCAGAAGCAAATAATTTCAATCAATATGAATCAACATATTCTTTATATCAATGTAATGCTTTTTTAGAAAATAGTTATTAATAAATTATTAATCTTTATAAAAGTTAAAAAGTTCAATAACATTGCAAATTTTTGAAAAATTTACCAAAGGAATTGATAATGTGATAGCTTGTTTGACTTTAGAATATTCTTTCTAGCAAATAATGACTTGATTACCTTTTCCATCAATTATAGATTTCAAAAGTCACACCTAATATTGCTTGAAAGCATCACAAATTTTTGTCACATAATTAATAAATAATAATTAAACTAACATATAAGCGTGCTCTAAATTTCTATAAAATGATTTTTTGGGTTGTCTAATCTACTTTGTTTATAAGGGGCTTTTTTTATTGATTAGCCACAAACATATCAGAATTATTTTCAAATCCAATTCTTGTCACAGAAAATAAATATTTTTTCCTGATAAATTCTATTCATCCAGAAAGCTCCTGATTTAATGATCCAGATATCAATTATTTTTCAATTAAATCTACTGTATGTTTGTTTTATCTAAATCATTCTTATTTTCTTTTTATACAAAATTAAATCCTTACCCTATATAATTGAAGCATGATTCAGCACTTCTGCAGCAAGAATGAATAGTTTCAATTTTTTAGTATAATATCCTTTTATTTCCTAGAAATACTTGCTTTGTAAATATTTTGTATGTTAACTACACCTTTCAAAGCGTAAATGGTTTAAAATTAAAGCTCCAGTAGCACATGGTCACTGTGTTTTGACTCACAAAGTTGACACCTGTTTGCTCAAGGTTTAGGCCAAAACCGACAATATAACACAAATGGAAATTCGCCGCGTTTTTAATCCAACTTTTTATTCCTAGATTGTTAATTTCTTTCCTTCAAGGATCCAAATTTTAGACAAAGGGAAATCTTGACAATGGCATCTATGGGTTAATGGGAAAGTTAGGGTTAGCTGGAAGTGTCCATTTGTTCGCATCACGGGGTCGCATTACAGATTGCAACAAAACAAAACGCAACGTGGATTTAATATTTCACGAAACCTTAGTACCATAAAACTCAAAATTAAACATAAACTAGTCCTACCTTCCCTACCTGTACATTTTTTTGTCTGTTTTTATAAACCTACATATCATTTTGATGGTTCATATGTTGATTTCCACAGATAGGTTGAGGGTGCTAACCAGACGAACTTGAATGTGGAACCACCTAAAGTGAGGAAAATGATCAGTTTCGCGCGCTAAAGGTAAAATTTAAGAACACTCACCTCATTTGGATGGCAGATCTCGGCATAATGCCTAAAAATAAAGAAGAAAAATTGGTTTAGTTTTGGATATACAACTTGTTTCACTGCGGTTCTGACTTTACATCAAGATACGTCCTCTTGCCAAATAAATCAAGCTTTTTCCTCTGAAATAAATTAAATCATCATCCTTTATTTATCAAAATAACTAATTATCAAAATAAAAACATCGATCATTACACAAGTTAGGTACAACTGATATTCGAGACTATTTTTATTTGGTAGGTGCTTTAAAGAGGAGGAGCTCTACATATCACATGAACAAAACATGCCCTAACCCTTCAGAATGCCGGTTGTACTTTCTCACAGACATCAAAATTGCCAGCTTGGCGTCTTCTGACAACAGTTTGGCAACATACAAGCTGGATTTGTGGTTTGTTTTCCTCTCTCAAATGTTAGAATTCCTTTGGACAAGAATTCTACTACAGCCGACCTGTCGCCATAGTTCATCCGGGACCTTGATTACGTCTTGCATCAGCCTCGTTTCACTTCTTTCGATTTCAACATCAAGTTCTGAAGATCTGCCTGCATCGTAGTGAGGCTGATTTTTCTTTCCGTCAAAACCGCATGGTTACTTTATCCAGTTTGTTTTTGTGACAAAAGGGTTTATACAAAACTAATTCCTTTCACGAGAGGGGGAGAATGAACGCAGGAAGCATCTTTAAAGTAAGGGGGGGGGGGCAGCGTCGACTATAAACAGGGCATTTTGGGTTGGAAAGGACATTCTTGCACAGTTTGCCAAAAATTTACTCCGAAACAAAACAACGCCTGTGGAAATAACCCCTGCACAAGAGATGTTGTCAATTGTTAGAGAAAATCTTAGAAGCAGTAAATGTTAAAACTAAGCATCTAAATAAATGTTTTGTAATGCAAACTTTTAAGAGCGACTTGGAAACGAAGCGTATATTAGAATGCTGGAACACATTGTGTTTGCATTCCCCCCTCCCCCGAATATGAAAACACCAGGTAATGGCCAAAAAAGTTAAAAGAAATAAGTGAACAACCAGTTACAGATCAAACATCATGTTATAAGGTCAACGCGTGTTATTGGCTATTTTTTTTGACCAATTGTTGCCCATCTACACGCCTCCTATCATCATGGTCAAACGCAATAGTTTGTTTCTAGTCTATTTAAAGGCGTAATGGCGATGAAGAAAACACTTCGTAATTTCATCTTAAACCTCTCTGCTCTTACGGTCCCTCAGTTCCTATGTTCCAGGTAGGTTTAAGGCCAAGGTTGAAACAAAATTTGGTCAAAACAGTTTTTAAACAAATTGACTTTGATTTGGAACTCATTGCCAAATTACTTTAAAAACGGCTAATCCCTTCCAATCGTTTAAGTTGAATCTGAAGTCAATTCTTGCACAGCCGCAGTGAAATAAACTTTTTTAACTATTTCTTAATGAGATACATTTATTTAATTGTATCTATTAGCTTCTTATTGTAAACATTAGCGTTATTTTGAAATACTGTATATGGTTTTAACATGCCCCCCTGTGAAATGTATAAACATCATCAATTCGTGTAGTCCCTTGCAATCTGACAGAAGCTTATAATCACAGCTTATTGTACAGCTGTATAATTACAGGGGGTGAAGGGGGTATATAAATGCCTCTAAATAAAACCCCAAAGATACTTTCGATAGTCGCTCTACAAACTCTACTGAACTGTCAAGCACGCTATTGAGTTTGAAAAAGTCTGAAGAAGTCCCAAAAGGCATCAAGAAAAACACAAAAACACTTGTTTCTCTAAATTGCATTATTCCCAAAATGGCTTCAAAAAATGAGATTCAATTTATATAATGCAACAAAAATTGAGAATGGTTTCCTTCTTGTATCTTGAATTCATATTTTGCAAATTATTTAGGCTAACGGTCTTGAACATGCCTGAAAGTGTAAGAATATAGCCATACACTACTCCTTGTCCTATACAGCCTTTCCTTAGTTTTTCCGATCATCTCATGTTTACAATATTCATCGATAAAAGTCTCTTTTAAAATCTCAGAAAATAAGAATTTTATGCGTATTCCGCCTACCAAATCATAACTTGACTACCTTTTGCAACAAATGTAGATCTAAAATGTGAACAGGAATTTTGCTGGATAGCACCACCAAAACACTCTGTATTAGCAGGGGGGAGGGTAATAACAGGCACATTGTTATGAGGGTAAGAGATCATTTGCCTTGCTGAAACGTTGAAGACAACCACTTGGAAAAAACATTTCCCATAAAGGATAGCGCTCCAAAAGGTAGCAGCTCGTTAGTAGATTTCATATTGTTATTTGGGGGGGGGGGCGAGCCATCCCTATATCGTCCCAAATAGCAGCTCTATGAAGAGGCACCCATAAATATGCAATGAATTCCATGCAATGGGACAGTTCTCCTTGAACGTCTCAGTTTGTCACGGCTTTCTGTCACTTTCAGAATGGATTCTTCAATGTATTTAATTTCACAGTTCCTTGAATGAATCGTGGTCAAGTTTTCCGTCACCTAGAGAGTAAACATAACAATCAGACTGTTGGCAATCTTTCGAAACAAACAATGAAAACTTAACAAATATAAGGGATAAGACAAAGCGGTAGGAACCAGTTTGCAGAGTATGGCCAATCTTGACAAGATCTTGGGTGCGCCAATAGTACCGCACCTCAGGTGCGGGTGCGCAAAAACCGTACAAAAATCGTCAGGTGCGCCACTACACTATGAATATCACTGCACAAACATGAAAACTCCAATATCTGAGGGGCGCCCAGGTGCGCTATCTTAGGCATTTAAGAATTTCTTGGGTGCGCCATTGCCATGCTCTGCACTGTGGGGCAGGAACACGAAGTAACTAAGACCAAATTAAAATTATCTGCATTTATATGAATAAGCATTTAAGCCGCTGCGGGGCATCACACTGATCTGGTTATTGAGACCACTAGCATATGCTTTGTTATTCGAGTTGAGAAGGGAACGAAAAGGAAAAAGTGGAATAGGTCCATTGAGGCCCTTAGTAATACTGGCATATCCAATTCCCAGACCCTGAAAGGCTGTACTATCACTGTGCTAAGGCGGAAAAAATAAATAAAATAAAATTTTTTTACACTTTGTTAATAATTGTTAATGCTAGTTTCAATGGAGAATGTCTTTAAAGCTTGAAAACGAAGACTTACAGATAAATATATTTTATTTACACGTCCCAGCCAATTTCTTCATATGCCCTGTTTAGCAAAACAAAAAACCTTAGAGCACTTCCTCTACAGTAATGTAGGAAACATATAAGCAACAATAATTGTATATGGAAACACATTTCTAAACATTTCTTACATTATCAATTCTTGTACCCCCTAGCAATCTGAGCAGACGAATTTGCATGCTACTTTATAGCTATATCATCACCGGGGGTGAAAGGTTTAACATTATTTCCCCTTTATCAGATTCAGAATCGACTGTACTGTAACTTAGTTGACTATTTCTTTATTCGAATTTCCATTGAGTTGCATTTTTTGGTTGAATAATCATTGAGTTGAATTCTCTGTGTTAACAGGTGACGGTAATTTGAAGAAGTAACTGATGCCTTTGACAACTACGATATAAAATGGAAATAGAGAAAATTGCAAAAACATTAAAAGCTACCTTGTTCTTGGAGATTTTGAGGGCGAACGGGAGTTTGACCTTCTACCACGTGCTACAAAATAAATGTAGACGAAATAAGGTAGGGTTAAAAAATGTGCGAAAATTAAAAAAAAAATTTGTATTTCGTGCTAGCTCAATCGTGATCATGTTGTTCTGAAGTTAGAACGAAAGAATTCTGGCAAAGAAGATTAAAGCGTAGGTTCAAAATGGTTTTCCCAGCGTGCCAAAATTTTGCCGTTTTATTTGAGTCCCCCTTCTTCGTATTTTACTATTGTTGACATACTTGTTCAATCAGTTCGATGAAGATATTTAACTGAAATATTATGCTATATTGTATAAGACGTAGGTGACGGAACACGTGTTTGAACTATTTCGCTGTTGTAAGTGCTCAGTTTTCAAAATTGTTGAAAAAATTACTAAAACCTTTTTTAAAAAGGGGGAGCGATGAGTCCCATGGCCCCCCGGTTATGTCCTTGTGCACTGGTTATAAGCATCTGAGGGAGCACAAATTGTGATAATTTTGAAGTAAACTCAAAAACAAATCAATTGTTGTTGTTGCATTTTCTTAAATATTGCGCGTCTTTTAATGTTGGCGATGGGATATTCATTGTTTTTCGTTCGCCATGGCATCTTTTCTGTAGTGTTGTACAGTAATTAGAAACGTATAGCAAAATGCAGGATTTGTTCTGATATTTTTATTTGAACAGGGACGTAGGAAGCATTTGCAACTTGGGGGCACGACGTTTAGAGGGGCGGGCACTTTTTATCAACACCGCTATTTGTGCCAGATTGCTGGTAGAAGGGACGCTGCAACGAATATTGAAGTTTTGGGGTTAGCTTAATATGGCTGTGAAGGGGCTAGGGGCAGAGAATTTTTGCAACTGCCTCCTTTTGTGTTGCAGAAATTCCCCTTTAAGAACATAGATGCAACCTATGAAGGGCACTTCTCTTTGCTGAAAGGGCATTTCTATACCCTAAAAGGGGACTTATCAAGAACTTTTTTTGGGGGGGGGTGGCAAACGTCCCCTATGGCCCCGTTTCCTACGTAAATGAATATGAATTACTCACTTCCATGTGAAGGCGATCGACGTGGTGATCTATCCCTACCATAACTAAATTCGTTTCTAGGACTGCAAAAAAATAGATATATACAGAATCAGTTGATAGATACTGATCAATTTATGATTCTTCTTAATTTCTACAAAAGTACCCTTGACAAAACAAAGAGCAAGATTCCTGGTCATTTGAAGAAAAAAAAACAAGGCAAAAAAGCCCTTTTAATCGTGAATAAAGAGGAATTCGAGGGATTGATGCTACATCAATCAAGGGTCAACAATTCTTGGAAAAAGGAAAATTCGTATCAAGATCTGCCTAAAAATGCTGTCCTCAAAAGTGACAAGGGTAAGCCTAAAACCACGTCCTTTGCATCACGAATCCTACGTATAAAGTGCCAAAGAAGCTATGCAAAGCCCATTGTTCTTGTCAATCTCTCAATATCAGTAACAACTTACCGATATCGAATTTTTCTTTGCAGTTCATATATATCATTATCACGATCCTAAAATTAATGATATAAAATTATGATGAAATAAGTCTATAAATTTCACCATAAACAATTAATTGCCAAAACGCGTTCATAAAAAAACCAGTGGAGTTCTTCTTCTGAGTTTTAGGTTAAAGTTTAGATTTAGTGTGAAGCTAAGATTTATAACTTCGACCCTTATGTTCAATGTTCCATGATTATATGTGTATTTCTTTATTAATTTTTTTAAATATTTGTGTTAAGTCCCACAGTAGAGAAATATTCATTCAAGTTTGATACCGTGGAAAGTTTCAATTTTTATCAGATTTCACTCACCAATCTCTCTTTTTCTTTATCATCTTTTTTCTTCTTTTCAGTTTGTTTATCTTGTTTTACTAAAATAATCAAAGTAGATCATAAATATTAAATCAGATATCAAAACAAAGAATAAGGTTAATTTTTCCCTCATAACCTAGACAACTTTTCCATTGCAGCCCATTATATTTTTAATGTTATGATTATATTATCATCTTATCATTATAAAGTAAATCTTGCATAGATCCCCACCCTCTAGTAGGCCCCTTTCTAGAATAAGCTAGAACATTCGCCCCCTGGAGGAGGGTGTATATGAATTAATGGGTGTACATTTTTAGGCGTAAGGGTCATGGTAAAAGGATGTCACAGGCAACAAACATAGGTGTTAGCTGATCCAGGTTATTCTGAGGCTGACGAAAATGTCATGGAGAATCAAACAGTAATTTGCTGTAGTTTTTGTCTGGTATTTTTTTCTATATTCCGGCAAAAAAATTGGCAAACTTACTTTGTTTACTGAGCTGCTTTTGCATGCGCAGTTTCAGTCTTTCCTGCGGCGTCAACTTTGACTGCAATACAAGAAAACAAAGTCAAGGAAACAAGGTTAAAATAGCAACCTCGTGAACAATCAAAGGCCACACGCACAAACGATAATCGAAGTTTCGAATCGAAATTCCCAAATGAGCCCCCTACCCTGAAATACACCCCCTTTCTTGAAAAAGAACCCTATCTTTGCGAGCCGTGTAGATCAAACAATAAGAATCATGTCAGATTTATAATTCTAGGTACGCTTGGGTAGACATAAGTGTCCTGACATAAGACTCATGAAATATCTAACAAGATTTTGAAAAAGTCTCAAATGTCCAATCATAAGAAATCACCTTTTCCCCAGTAGCACCAGTTCCTAATGGCTTCTTTGACCCTCTACAAGAAAAATCAGAGAACAGCTTCATTGTGGCAGTTTTGATCGCAAAAAAGCGGAGAAAATGATACATTTCGGGCAGTCTAGCACCTGAGCCGTTTGCTGAAGTGTTTAAGGCCATTTGTAAAAAGGCAATATCAAGATGCAATCTGGATGTTGCACATCTTGTAAAACTTTGCAAAAAAAGCATGAAAATTGACGATAATGAGATAGCAGAGCAGTGAATACATAACGAAAAAAGTCAAGAGTTACACTAATTGTTAGAAGAAAATTGAAACAAGGCAATGCATAAAAACAAACTCACGATGACTCTAATTTCCTTGTCACAGAGTCTGATACAGATTTTGGTGACCTTGAACGCGACCTTGACCTTGACCTTGACCTTGACCTCGACCTCGACCGTGACTTTGACCAAGAACGTGACCTTGATCTTGAGGAGTATGACCTAGATCTTCTTGAGTACCTTTTCTTGTAATGCCTGTCATGAGATCGTGACCTTGACCTATCTCTGTTACGAGACCGTGACCTTACAGGTGACCTCGATCGTGACCTTGACCTCGAGCTTGACCTTGACCTCCTTCGATGGCGTGATCTCGAGCGTGAGCGCGATCTGCTGTGTCCCCTCCAATCTCTTGACCTGTGTCGATCGCTGTCTTTTCTGTGTCTATGTTTGCTCTTCGATTGCACTGACTTGTGGTAATTATGGCTATCACTCCTGTGGTGAGCCGTGCTACTATTCCGTAGAATGTCAAATTTGCAGGAAACATAATTAATAATCACCCAGATTTAAAAAGAAAATTAATATACATACCAATAATGAATGTAGGCAAATGAAGAAAGTAACCAATATGAAAAAGAAAGAAAATATACACAATAAGAATTGTGTTTGAAATAAAAAAGGGGATTTGGCACAAAAGCGTGTATGTAGCCTGACATATAAGGTTCATTATTTAGGGTTTCAATTGAAGGTGAATCCAAGGCCATCGCTTTACGTTTGTTTCACTTAGAGTGAGTCACCCTGGAATCTTTAAAAACATCACCATCTCAAACAGTACAACAGGCCCCTGCCAAAGTCCAGAAAAGTTGTTAACCTTCCTCCGGATAAAAACATACCGAAAGGCATACCTTCCTCACAAAACAAAAGAAAATAGGCATAGTTTGGGTGTGGCATAGGAATTTCTAATGTTTTGATGGACCTTCCTCAAGCCAGCGGCCTTGTGACCGTAATGTTTTCCTAATTCTGGTCCCTACAGGGCAATTTCTTTGAAGGTAGTGGATCCCAAGGTTTCCCGATCCCTCTATTGACCAGCTGTTGAAAACCAAATGAGTCACAAAGTTCTAGATTACTCTTCGATGAGTTGGAAGGCTTCTGTTTAGGCTATCCCCTCGAACGTAATAAGACCAGATAGGCTAATACATTGGAGATGACTGTGCTAAAGGTTATGATAGGGTAAGGGTTAGGGCTCGAGTTGCGATAGGATAAGGGTTAGAGGTTAAGGTTAAAGGTCTAGGCATCTACGGAGTAACTATTTGTCACATGATTTCACAATTAATGTCCCCATAGACACATAACAATTGTTAACTTCCTCTTTCGTCTCAACCTTGAGAAACAATCACGAATTCACTTCTTTTGGATGGTTGTCATGGAAATACTCGTACCATTCGCGCATTGCATTTTCTCTTGCCAAACATCGGTCTATAGTTATCCGCGATTGCATCACTTGCAAATATAGGTGCGATGAAACATTCGTAAACATAGTTTAGCTGAAACATTTGAAAACACAGTTTGGGCGAAACACTTGTCAAACATAGTTTGGCTGAACTTGTTTATCTACCGGTCATATCAAAACAATGTTCTGAAGGCGAGATCACGCAGGCTGTTCAATAACATTGCATATCTCATTTGTTTATAAGCGCCTCAAACTGTTTACACAGTGACAAAAAGAAAGCTATACCGACCGGGAAGATGGTAATACTGGTTTTTCCGGAGAGCTACTTGCACCACCGAATTCTGTGATGTACTCGATTTTCCCGTGATCATCGGGTGATCGCGATCGTGATGAAGATGATCGCGAATGACTTCGTCTTCCCGGTGGGCTGTGGATAAATAACACATGCTATCAAATATTACTTATCATTTTTAGTTTATCATTTTACATTATTTATTCTTAATTATTTAGAAATTATGGTGGATGAAGAGAAGAATGACCTTTTAATGCGGCCAGGGCGGCGATCAAATGGGCAACCTTACCTTTGCACACCAGAAGGTATGCATATGTGACAATAAATGATCATGATATTTGTAATATTGCATTACATTTATATAATTTAAGTAATATTTATTTATGCTGGAAGGGGGTAGTGGTTGAATATCAAAGAAATGAAATGACATGAAAACAAATTCTTTAAATACTCAGCTAACATTTTTGAATTTTACACGCAGCATGGAAATAGGGGAAAACGACTATCGCTTTTGAGTGGAGGCCTCCCAATCTACCATCTCTACATCAGCAGATTTAAAGAAGTTAATGATTTGTTAAGTTCAAAGACAAATACTATATTTATTGTATCTGATGCGGAGAGAATACTCTTAGCTGAAAACATGTTATTGTATATTAGATCTGTTTATCTATTAGTTTGGGTTTTAGTCTATATTTATTACCGCGAAGCATAATGATGTACAGTTTTATAGCGAAAAATCTAGTAGGTATAACAGAATACCCTTACCTGTACGGATCATATGTTGGACTTGCTCTCATTGCATAGCTACGGAGAGGAAAATGAAAACAAAAACAGGTTACTGAAAACAGTGATAGAGGAGAAACTAAAAATTTTGAAATGAGGCAGTCTGGAGCATAAGTATCTTAACTGAGATCTTTCTTAGATGCCCTGGAAATCCTGTAGGTAATAAGACCAATCCCAAGGTAGTTATGAAGTAGAAAGTAAGACACAATAGTAAGGTGCCTAACGAAGACGTACGTAAAAATGCATGTATTAACAGCAAAATGGTAAGAAGGCAATAATGGCAAACATCATATTTTCAGCAAATAATTCGCTAGCATCAACTAATAAGTAAATATTAACGTAAAGTGTAGGGTTAAAATCTTGCATTTTTAACCATCAAAAGTACATAAAATAAACTACTGTCATTATTCCATTAACAGCACGGTGCGCTTATCAAATTTTTCTAATTTTTAGTGATGCGCTTATTTCCAGGTGCGGTTGTTCGAGGGAGTGCGCTTACCAAAATTTCACAATAACATTCTCTGTCTAAATTGTATCGATATAGATGATACATCAGAGAAAAGCTGGAAAACAGTGAAAAACAAATGAAACTAGATGCCAACATCATCATTTTCTAGAAATAGCAATAAACTTTGCTTAAATTCAATTTGAGTCTTACGTTTCATCAATTGATGCAAAAGTGCCATCAAAGATAAGGTGTATTTGTTTAGGATTTAGGTATTTTGTTCTGATTACATGGGGTGCTTATTAAAAATTTTTGCTTGGAAGGGGTGCACTTGTGTGTTGTTTTAACATAGAAGGTCTCAACTTTAAGGAAACCCTTTAACTCCCGTGATACAAGAGAAAGTCAATAAAGAACAGAATTCTCAAATCCATTACCTTGGAGGGGATGTGGTACGCGAGGCCTTTTGTTTCTCTCTTAAACTTCGTCTGGCTCGTTTCCGTCTTCGACCCTATAGATTTTAAGTTTTACTTAATAAAGAGTAGCCCAATGTGAAAAGAAAAATGTAGTGAAAAAACAAGTGGACAATAAAATTCCAGTTTAAAGGATAAGAACTAGGGGTTAGTCCAGGGGCGGATCCAGGAAAAATGACAAGTGGGTCCAGGGCGGAGGCTCTTATAGGGCCACGCCCTTTTTATCAATGGAAATGCTCTTTCAACAAAAACCCTTACTTTTAAGAAGGTGCAATTGCACTAATTCTTCAATTCGTGATGAGAAAATGAGCAAAATTATCGATAACTGTATTCAACCTTAACATTGCTGTCTATTTAGCATTTATTGCTCTTTTTACCTTCAAAACTTCAAATGAAATCTTTCCAAGGTAGAGGTTTTTCAGTTCTCTTAATTCTGCAACATCAGACTTACGTTTCTCATCCATGTGCTTACACTCTAGGCCAGTATCGAATCTAAGAAATGAACTCGTGGACCCAGCCTCTGCGTAATGCTCCGCAATAGTTTCCACATCTAGCATCCGATGGACCCAGCCTCTGCGGAATGCTCCGCAAAAATTTCCATTTTAAGTAGCAAGTGGCCCAGCCTCTGCGGAATGCTCCGCAAAACTTCCATTTTTAGTAACAAGTGGACCCAACCTCTGCGGAATGCTGTACAGAGGCTGGGTCCATTTGATGGAGTTCAAAACAGATTATAGTACATTTGAAATATCCCAGTGGGTCTTTTGTCAAGAGATTTATGAGGTAGTAGTTAATGACGTGCCACATCAGTACATCTTTGTTAACCCTTCCGTTAACAAACGACGTAAGGGAATACTTCATCTTTGTATGGGAGTACCCCTCTGGAAACAAACTTTTGTCAACAACTTACTGATAATTTCGATCTTTCCTCCTCTTCTTCTTCTAATATTTTTGCAAAGTCTGATTCTTTCTTTTCTTTCAAAAGCTGTCTATAATTTAGAATAATTTGAAAATTTACTTATTATAACTTGATGATTGAAAAAAATGGCAAGACAGCAAGGGTGATCTTTTTCATCTTATGGTGCTGGAGTCTGGAACCACTTACATTGGGGAACCAATCAGGCATCTCCTTCTAAACCTATAAAAAACGCTTTAAAATGGTTCATTGTGCTGGTTGTTTGTTATTCATCTATTCATTATTGGTATATATTAGCTAAGATAGGGCTTTACACTTTATGACTTATTTGGTGTAAGATTTTTTGCATGGCTCCTTGAGAAGCAGTCTTGTCACCGCCAGAATAGTAACCTTTAAAGTAATTATCTTTAAACACAACTTTTTACTGTACAAAACAAAACTTCCGCTCTTTCCTCAAAATTTTAAGTTTATGATCTGGAGGAAATAGTTGCTATAAACAAGGCGTCCGATGTATATATATATATATATATAGAAGAGAGAGAGAGAGGGGGGGGGGGGGGTAGGCCTAGCTTCATACAAATAGACATACCTGCAATAGTACTTCTGGGCAATGCCAAATGTTGTTGCTAGGCTATCCAACGATGTCTTCTGTTCGTCATTCAATTCATTAACATTAACTGAAATGTCAATATCACTCAGATCAGAATCATCATCCGACTTATCAGATTCGTCAGACATGACAGAACTTCCCTCGTATTTGTATCCAATTGAAGCTTTTTTCTTCGCCCTGACAAAAACCAGATAAAATAGCATTAAAAATTAGTTATTAATATGATCGTGACAGAGCTGAAACCAGTCATTTTTGACTGATGGAGTAACCTTGGGTACAGGATTTAAAATTTACAAAATAATCAAACACCATGCTTTGAATAATGGAGAATAAATGTTTATTAATAATATCAACTTATCAAGTGTCATCCTTTATCAACTTAAATTTCATTTTTGAATCGAAGTAAAATTAAATTCTGGCACAATGACACTTGTTCTACTAAGTCAATCTTTGTCAAATCCCTTGCTCTGAAATTCCCATTTGATTTTTCTAGTCTATTCTTTTCTGTCCTATTTTAGCTTTATGTCTAGTGCCAGGGGGTAGTCATGGTACATTACTTCCCTTGGTCCTCCTTGTAATATAGTAGTTTTTTTATGTAAAGTTAGCGTAATCTGTTGTTATTACTGTTATATGAAAAGAAAAAAACTTGTATAAAAGTCTCACAGCTCTTCTTTTTCTGCCTTGGCTTTCTCTGCCTGTTTTTTGCCATACCATTCTTCGATTGCCAACTGTTTAAGATATGCTTCTTCAGTCACTATAAAAAACATTCATTTGTTTATTTGAATATCTGCCTTTTATATAGAATATAGTGTGTATTCCAATCATTTCCAAATATTTTCTTACTTAATGATAACATTTCTGGGAACACTTACCACCAGTAGCCTCAATATTCACCAGAGTTCTGTACCTCTCATAATTCAATTCATTTTCCTCTTCACTTTCACTAGAAGATGAACAAAATTAGTGACTTCAATTCACCTCAATTACTGACTAGTGAAGCAAAAGCTCAAAGCAATGAGAATGCAAAAAGAAACATAATTATATTATGCAACAGACATGAGTGGTGTATGATGAGCAAATTGCAGGCAAGGATGGCATGGCATATTCTATAGGATGTGGCCCTCGACCCACCAAATGTTTGTTAACAAATTGCAAATTTGCTTAAAATTGGCTGAGGCACATCTAAGTAACATCAAATGAGCAGGATAACAGAACAGTAAAATTTACCAACAACAGCAGCTTACAGCCTAAGACTTGCAGATAGATCCTTTTTAAAGGGGGTGTGACACCCCATGCTCACCCATAACAGCCTTGGTAACAGAGGACCACTTAAAGTAAAAACTGATCACAGTATGCTAAAAAAGTTGATGAGTGTGTTCCATATCACAGTGGAATTGACAAGCAACTCAAGTGTCCTCCTCGAGGACCCTTAATATTTCTAAATATTGCCTGCCAAAAATTCAAGGGTAGAAGTATGTTGGGCTTTTCAGGCAAAAATCATGAGGGTTATATTTTAAGTTATTTCCAATTGTTGGTATTTTTCAGGGATATAGGGGGGAGCTTCGTATCAAATCAATTTAATATTGATCATGTCTTATTTTTACCGAGTGTGTCACAATTTTGACTGGTTAATCTTATTGGCTTTGTCACATTTTGGATTTGTCTTTCAATTTGTCAATTCTAATTCATGAAGAAAACAAGCAGATAAGATTTGTTGTTTTTATCCTCCCTTACAGCTTTTTCCTTAAACTTCACTACCCAACAAATACTGGGGCTTAAGGTAACAAATTTTAATCATAAAAATCTTATAAACACCATATAAAAAATTACCTGTTTGTAGAAACTCTGGGTAAATTATCAGGTAAATAATCTAGATGTGATCTGGCATCAAATCTACAAAAATATAAAAAAAATTGAAAATTGATTAAAGCAATTTGTTACTAGAATGATGTTATGGATAAGAGGGGAATGCTTTCACTTCGCTCTTAGCTATCAGGTGGTCATAATTTGAGGATAGTTTATAATGTATGATCCAATATCATCATCTCAGTTTATTGAAGTTTCAAATATTCTGTTTTTAACAATTAAAACTTTTCACTATTTCGCAAAGGAGAAAGAGTTGAAACTTTTCAATATATATTTGTGAGAAATTCAACATGGAATACTTGATTAGAACCACAATCTCATGCTTTCCAGCCAATCATTTATATTTATTCAAACTTTTTCCTAATAGGGGGTGCACTGTCCTTGAAATACCTAGATGCTGAGAAAGCTCCTCTTTATAAATTCCTCCAAATACACATTTTTATACAGTAGTGTTCTTGATATTTTGTAGTTGTATTTTAGTTCTTGTTATTGTTAATTAATGCTTGTTTAATTGTTGTAGAAAATGTTGTATTCAGTGCAATTTAAAATTAATGAACTGGGCTGTATCATTGACCACAGAGTGTGGTTTGAATGACGGTCAAGATTAAAAATTTTACAATTGGGTAGCATCCTTAAGTTTAGTATTTTACTTCCTGTCAGTCAATGCAGAAACGATGTGACATCAAAATTTGTTCATATTTTTAGAAGCAAAGAAAGCACTTTTACTCCTTAAAACTCTATTTGATAAGAAAAAAATTGATAAAGATTAGATACAAAAATTTCTTAAAATATTTCTGACAATATGCTTAATTTTCTGTCTAATGAGAAAACTATTTTCAAAAAACCTTTGAACAAGAAAACTGGAAGCAAATTAAGAATTCTTGGATACTTAAGGAATGGAATTTTACCAACCTGTCAATCATAATCTCTGGATCACCTTGCCATGGGACTCTGGAAAAAAAATGTTTTTCGTTTGAAAGATTTTTTAGGGAAAGTTTAAAATGACTGACGAAAGCCAGAAAACAAGAAATATATTTTTTATCATCTCATACTTACAATTGGCTCTCCTCTGAAGGTTTGTCTGATCTACTGTCCAGATATAACTTGCATTTTTGACCATGAAGGTGTATGAGTTGGTGAGGATCTTCTCTCTGGAAAAATGAGAAAAGATGAAATCTCAACCAAAATTGGGAATCAAGGATGATGATAGTTACGATGATGATTATGATGATGATGATAATGATGATTATGATGATGATGATTATGTCATTGGTGATGATGATGATTATGATGCTGATGATGCTGATTTTGTTAATGATGATGATGACAATGATGATGATGATGACAATGATGATGATGATGACAATGATGATGATGATGATAATGATTGATGATGATGATGATGATGATGATGATGATAATGAATGATGATGATAATGATGATTATGATAATGATGATGATGTGATGATGATGATGATGATGATGATGATGGCGATGGCGATGATTATGATGATGATGATGGTGATGATGACAATGATAATTATGATGATGATAATGAATGATTATGATGATGATGATTATGTAATTGGTGATGATGATGATTATGATGATGATGATGTTGATTATATATTTGATTGTACTGTATTTATAGCTCACAAAAATCTATCCCTTACACAAAATACTATCTATTTGATAATACTGTTAGCTTTTGGAAGACACTAGCTTAGAGCCCTAGCCATCCTTTTCAAGGTCCAATCATACAGAAGACTGTAGACCAGTCTGCAGAGCATGGCAGAATTCGACGAGATCTCGCGCGTGCAAGGAAAGAGCTGGGGTGCACGGCATGCACATCTCTCGGGTGCACCAACCCGCTTTAGGTAGTATGAAACTCCAGTTGAACCAATGCGCGCGTGCAAGGCCTAATTTTTGGGGTACACTTCGTTCTGCTGCAAGTTTCCTTGTGCGTGCAATTGCCACGCTCTGCAGACTGGACTGTAGACGCCTATTACATTAGATTAGTTAGGCCTAGAGGCACATGTGTTGGGTACAAGTTTACCATCCGTTGATAGTAGGCTGTTCGACGTTCAGCTCTTTTCCGGTAATCAATCATGATACCTCTGATCCTCTTCTCTATTTTCCTCGCTTCGTGCCACATCTTTGGTTTTGTTTTAGTCTTAAATTAAATTATTTTTCTACCTAGCTGGTTGGCGCCTTCTCTCCATCTTGATTGTTGTCAGTCACTGCACCAAAAGCAGTGTTGCCAGACCCAACTGGTCAGCAGTAGCCAAACATCATTGCAAACGAGGCCCATATTACAAATGCAGTGGCGTTCCCAAGTAGGGAAAAGGGTTCTGACCCCACTTTTCAAAAAAGGAGATCAATGAGATTTTCCTAAAAAAGCTATAATGTATCATCTGAGGGGGGCTAGTCAAATTCGCTAAAATTTGAGTGCGTAGATAGAAAAAGTCATCGATGGGGTTGTAGTGAACAATTAACCTCGATTTAGCATTAATTTCTTATTTGCACAAGCACCTTTTGTTTTTACCCACACAATGCTTTCTCCTATTAATATTATCTTACATTTTCTATGGTAACCACATAATTACTTTGCCCCTTTCTTCTCCTTTTGTTATAAGTTCTATTAATCGCACTTAACGTCTTTTCTATCCAGTTTTAGTCTGTTTTAGTTTAGTTGAGAACATGATTTAAAAACACGACAGCGAATTTCTTCTCTCTGCTGGTTCTCTTGGTCGCAAACTTCGGCGAGTTGATATATTTAAATATTTAGTAAATGCTCATCAACAAAATTTACTAAAGGGTAAGAAATTCAGACTTTCCGACAAAACTTATTTTGATTCTTCTCTATTTTGAAGATGACTTAAGGCCAAGAAACTTAACGACATAACCATCTTTCATTTTCCACCAGAAGCACCTAAATACAAGAAACAATGGATGATTTCATCAATTGAAATAAATTACAAAGAAAGTGATGAAGATGTCATATTTCAAATCTGTTTAACATCAACAGTATTTATCAATGAAGCAATTAATACATCGTTTTCAGCGGAATTTATTAAAATACTAAAAAACAAAGCAGAGAAGTAGGAACCCAAGTTTGTAACAATTACACTTTCAAAGCAGAGAAGTGTTCTTTCAACGAAGAGAAGTACCCTGTTTAGAGTCGAGAAGTGCCCTTTTTAGGCTGCACCTTGGTTCATAAAGGGGAGGTTCTGTAACATGAAAAGAACACCATTGCATCAATTTCCTAGGGGCTCCAGCCCTGGATCCTCCACAGCCAAATCCAACTACCTCCAACCCCAAAACTTCAATATACGCTGCAGGACCCTTCTATAAGCAATTTGGCATCAATAACTGTGACAATGAAAAGTGCCCTTTGAAACGAAGTGCCCCCCAAGTTGCAAATGCTTCCAACGTCCCTGAAATATAGAAAGTATGTCATGGAATCCAGATCCTTCAGGGTTTCTGACAAAGTTCGATGAACTTGAGTTTCTTCAGTGTTGAGTAGCCCACCTTCGATGCTATTTCGTGCGAAAATTACCAACCCAAGGCTATCGTATTGGCCTCCCGTTGTCCGGTTTAGGAGTAGCTCCCCCTGAAAAGATCCACTTTGGACACACCAACTGGAGAAAATGCAAAAAAAACAAAAAGCTTCAAAAAGGGAACTACAAAATCTACTGAATAATGCAAGCATATTTACAACAGTGTTTCACTTTCGTGCAAAAAATGCAATTTAACTACGTTATAGTTATAATTTCATTACAATCTTCTACTAAATAATACATCGCAAATTTGTTATCGATTGAGTCAATTATGCCGGGGTGAAATACTAGTGATAAATTATAAATAACAATTCTATTATACTCATTTTATGTTATTGCCGTTTTGCGTTGTTCCTTATATCTATACAGGGCCTTCGAAGCCATGCCCCCCACTTTTCAGCTTTAAAGGTCTCTCATCATGTGTCTCGTAGAAAATTTCTACCATCAAAGTCCCCTACCACTTTTCAAATCTTGTCGAGGGCCCTGCTATAAATATTATCCCTTGTTATGAGAAATATAAAGCAAAAAAAAAACAGATGCCTTGTGTATCGTTGAATTTGGCTGTAATGATCTGACATGTCTACAGCTGCCTGACTTCAGTTCAATTCATAGATAATATTGGGTTTAAAAAGGTAAAAATAAATTAGCAAGGATTTGAATTTTGACAGGACTTGACTTGACTTGTCACAAGTCTGAGTTTCTGTTCCCTCTTTCCCTGTTCTCACCCCCTTACCGCGCAGAAAATTACTCCTGAGCAGCGGAAGAAGCGAGCGCAGGAGTACTTTGGTGAGGAGTTATTTAGCTGGAAGGAAATGAGAACAGTACTCAGACTTGTGACTTGAGTTTTCAGTGCTGAAAAACTCATGTGACTTAAGGGCTTGACATGTTGCGATGCAGAAATAAATAAGAATTAATTAATTTTATTTGCGCAAAATTAATCAAATAATAGAAATATTCTCTTTAGTAAATTCAACAATTAATCTTACTACAAGCCTGGAGGCAAGATAAAATTTTCGGGAGGGGGGCTTATTGCAAAACTATTACAAAATGTGCCAATTTTCAATTATTTCTTGCTTCATCATCCTGTTAAGCCCCCTTGCCCCCATCTGGCCTCGGAGCTGTTACTTTTAGTATTCAAGATTTACATCATATTTTTGGAACCAAGTTGGAAAATCCTTAACATACAATAAAGGTTCCTCTAATACTTAGATGCTTTGCTCTCCACTCATTTTAGGAGAGCGAAAAGCCTGCGGTCTAGATTAAATACAATATGAATGAATGGATGAATAAACGGACAAATGAATTGACTA
>OZ025188.1:1167270-1327270 GCA_964019065.1 Catostylus mosaicus | reverse complement strand
CGAAATATTGCTGAAAACACCAAGGTGAAAAATCCTAAAAGATAAAATGAGACAATGAACATTTGAGTCAGGGTTAGTGAAAAATGATGATGTGAAAACATTTTATTGCATCAAATTCTCACCAAATTATTTTTGTTACCTGCAAATCACAAACTGCAGCTAGTTTAAAATTACACTACTTTAGATTGGAGGTTTTTCCTAACAATACCTTCAAAGTCAGGGAGGTTAACTGGTTCATTTTAGGACCAGGTTGGCAAAAATGTGTTTCTTTGGTGTTGCTCTCTTTGCTTGCTCAATGGACACATCCAATATGCCAGCCATTTTCAGCCATTTATCCCAATAGCATTTATCAATTTATAAATTATTATGAATTATAAATTTTATAATATACAACATGTATAAAGATTATTGATCATAGATTAAGACATCACAGTAAGTTAAAACTCTGATTAAAAACTTGTAATCTTTTGTTCTAAATATCACATGAAGATCAGAATATCATATAAATACTACATTTTCATTTACGTTTTGTAAAAGGATGAAAGGAGCACTGAAAGACTACCTGATGTTGAAGAGAGGATGTTAGTTGCCGCAGCTGATGTCTTGGACAATGCAGCTTGGTAGAAAAATGAGCCAAACATCCACTGGAATGTAAATGAAATGTCTTAGATTACTCAGTTTAATTTAGACAACTTTACATGGTGAGATGCGAGTTCAAAGGGTGAAGTATTGCGAATGAAACATAATTTTCAACTTGAAGGTGACCTTTTGCGGATAGAAAACTTCAACCCTTGCAAGAGTCATCATCAGAAATAAGATAGATATGGTCATAAGTCATAGGTCATAGGTCATAGGCTAAACTAACAATATATAGAGATGGAAGTGTTCGTAGGTAATAGACAAAAGTTAAATGATAAAGATACAGGAATTAAAACAATTATAAAATATAAAATAAAATATAAAATTTGTAATTTCTCTTATATTTGTGTATTTGTGTATTTTAGACCTTTTCTATACTGTTGAGTAAAATTAGATTGAGCAGCAGTAATGCTTTGAAACTAACCAAGGCATAAGCTATTGGTTTTAATTTCTGAATTATCTAAATAATTCATAAAATGTCATTTCGTTGATTTTTTGTGTCTTTTCTCAACTTTATTGTGATCGGAAATGACTTAAACTAAATTTAAAATGAATATCATTGCAATTTTAATGTTAACTTGATGTTTTGTTAAATAAGGTCAATACACAAGGTATAGTTACTTACCAAAACACAGAAAAGCAGAGCCAATCGGATTGTATCAGTAAAAGGCACCCTGTTACTTATAGTCCCCAAAACCTCTTCAAGGTCTTCCAAACTAGAATATGACAATCTTGCTAGCATAGCTGCTTCAGAATCTTTCTCTGTGAAGAAAAGAATTACTTCTTTTCAAATTAAATAAGATTTTGGTGCCTTAGAATTTGAAACTGCGCGAATAAAAGTTTGATTTCTTGCAAAGTCTTACCTTTCGTTATTCAAAGGATATCATTATTAAGTGTATTGATGCTGTTAGCAAATGTGAGTGCCACTAAAGATTTTTCAATTGGAGAACTGCCTTTCAGGGGACCCATGTCCCAGGGGGTAGGGTTGCTAATTCTCTTTGTTCACCTCAATAAGTTTCCCTACTGTTGTTACCTGGCATTAATTAGCCTGTATCAAAGAACACAAGAAAGAGGTGACATTTTATCAAATACCACTATTAAAGGTTGGTGGAACAAGCTAACTACCCATTTAGAGCTGGATAGACTGAAAGTGTGTAGTCAAGTAGTGGGTGGCTCTTACATTTAAAATCATACTGTGTCATTGCTGCTAAACACACAATGTTACATACTGTGAAAACATTGCAAAATGAAAGATTGCTTACAAATGCTCCATATCTGTGTAAAACTGACAATACTGGTGGTACACAATACCCTTGTGGGGACTGTACTGTAATATTTAGATTAGAGTAGATGCTATTAGATTATATTAGATTAGATCAGATTAGATTAGACTAGAGTAGATTAGACTAGATTAGACAAATTAAGAATCATTCGAGAACATTTCAGTAAATCTGTGATGGGATCAAAAAACAAAATGTTTAGTCACATTGAGCAGTCTAAACACCAAAATTACACTTTTAATGAAAGACACCAATTTTTCAAAGAAAAGTTTGATCAGCAATTTTTAATTGTGTCATACCTGATAAATGCCTGATCTCTCGTATTCTATTGAACCTAACACGTCTTCTAGCTGCAAAGCAAATTTAGGAAAAATGGGGTCATTAAAATTAGCATTCAAAATTGGAAATGAATGAATTTTTTTTCTTACTGTGCTAATTTCCTACCAGTTCAAGGATGGTGAGCAGATTTTTCAAATAAAATGCAAAACATTACAACACAAATTTAAGGTTGATGTTAAGGTTAATGTGCATATCTGGCAAGCTCAAGGTAATGGTTTATATTTGGCAGTGATGTTTTAACCAAGTCTTTTTGAATTTGGTTGTCAATTGTTGGCAGAGTGGCATTTGATTTCATCCAGGGATTATCATGGCTTATCGATATCCAATATCCTGCGCGATGTGTTATACGTTTTTATTACACAGGTGTTACTCAGCTCACTAAATAGGATTTGTCATACAATGCTATTTAAGCAGATCATATGAAACCTGTTCTGTTCCTTGATTCTAGTTTCCATAGAGTCATTGAGGGTCATCACCATTTCTTATTTGTTTAAAGAAAATACTTTCAAAGGAAAGACCACCAACATTACAGTAAAACTATTGATGACCACTAACAACTCCAAAAGACCCAGTCATTTCCTGTCACTAAATTTCTACCATTAGCTACATTGAAAGACTGAGAAAATCAATAAAAAATTACCAAAATAGAGCCACTTAAAAAAGAGTCATCACATGACTGTCAACAACCCACAACAACTTACAATGCTACTCAAGAGAAATAGAGACGCCAGGCTCCTCATGAAAGTAAGGGTTGGCCAAGATTTTTCCTGATGGGAGCCTAGGTTCCCTTACAGTGGGGTTATACAACAGAACAGAGGGTAGCTTTCTGAGCAATAGAACACAATATTGTGTTAACTACTCCCCAACAGGCAGAACATTTTTCCTCAATGGGGGGATTACACTCCCAAATTGAAGGGCTATAGCCCCCTGCCTTGCTAGCCACGTTCCTGCATGAATTTACATAATTGAGAGAAAGAGTGGTAGGCACAAAAAGACAGGGAAAAAACAAATAGGGGAAGAAATGGATGAGTCTGGTAAAAAAGCTGCCCAAAATAGAAACAAATGGTGGAAGGCGATGAAAAGAATTTAAGGAAATCATTCATGCTTCAGAGATGTAGAAATAATCTATTAAAAATCTGTGAACAGTTGTTTAATTGAGTAGAGGGCATTTCGCTGGATAGCACTTCTGAGTTTCTAACAAGTGTCCTCAGCTATAATCTTAATATTCTTAAGGTAAGTAAATTGTAATCAAAAGTTTGAAATTTTGATAAGAAATGAAAGGAAATGACATCCAGTAAGACAGGGAAAAACAAGTAGAAGAAGAAATATATAATTCTGATTTTGCATAGAGAGATGGTGAAAATAGAAAGAAATGGAGGAAGGGAGTGAAAAGAATTGCTTCAGGCATAAGGGAATCTAGGCATTGGCTTTAAAGTGGAAAAAATCAGATCCAATTTGGATTGATGACTTGACATGGTTGTTTGGTAAGACAATTACATGAATGATAATGGACATTAACAAACTTGAGATCATCATCACATACCTCTGTCTGCAATATCTATCTCACTTCCGGTTGTACTAATATCATCATCAGTCATATTTTCATATGTTGGGTCAGTCTATAAATAGATATCAAATATCAGGAAAGGATCATGACAATACACAAATCTTTGTTCAAATATCATGAATAATTCAAAAAACACACAGTTTAATGCTCAAATCATTTTGTAGAAGTAAACTTTAATTGATAACTTACCAAAAATGAATTTGGAGTAGGTGAACCAGATCTTGATGAGTAGTCTGAATGGTCAAATGCTTTTAAAGCAGGGTTCAGTTTGCTTGCTTCATTTGGCTCCTTGATGAAAAAAGGAAAATAAGGGTTAAAGTTATCAAGGGGATATTTTGGCCCTCCAAAAACAGGGTCGGTGGACAAGGCCTGCTTAAGAATTTCATGAGAAATTTGGGTTACTTTTAACAAGTATTTGTCACATGACAAGGAATCGGGGCCAAGACAGCATAGGACAATGAGGCTCTTGGTAAGCCTATAGCATCACACCCCCAGCAACAATTATCTACAAATATGAGGAGCTTTTGGCCATGTAGTGAAACTCTGTTTATAATTTTCTCTACTGGCCAGTAGTGTAGCCAGGGGGGAAGGGAGGCAGACACCCCTAATGAAAACAAAATTGTCTGAGATAAACAAATCTGTAAGGTGCTTAAGCATATCCAGTTGGAAACTCACAGGAATCTAGCCCCATTTGTAGTTGGCCCCACCCCCAAAGGAATAACCCTATCTACACAACTGCTACTAGCAAGCATCCAAAGGATGATACACCTATTTTATTGGTAAATTTGTCTTGGCAACCCCCTTTGAACTTGTCAGCAAGCAATGGCCATGCCCAAGGCATCATCCAGTTGTCAAACAGTATAACATACCTCTCTGATTATGTTGTTTTGCTTCTTCACATGATGAGGTGCAGTCTGCATGATGCACAATCCACATTGAAGTTGCCAAGGTTTATAAAACAAGAATCCGATGAAATATGACATGAAAAGAATCGTCTTTGTGTATGTTGTAAAAAAGGGCTTGTCAAATGCCTGATTTTGGAAAATGTACTACAAAAGAAAAGGAAAAAAACACAATTTTAAGAGAGCAAATGTTATTTAAACAAGCTTTTATTCAAGATTTAAAAAAAATGTTTTAATTTAAAACACAAACAATGCTACACTGATTGGATCTGACAACATTTGCCTTGCTGTAAATGCATCAGTAGATGGAGCTATGCAATGGACAAACTTAAGAGTGTCATATCCAAACTATACTCTGTTTCTTTTTAGTCTATCTATTCATGAGCTTGTAGACGAAGAATCAAAACTTATTGTCAACAAATCTATCAATGGGCTTGCTCCGTGGTACACGTGTAATCTGTTCACAAGAAAATTCTTTGGCAATTATCATAGACTTCGAAATACAGCAATTGATTTGAAGGCTCCAAAGAAAATGTCAAACAATGGCTAGAAGTCATTTTCATATCGATGTGCAAAACTCTGGAATACCCTACCAACTACAATAAAACGGTCGCCATCTATTTGTGCTTTTAAAAGCAATATATAATGGACTAGGGGTATGTATGTATGTATATGATTATTTAGACTGGATAACACTGTACAATTTAAAATTGGTATGAATAGGGGTACTAGCTAGTGATCGCACGGTATGTCTCTGTCTATATCTGCTCAACTTTTGCTGCTCTTATGACAGTCAATGCTTTTTCAGCTCAAGGAAATGGGTAATATTAGTTCCTAGATAGCTGAGGGGATTCTCAGTTCTTTCATCAGTAATGATCATAAATTTAAAACTCTTTTAAATTAATTTTTAAGTTCTTTTTTTAATGTATATATTCATATATATAGGGTAGATTATAAGTGGGTTTCATATTCATTTTTAATCATTGTACTTAGGATATGTAAATTTTTAGCTTTTATTAAAGTGTGGTAAATTGTAAGCATGGAGGGCCCCTTGAAAATCAGCTAAGTTGAAGGGCAACCCTTCAACAATATGTTTAATGAATGAAATGATTCTTATCATTATTATAAATACTGTATCCTTATGCAAATAAGAATTGAATTATACAGAACACATAATTCAAAATAAATAGTGTAGATCTCATAATTACAAACAATATCCCATGTTACTTTCATAGTGCTCTCTTTTACCTTCGTAAGTTCTGCAGAACCGACCCATAAAATCACAACCAGAAGCAAAACAATAACTCCCATGAAAAACCGTCTGCTTCCAAATTTCTTTGAGAAAAATTTGCAACAGTTGCACCCCATTGTTGATGTATCTTGTCCAGAGAATTTGACCTTATCGTCCATTCGATCGACTCCACTAGGCTTTGTTTCGTTTTTTGCAAAACAAGCCGGCCGGTGGGGATGAGGCCTAAATTCTTGGCCTGAACGGTTGATACAGCGGACACCAAATTCTCCACTGCTTCTTCAGTTCAATCCATGATGATCTAATGTGTTAAGAGAAGGCTATCGATGCTACTTTGTGAGCTTTTAGTCAAACAATTCCCCCAAGCATGGTGCTTTAGATGTATCTCTGCTCTCAGTTGAGCGCATCCTGCATTTGCTCTTGCGAAGACCCAAACAGCGTCATATAGCAGCCTCTGTCTCGTGACAAATCATGACCGGAAAAGAAAATCGGGCATTTCCACGGACACAAAGTTTCATTTTCCGGTTACACTAGAAATATGAAATTACGGAAAAAATAAATTATGGATGGATGCTGTAAAAATACATCAGTTCAGTTTGAGTTTCAGTTCTAATTTTGAAACTAAACAAAACACACGATTTAAAAATATATAACTACAACTAATAACTATTTTATTATTGTTATTGTAAGCATTATCACATCACATTTTTGTAAGAAACTGACGTTGGATTTCTGTTTACATCAGCCTTGCCACAAATCTGAGTTCCTGTTCCTTCATCCGCTGCTCTTAGTCCTGCTTAGTTGGGGGCGTTCGGAAAGCGTGAGAACTTGGAAGCGTTTGAGGGAGTTAGAATAAGGGAAGAGGGAACAGAAACCCAGACTTGTGACAAGTCAAGGTAGATCCAAAGTTAGTTGCTCAAATAACGTGAATGTGGGGGTGGGGGGAGGGGCCTTTAAAAATTCAAATACATAAACATACAAATAAATCATTCCTAAACATGTTCTTGTTTTTTCATGTTCTCTTTAATTGTGAGTTTCATTCATTGCAAAATACGTTGTGAGTCTGAGCATTGAATAATTTTCGAAAGCATTCTGCATCATTGACAATTTTTGCATCGAGGACAACATATTTATGATATCGACGTCCCCAAGGTGGTTGAACAATTTTTGACTCTTATGCAGAGCGAAATGGGGGCATTAACAAGGGGTGAAAATCAATTAAATTACCAGATTTCCGTCACGGAATAGGAAAAGACTATTTGTTTTCTGTGTATGTGATGATACCTTTCTTAAAAGTACCTCATCTTGTTTTAGCAAAATCTATCCGGATCAGGAAACATGCAACAGATTTGTAGTTGGTAATGTTTGGAATCGAGGCCGTATTTCTTGTTCAGGGCAGCATGGCGTTAAAATGTGGCCTTCTCGCTAGAGAATTATGATTGAAAAAATGGAGAGCAACCCACCGATTCCTCCGCCTGAAGGTGACGTCAATGACGAGCAAGAACTAGATGCAGATGATGCTGTCGAGATCATTGAATTAGAAGATGGCGATGGCTTAGAGGAAAGCGTTGATGATCTTGACCTTGAACATGGCCTAAATGACGAAAACGGAGATGGTGATGACGAGGGGGAAATGATTGATGATATGGAGCTTGAAGATGATGCAAAGATATCATTTCAAAAGCACAATGGATCTGTATTTTGCGTTGCTGTCAATTCAGCCGACCAGTCCATGGCAATTTCTGGTAATTTCAAAATTCAAAATCTTTTTCGTTATAAAAAAGGTTTTTTGCCAGAAGAAACAAAACCCTAACCCTGAACTAACTACTAAAATATCCCTAACACAAACGAGTGTAAGCTTCGACCTTTTCTGATTTCCATTCCAACTGCACTCCAAAGATTTTTGAATATCACCGAAGATTTGCACATTTAATTCAGATAAATATTTACTGTTTCTGATATAGTAAATAAAAATATCTCTTTATCTTTGATTATTATTTTCCATTAGGTGGAGAGGATGACAAAGCATTTGTCTGGAATTTAGACAGCTCCGACGTAATCAAAGAAATCACAGGTCATAAAGACTCAGTAACCTTTGTAGAATTCAGTAATAATGGTAAATATTTAGTGACTGCTGATATGGGCGGTGCAGTTCAGGTATGGACAGTTTCAGATTTTTCCTTGAAATGGAGCTCTGAATTTTCTGATATCGAGTGGTTAAGCTGGCATCCAGTTGCCATTGTCTTATTCATTGGCACTGTTGATGGAGACATTTACATGACTGTGCCAAGTGGAGACTGCAAAATCCTTTCAGGAGGTGGCCAGAAAACAACTGCTGGTTCTGTACTCCCAAATGGAAAGCAGCTTTTTGCAGGTTATGAGAATGGAAATCTTGTTTTATGGGACCTGAAGACCACAACACAAATATTTTCATTGAAAGGTGATCAAGGTCACCAAGAAACAGTAAACTGTGTTGCAAGCTCTTCGAACAGTTCATTGTTAGCATCTTGTTCTTATGATGCAAAAGTGAAGGTTATAAATACCAGTAGTGGAAAAGTACTTGCCACTTTTGATGCTGGTTTTCCTCAAAGCAAAGAGGAATCAGAAAATACAAGCGTAGAGTGTGTTTGCTTTTCAAATGACACAGTATTTGTTTTAAGTGGCTCACTCTCTGGTGTCTTGGGAATTTGGGACATATCTGCACAAAGGCTGAGACATGAATGTAAGCACCCGATTGGTGCAGGCGTTACAAGACTCAACCTAGACCAATCTGTAGTGTACCATGTTTTCACTGGTGCACTTGATGGGGTTATTAGACTTTGGGATATCAGGTCAGGGGAATGTTTGCGACAATGGTGTGGACACAGAGATGCAATTCTTGATTTTAAAATAACAAAAGATGGACAAAAAATTGTTTCTGCGAGTGATGATGGAGATGTAAAGATTTTTGAAGTTTAAAAAATGTGGAGTTGCCCCATCTTTGTAGCATTTCATTGTACAAATGTGTTTTTCTAAGTCTTTTGGGCAATTACAGAGTGCACCAGACCCCCTAAAACCCCAAATAAGGCATTTGATTTAATATCATATTTGATTTAATATCATATTTACACAGTTAAATTCTTACAAAGTGTTTTAAATAGCATCATGAAAATCAAATGAAAGTCGTTTTCCATCATGCGATATGCATTACGCAATACGAAAGAGAACAATTAAATTAAAAAAACATTAAGGGGCACGCTATCCCCTTTCCACTAAAACATTCAAAATTATGGTTCAAAGTTCTACTCTAGATGAGAGTAATTCGTTCATTTTATATGATTTAAGGCTCACAAACTGTTTACTTGTGTAATCTTTGCTATATTTAACGCAAATTTCCTTCAAAAATGATGCACAGTAGAATGGTACATTCCCTCATATTATCCAGTGCGACCCCCCCCCGAAAGGAGGGGGTGACAATCCATAGCATACTTCGAATCACAAGTATGGTTTCTCAAATATGATAAAGCTTTTTTTTATTTGGCTTTTCCAAAACTCAAAAATCTTTGAAGAAGGAGAATATGTCAATATCTTTACTGATTCCTATTCCAGTTTCAGCGTTGTATAAGTCCCTTTACTCAGCACCAAACATATCAACTTTCACTTCTACTATTTCGTATCCATAAGAAAATCGGTTAATTCCCGTGGTATAACCAAGGCTCTATAGTCGATATCCGGGAATGAAGATCGGATTTTTCTCTTGCAGTGATCCATCAATGTTACGTTTCTAGTCAAAGGGAATTTGAGTTTCATTAGTCCAAACTTTTGCCTCGTTTCATCTGCAACAACCAACGAGTAGCTTCTACATTTTGAAATTAATGTAAGGATGAGTGCATCAAGTGATTTATTCTTCGGCAGACTGGTGTTATTATGATCCAAACTAAAACCCTCTTCATTATGTTGTATTTTCATGTTCATGATGTGCCCCTCTCTCTTATATAGAAGTTCCAATGTCACATTAGTACCTTCTTCCTTTTGCCATACCAGAAATGTCCCATCAGGCTGGTCACGAAGCATCGCCTCTCCGTCTTCTCGCCTGAGATTTGGCCAGAAGAAGCGTGAAGTTACGTAGAGATGAAAGAAACTTGCCTTCTCGTCAGCCAAACCACTTTCAGCGCTTTGTTTCTTTGCTAACCATAGCCGTCCGAACAGAAATACTATCGTCTGCGATATAAGATGCTTTGCTTTGTCCAACATGGTGTACACACGAATCCTTACTTTTGATCATCGAATAACTTGATCAAATTCGTCTGTACTCTTAGACGTATTTGCGTTTCAGTTCGCACACTCTCTTTGGTTTAAACTTTGTAACGGCGAGAACGTGGCTCTTCGCTCTGGCTCATCTACTACCTATTTACAAAGTTTCAGCCTTTGCGATGTTTATTTACAGCTATTGGGGATTCCCGTTCTATTGCTCATTTTTGCGTAACCGTTGGGTCATTACACGCAATTTATTGTTTTGACTATGTTTTGATGGGCGAGCCGGAACAGGTCTATCCCGTGTCTTCACGGACTAGCGATGGCGAAAACCATGGGATATTTCCCTTCAATCATTATCATCACCCATCACAATCATAATCAACATCATCATCATCATCATTAGCATCATTATCGTTACCCCCAGGTTGGAATTTCTTCGGGTACCTGCAGCCGAAAACCCATGTAAATCATAAATATAAGGCATGAAGCACGTTCAAAGAAATTATAGGAATAGTCAACAAAAACTTAAGCCCATCCTCTTTTAGCAAACATGCTATTTTTAGTCCTCAATGTTCTTTGTCTTATGGGGATTCCCAGGCCGGGTAAAAGTCACAGAGGACACAGATATCTTTAGTCCATTGGTCTAAGTCTACCCAGTCTTACTTCACGTTGGACCTGCTCTGAGTCATCTCGTGCACAAATCAAAAAAGAGCGATGAAACTCAAGTCTCTAAAGCCGAAACAATCGGTTAAAAAGCTGATCGGAAAACATGTAAGGCACAGGAGAATAAAAGAGCCTGAATGTAAACCAGAAGAGGACCAATTATTGAAAAAGCCGTTGAGATTTGCGGAGGACAAGTACGTTTTGTCGACTGTGCCATGGTACTGGCCTGATATAAGCTGTCAAACTGCAAACGAGATTATCAAGGTATGTTCTGATGGGACATTTCTCGTTCGTAGAAGCGAAACTGCTGGGTTTATGTTCTCGTTAACGTACATTATCGGGGGCAGAGTTGGAAACATACGGGTGCATTGTAAAAGTGGACTGTTCAGCCTGAACTTTGATGATTGCACCCAACCTAGGGAACCAACGCTTCAGTTGCTTGTTCAAAGGCTTATGGAGGCGAAAAGTCCAGAATATACAACAATACTTTATCGTGTAGCAGGGGACAGGAAATTGGCAATACCGTTTAAACTGGAAAGTTCATTGCAGAGGAACATAAGTCTGATGGACCATTGCAGAAAGGTAATTATGAGAACAGTTGATAAACCTGAAGATGTCTGGCAATTTGATATACCCGAAAGTGTGAAGGCGTTTCTGCTAAAGCTAAACAACACAGAGTGAAAGATTGGCAAATTTTCAAGACATGCAACAACTGCTCAAAACTTGCGTGTTTTCTGTACCCAATGCAGCTAAGTGCGAAGCTGCCTGGCGCCACGAAAAGAGGGCCTGGAGTGTTTTCTACCGTTTCTACAGTTTCCAAGCCTATGCTATTAGACCGCAGAGACCAAAGCCACTGTGTCTTGTAACATATAACTTTACACAATACAGAGACGCCTGTGGTTTATTACAAGAGAACCCAGTACTTCAAGTTGTTCATAAACATTAAAATATGGTAAAGAATCTCTCAACTTTTTGAAACCCGGTCATAATGACATTATACAGTAATAACTTATACAGTTTGCCAGTTCCAAAGGGGGTACTAGCACACGTTGATATTAGAACTATACAAGGTGCATTGGGCCAAATAGTCCATGCTGTGATGAAAGGATTATTTGATTTTCATGCTTGGCACACATATGTAGACAATGTGTAGAGAGCAGAAAACCTTCCCTCTTTTCATGGACAGTCAATTTATATAAGAGTAATAATCTGAGGTGAAGAAGCATTTCTGGGTAAAATATTAAATAGGGAGGTGAATGGTATTTTAAATAAAGGGCGTGGTCAGAGTTCCCTGCCTCGGATACTAGCAAATACTGTTCCGTATGGCCCCAGTACTTCAATTTACGTAGCAACCACAGGATTCAAGTATTGAAGCTGTCTAAGAACTTACTTTAACCTTACAATCATTGGCATTTAATTCACTGTGCAGTTCTCCATAGGGCTTCGAATGCCCCTGCTCATTAGTCAGGCAATGAAATCTTAAAATTCAGTTGTTTTTCTAAGAAATAGAAAGTAATTTCTGAAGCAAACATACTTTCCTAGGTTTGAGAAACTCACGACTAAACTTTCTTACTGTTTTGGGGGGCTAAGCCCCACTTTCTTGTACAAAACTTTTTTTATAGAAAATACGTGCAGCTGTTATAACTGTTTGTGGAGTAATTTTAAAGATTATGAAAATTGTGAATTATGAATGCTTATACTCATAACTTAAAACTTTTTTGTAGTTTTGGCAGCTGAAACAAGCTTGAACAAGGCATAGCCACTCTTACAAGTATTCCATTCTCCAATGTCACATAATAAACATTTGTCAGAGGGGTGTGTTGCTTCATCTAACCTGTAACAGGGAAGTTTGCACATGGACGTGATTTGATTCCAGTACCACTGGTCCCTCTAAGAGAGATGCTAATTGAGATTATAAACAACCTTTTGAGCGAATCGCCCGCTTTCGGTCCAGAAGAGGGAACTTTCCCTGGAAATCGGAGTCCAACGCACGATCGAGAAGCTCGCTGCATTTCGCAATACCCATCCTACTTTAATTCCTAGCTATTAAAAACATGAAGTTTTTAACCTTTGCACAGGACCTTTGATCAAGTATGTGTGATATATTTGCCCTGAGCTCTAAAAGGTCGTATCATATTTAGGAACGATGCCAACCATAACCGCGATCATGTTTCTTCACAGTCCATCAACAAAATATCGTATCTCACGGGCCAGGATAATCGTATCATATCATAACGCAGGGATGGATCCAGGATTCTGGGAGGGGGGGGCGCCATCCGGCAAAGTTCAAGCAAAGTCCATAGGACCCGAAACCCACCGGGGGCCTGGGGGCCTCCCAAAAATAATTTTGATTTGGCATCTACAGAAGAAATTAATGCACTTCTATTTCATTAAGTGCTCTGAAAAATCGTTGCTCTGCGGCGAAAATTGGGGGCTCGCGCCCCCTACGCCCCTTGGATCCGCCACTGATAACATATCATAAACATATTCATAATCATACTAACACATATACATTTGGTCTATGTTTAGTTCATAAACTAATAAAGGCTAACTGTTTCCAAAAAAAAGTAAATAAAGTGCAAATAAGAAACGTGTATTTAGTTTCATCCTTACCGCGTATTTCAATTCTAAAACTCTGCAGTGAGATTTTAAGTTTAACTTGATCGTCTCAAGTATTCCAAATAAATTTTTCTAAATCATACAGAGTATATACCATCTTGTTTGCACGTTGAAACAGGAGGAGGGGGAAGGGACCATGGCCCTCACTTTTCGGTAATGTATGTAAAAGTGCCCTTTCCATACCCAATAGCGCCACCGTTCATGGGAGCGGTAATGCCCTTCTCTTTTAAGATGCTTCTCACGTCCCTGCTTGCATATCAGAGATGTGATGCCTCAAAATAGCTAAAAAGTTGCTGAGCTCTTTGCTAGAAGCAGGATGGGAGTTCCTTGTAATAAAACTGCTACCCTTCCCATCCATGTCTCTTTTGGCCGAGAGTCAATACTTTGGTAGCTGAATTGCTGTATGAAATATTGTATATGCAGGGCCGCCGACAGGTTTTCAAGACCCAGGGGCAAAACTGCAAAATCAGGCCCATTGTGTCTGTTATCGAATCAAGTAGAAGGGACAGGAAGCAAGGGAGTCTGGGGAAACTGAATCTGGAGGCACTCTTAGAACCTTGTCGGCTGCTCCTATTGGGAGTTTCCTTACCGAATAGAATACATCGAAAGAGGCTAAAGATAAAAATTGTGATATAAGTTGATGGGGCCCCCTGCACATTGAGGTCCTCACGGCAAACTTCCCTCTCTACCCCTCCCTCTCGACGGCCCTGTGTATAGGCATCAAACTTGAAATGGTACACCGTTAACAGCCATTTAAAGATTTAAAGTGGTGAGGCCAAAAAGATTACAGATTAGCTAAAGCAAAGTGTAGCACAGGTTGGTTACTAACAGCTCATTAAGAGCCCTCAAGTTGTGCAATGTCTCCGAGAGGTCAGCCGTAAATGCTTATTGGACACTTGATTCAGGACCAGAATTTCACACTTAAAAAAGATTATGCCAAAATTTGGAAGATTTGATGTCGTGGAATTTTCATTCTTCTTTTCGATCATACCCATTTGGAATAGTTTGCCTGATAACATAGTTAATAAGTGTAACTCAGAATCTATTTAAAGCCTGTGTAGAAACCATATCAGCAAATAAGAGATGCGTGATGGGTTGTTTAATGTATTTTGATGATGATGATGATGATGATGATGATGATGATGATGATGACACACTACTTAGGGGGTTTGGGGTCACAGGCCCCTAGTTTATGCCCTAAAAGATACATTTTTACAGTGTGGTATTATAAGTTAAAACTAATTCAGCACTAATTCACCATAAATAAGAACCTTTTGATCCTAGGAAATTCTTGGTTTCTTATAAAAGTATCAAATGACGATATTGATCTCAGATGTTTTACAACTGCTTAGATTTCTAGTGCTCAAGTTCTAGAATTAATCTTTCTTTGTCAATGATGCTGACAAGGTTTCAAGATATCTATTCCTATCTTCAAACATGTTTTTACGTGTTTACCATCAAAACAAGGTGAAAATATCGATCAAGTATCTCCCGTTCTGATCAAGTGCCTCTTCTTGTAGAACTGAAACAGCATATGTTTGAAACGGTTGCAATTTTAGGATAACATGTTTGTGGGGTTTGAATTAGAAAACATGAGAATAAACAGTTAATCTCTGAGGGAAGGAATGCAGAAACTGGGAATGGATAAAGGAGGAATCTTTGCCATGCACCTATAAATTATCCAACAACACAAATCAGACTTTGCTGAGGCTCGATGTTCTTGATTTTTCATAATTTACATTACATGCTATACATGTACTCAGATACTTTACTACGGCATAACACGTTGTCTTCTGAATGACTTTTGTTTAGGAATTGCATGGTCTTGTTTTGTTGAAGTGAAATAATTCAAAAATCACTTTGTTTTTCCTTGTTTCTTTTTTAATTTCTACCTGAGGCTGAGCATATTCTAAACTTGTTCTTTTTTTTTTTGGGAAATCGAGCCTCAGTGTTCTTATAAAGTGTGTGCTTATAACAAAGAGTGTAGAGAGAGCATATGGATCCTACAAATTGCAGAACATTACATGACGATTGCATCATGTTATGTCATGCGTATTTAATTGTGTTTATCATGTAATTTTTATTCTAGGCTCTGATAAAGTAAAAAAAGGGTTTCAAGGAAATTTAGAGTCGTAAGTGTATCGATACGTGTGAGTTGTGTCGTAACTTTGTCGAACTATCTTTTTAGTTATAAGCCGTTTAAAATATCAAAATCATGGGCGGTGAAACTTTCGAAACTCTAAAGAATTCAAGTTTTTTCCTGCTATTATCGTGTACGATTCTGTGAAAGACCTGGATCTATGAAACCAAACTAAAACCACTTAAAAAAAGGCTTTACAATAGTCACACTAGGAAATTCTTATAAAAAGTATATGTTTGATTAACAGGCGATTTTAGTGATATCACATTAGTGATACTGCGGGGGCGGGAAATCAATTGCATACTGGGGATCCCCCGGGCAAAAGGGGAAGTTAGGGTAAATTTGGAGGAAAGAGAAAAAATGCAATGTCATGGTAGCCTCGTTTATGTGCGTTGCATGACGTAATGTTTGGAAACAATTATGAGGTTGAGCGTTAATACAACTGACAAATACACACAATCTGGCCATAGAAATCTTGCCAGTGACAGAAAGTGCTAAATCCCTCACTTTTATAATCGTGTTATATTGAGCATTTCTTTTTCAAAGCAGCTTTATCGCTCCACTGACTTCTCTATAGAGGGTTATTAAATTTGTTTGACTTTTGTCTGGATCTTGAGTAGTGAGGCTGTTCAGGGAGAGGGCGACGCTCAAAAGATCATTACGAGCTTCTTTCATCGATCGTATAAACATACGCATTGTAGTATATCTTAAAAGATTTTGCACGCATCATAGTTGAGCAAGGAAGATCGTTGAAAGGACAAACCTATCATGATTCGAATCGATAGTAAGTTTACTTGATCATTATTGCCTTGATTCTTTGTCATTTTTTAAATCAACTTTGGTGAAAAGCAGCACAATGTTTGTTTAAGACCAATGTTAACATTTTAATTTGTAAAACAAGTAAGCTTTGAAACGTTATATCAAGCAACTAAGAATCTAAAAGAAGATCAATTTTCCGATAGCCATAACTCTCACGAACATTTTAAAGAAAAGAAGCGAATTTCTGATCAGATTTTTATCGCCTAAGAAGACAGCAATATCTATCAGAGCACTTAAACCGCACCAACAAATTTTAGTTGTAAAAATGTCAGTATTGTCTAGTCAAATGACAGTCATGACTCCTTCTGAGAATTTTTCTGACGTCAGAATTTGGGAGGACAAGAACGTTTGGCTAAAAGAAAATTACAACCACTTTTTAAGATAAATCTAAGGAATTTTAATGTATAATATGATGGAATGAAATTACTCAATATTGTTATTGTTTATACTCTGTTGTTTATCAGACATTTATATCCCACTGGTGAAAGCATGATCTTTTGTCTTTGATTTTTCAAACCAACTCAATTATTATTTTTATGTCCCAGACACGGACCATATATTCATATCAGGGATAAGCATGTTCTAATTTAATCCAAGGGGCATTTCACTCCAAAAAATCTCGTACACCTTAGGCAAAAATCCTTTTGTTTTCGACAAACAATCCATCAAAATCCTCAAAAATCTTTTTGTTCTGAAAAAATCTCGCACGCTTTTTTGAAGATGTGGAATGCCCCTCGAAATTCTCCTCAGGCTTAGAAGAATGAAGAGTATGCATCTTTCTTCAATTCTTAATTTGTTCTCAATTTCTGTTCAATTTTGAGGCCCGCATTGTCATAACATTGTTCTTATATAACATGAATGTATTTCTAAAGGTTGGAATTTAATCACAAGGCACAAGGCACAATCAGGGGAAACGTACAACTCGTTTCTCGTGGAACTTATAAGGGCTAGACCCCTCCAAAATATAACCCTTAACTTCCGCCATTCTACTATTTTTGGCTTTACCACTCAACTCTTTATAAAAATGGCCTCCAACTATTTTTTAAACTAAATCCAAGTTTCTTGCAAGTATTTTGTGGCGTGGTATCTGTATTGAAAAACATAAACAATGATAGAAAATACAACAATTAAATAATTACGCAATCACTTTTTTACTAAACAACTCTGCAACTTTGGGACCAAGTTGAGAAGATGCTTCAAGCATTTGCATCCACTTGGGATTTGAAATACAGCTTGAAAATTTTATTTTATTTCATTTTATTTTATTTTACTTATGGAAAACAAACCAGGGGCCACTCCTTTTTGACACGTTCATAAACGAGGCAAGTACATGTACGAGGCTGATACCTTCTTAATCATGAAGACAAAATGGGACATCACTGATTTTTGTGAGCATAAATGAATGCACTTTTAGGCGTTACTGTGACTTGGCCATTGCCGTTATAGATAGGTGTAGCAACGGAAATACTTAAATGTTGCAGTAGCAAAAACGTGTAAGACAACAGGAAATAAAAGTGTCAAGACTAAAAACGTGATATTCTATTGAAAAATCAAAGAATTGGGTGCTAGGCTGTCGGAAGGAGACATTCATTTGGAAATGGGGGGGGGGGGGGGCTGCGGTTTGAATGACGTGGTGTTTTGCCTTCGGCTCCTACGCACATCCTCTGCTGCCCATTTTCACAGGGAGATCGCAAAGCATTTGCTGAATTCTAATCTGCTTTGATGGCGTTTCAAACCAATATTTTTGACACCTTAATTCTCATATCTCCCTTCAAACATGAAACATTAAGTGATGCTTAACTCTTTGTTATATTTCGGGTAGATCGTTGAGCATTGAACACTAATTTTCTTTCCTATTTTACAATCAATTGTCAATCTCAAATCTTCATCGCAGTATTGGTTCTAGGGGCTGGTTCTTGTGCTAAACTGCTTATTACTAAAGCAGTCCTTCGTTGTTGATGCAATTTTTGCCTGCCAAGCTTACGAAGATATTTCAAGGGCTTTTGTGTACAACTGTAGGGAAGCCGGAGCATATTTTCCAGTGAGGGGGCTTTGAAGATTTGGCGTGGCCCTATTTGGGCGTGGTCAGCCAAGTTTATACTGGTGCTCCTTAGATGTCTATGAAATACACATGTCAAGTCATGCCCAAGCTTTGTGATGGGAATAATGGCAAGAAGAACACAAGTACAATAGGCATAGGTCACATTTCCCTTTATGTAGTTCGATTAGAAACATACGCCTTCAACACAACATAGCGGAAAAAAAGTGCGGCAGCCAGAGTATCGTTTTTCGGTGGATAATTTCCAAGCTATGCTAGGGGAAATTTTATAGTCAAAGCCGTCCTATTATCAATTTATTCTTGTATTTTGCGTGTTCTTCTACATCGAATCTCGTGACAGCTTTTGTTTTTGCTCAGCTCCCTAGCCATATCAGTTGCATATCCTGGCCTGTTAAAACAATACGATCCGGAAACTAGTCAAAACATGCCTACCGGAGCCTTGTTTCGCCTTTGCCTGCTTTGAGGATTAACAAGAAAAACCGTAGCAGCCATGTAAACAACTTATTAATCAGCTCTGAGTTCTTGATTTGCGAGATGAAAGAACAGGCGTTTGCCTATAAATTGCTATTCAAAATTAACTGGCTGGATATCGCCCACTCTTACGTAATTAAATCTCGGATTGTTGTTCGTAATGACTTCACGCAAGGGTGAATTTTCCCTCCGGTTTAGCAGGAGAGGGCCTCAATAAAGAAAGAAAGAAAGAAAGAAAGAAAGAAAGAAAGAAAGAAAGAAAGAAAGAAAGAAAGAAAGAAAGAAAGAAAGAAAGAAAGAAAGAAAGAAAGAAAGAAAGAAAGAAAGAAAGAAAGAAAGAAAGAAAGAAAGAAAGAAAGAAAGAAAGAAAGAAAGAAAGAAAGAAAGAAAGAAAGAAAGAAAGAAAGAAAGAAAGAAAGAAAGAAAGAAAGAAAGAAAGAAAGAAAGAAAGAAAGAAAGAAAGAAAGAAAGAAAGAAAGAAAGAAAGAAAGAAAGAAAGAAAGAAAGAAAGAAAGAAAGAAAGAAAGAAAGAAAGAAAGAAAGAAAGAAAGAAAGAAAGAAAGAAAGAAAGAAAGAAAATAGAAAAAACAGTAGAAAAAAGATGACAAGAAATTAAGGAAAGAATGAATGAACTAGTTATCAAAATGACAAGAGAATGTATGAATGGATAAGCAAATACATAGTTAACAAGCAACGGTTAAATGTTTTGGCAACATGATTTACTCATTAAGAGACTGTTATAAGAGGTTTCTTCAGCACACTCATGATCATTTAAGCGGCTTAAATGTTCAAGAGGATTTTGGGATTGATCGTATCTTTGGCTGACTTCCTCCATGGTTGCAAACAAAGTTGAATGACGTCAATTTGGTTATAAAAATTAGATCTGTTTCTAATGGGGATAGTTGGTTTCGCCAATTGCTCTACTCTTGTACATAGGGCTGTCGCATAGGCAATGCCTGAGAGGTAGGGTGGCTCACCCCAATAATGAATATACCGTTATTTGCAGGGCAAAAAGGAATTACAGCAGGTAAGATTCTTCTTGCAAAAAGGCACAACCAATGCTTGGGATCAGCGACTCTGCTGTTGGCAAAGGCAAGTTGGGGGATATGGAGAAAAGCCACGATAGGAAGGGTAATTACCATTGCCACAGGCATGCTTGGCTTTCATAGGAAAGAAGTGTATTTGCAACGTTAGATAGATGTGCTAGAAATGTCTGCTATTTTTCAGGGCAAGGGCGCAATAATGAAAAGTGAAGGCAAAACAACAGCAAAACATAAGAATTAACTTAATGTTATGAATGCAATAGGGGTAACAGCCTCATATGCCCCTGGAGTTGCAGTGGCGCCGTGGCCGGGGGGGCCAGGGGGGCCATGGCCCCCCCTGGAAAAAATTTGTCGGATAATTTCGATGCTTGTCGGAAATTTTTAAAGTTTTTATTTGTGAAATTTAAACAATGTTCTTTCCACAAATATTCTGTGCTGTAGGAACTTCATCTCTTGTTATAAGTGTAAAACTAGAATTAGGGCCGGGGAAAGGCCCATAGGAAAATTTCGTCATTTTCTTCCTTTTGTCGGGAAAACCATAAATTAATTGATTCAATTTTTTTCATCGTTCGTGATCAATTTTCCGCCATGATTAAAAAAAAATCAAATACGAAAAAGTGCAAGAAGAGAGGAGCATCCAAAGAGTCCATCGCCTGCAAAGGATTTCAACCACTAGATGGTGATCGCACCAAAAAGCACTTGCGAATATGTGTTTTGCAAGCTCAGAGGACTTGTTTAACTGCTTGTTATATATGTTACAGCAGTGCCAGTAGTCAAACGAGAACGGTCACTGACGCTGCAATCTTGAAAACAAGTTTACATCTTTTCAAACCATAATGACAGCACATGTTTTCAGGAAGATTTTAGCCATCACCGACCCTGCTTCAAATATTCTTCATGTTATAGCAAATCGATCTGTTGATTGCGCTAAGATTAGTCGAGACGGCAGAGGGGCGGTTACCTCGAATGCGAAATGATTATACGAAAGTATTGGCTGAAACAAAGGAGTCAGTAGCAGGCACAAATAGTGCAGCAAGATTCTCCATCAAAACGTGCCAAGGGAAGGAAGAAGGCGAGTGACGACATCTCCAATTACAAAAGTCAAGAAAATCCAACCGCCAAATACTGACGAAAAACAAGCATCTAGTCAATTGATAAAGCCTTATCATCAATAAAAACACGTTTCTCTAGTCATAAAGCCATACTTTGTGAATTTGCGCTGCTCGATTAAGAACAATTCTGCTAGTTTATCACAACTGATGGCCTACCAGATGATGCATTCCATAATGTGGCCAAAGAGAAGAATATGTTTTTTGAGGTGAAGATGAAAGGAGAGACCCCTTTTAGCAGAAATGAAAAGAAAAGATCAGGACCTTGAGAGGGAAAACTTCATCACAGCATTAAGATTTATTGAAGAAAATCTTGAACACTTTTTATAGGATTCTTGTCATTCTTCCTATAGGCTCAACCAAATGACAGTGAAGGAACACTCTCAAAATTGAAAATTTTTACGAATTGTTTCCGGTCAACCATGGGACTGGATCATTTAAATTCCCTTATTTTGTTAAGCGTTAAGAATAGTATGTTGAAATCATTAAATTTTGATGAGATATATGACGTTTTTGCAAAAACACTATTGCTAAGAAAGAAGTTAGTACTCTGAATTCAAATGTTACAAGACTTAAATTCTCTATCGAGTCGACCATCTTTAGATTTGTAATGAAGTATTCTGGCTTCCTCATTTTATCCTTCATTCAGTACATCACAAGATTCTTCATGAACTGTTATGATACCTTGAGAAACAAGACATCAAAAGGGGGTTCACTACTGTTGGTTTTGTCGGAAAAATTGTCTCATCGTCGGAAAATTTGAACCTTTGGCCCTCCCAAAAACTGTGCTCCCACGGCGCCACTGTGGAGTTGGCGTTCCTGCGAGCAGCACTTGCGAAGTCATAAGGCCAGCCACTACCCTGGGTACTAGGGAAAAGAAAAAATTATAGGGAAAAAAGAAAAAAAAGGGGAAAAGGAGACAAGGAAAGGCAAGTTCTTCCTCCTTTTTCCACTTTTTCTTTTCCCAATTTTTTCTTTTCCCTTCCCCTTTCCGGTAGCCAGGGTAGGCCAGCCCCTACTTTTGTGTCCTTCGCATACTCTTCAATCAATTGAGAGAGATCGTCATAACTAGATTAATTTGATCGAATTTCAATGCGCATAGAATTAATCTAAGTGTTTTAATTGATTTATACTAGCTATACTGTAACCTCTCATTTTTTCTATGACCTTCTGCGTATTTAAAATTGTTTTTTTGCATTGATGCTGCATCTCATGTTTGCATCGTGACGTAAATTTCTTGTTATTTTTCTCGTGTTTTTCGTTCAAGTCTGGCTTTGCTTACAATCCTATTAGCACTGTTGTTGTGTGTTTTTGCTTTCAGATGTTTGCATTTTGCAGAATAGAGTGTAGAATAGGATTATGGTGTATGTTCTGGCAAACCGTCAAGATTTTATTGTGGCTAGCATTCTTTGAATGGCTACAGTAATAGTTGTCAAGATTAAAAAGTGACAGTAGTAAGAGATTGTATTTTGGCATGACTTAAGTGTTGTAACGGGTTGGGGTTATTGAGATGGGGGTAAGGTAACGGTAACCAAATTACTGGGGGGTTTTAAGAGGGGGCAAAGAAATGATAACCAAACTGCTGAGAGTATTAATTAACCCTTTCACCCCGGACGGGCTAATGACCCAATGACAAGCACTGTAAAAGATAACTTTAGGGGAGTAAAGTATAAAATAAAGAAGATGTTCTGACGGCAGTTTTCTATAATTGTTTACGCTTTCACCTAACTTATTTGACAAAGCTGCCCCCCGGAAAGCGAAGATTTATATGGGCTTTAACAATTAAATGAAAATGAATCCGGGTGTGATAGGGTTAAGAGGAGTAATACCCTTCAACAAGCTGGCGAAGGCAGCAGTTTCGGTATGGTTGCATAAGATGCTTCCAGGCAAATATTCGCCAGTGTCTGACACGCCTCAACATAGATTCGGCTTGCCTTTGAAACGATGAAAACATAAAAATAAATCATCTTCTGAAGCCAAACTAAAGCTCTGAACAGTGGCGGTATCAGCGTCTAGAGATGAGGGTACTAGGGTCTCGTTTATTATCACGTTTGCTAATGATAAAGAAATTCCGTTTTTTTCAACAAGGCATCTTTGTTTTGGAGGACTTGTACATCTTATGAGGCATCTGTCTCTTTTTCTATCATTCCTTAAAGTACGTTGCATTCAGTTGAATCAAATCTTTCCGTGATGTTCTTTTATTGGATAATCAATAATAAAAGTTATTATAATAAAGTGAAAATAGACTCCATTTTACTTTAACATTCCAGTTCCATTGATAAATGATTCTTAATACATTTAATTCATCTTATCTGACAAAAAGACTTCACTTTATAACAAATGAAACGGTTTTGACATGAAGTTCAAATTAAATTAAAAACAAATTTTGCATTACATAGATTAATTGTCTTGTAACTTTCATCGATCAACTTGCTTTTAAAATCATCTCATTACTTTTCGACATTTATCCTAAGTTTAACATCACTCGGCGTCAATTTTGATTTCATATTAACATTCAATACGAACATTATCGTGCAGTGAAAACCTCTGTCTTTCCTTAATAACAATGCTTAATTTACAAATTAATCAATCTGTAATCTTTTTATGACGATAGGGCGAAAATTGCTTTTTTTTTTATTGAGAATTATTGACAGGGGCATCAAATGAGGGTGGCACGGTTTTAGGAGTGGCACGGCCTCAACTCAAAACATCATTCTTTTGCGTGGGAAAAATAACCTTTGCAGGACAAGAAAAAATTCCTTGAGGGAGCGTTCTGCTTCCAACATCAATGCACAACTTTGATAACTTTCGCAAAAAGTGACTTTTGCTGAACCAAAATTCCACAAATCTCCCATTAAGCGATGCCCCGGGGTTGTTTCTAGCTAGCTGCCCTTCATAGAACGGAGTTTTCAAGTCAGTGCTGGATAACAATGGTAGTCTTTAGATGCAGTGGTGATACAGGGAAAGTGGTCGGGGAGGCAGACACCCCCTCAATCTTGTAAAAACATGGTCCACTTAATTCTTGCAAAAATGAACAAAAACACTCGATAGTGGAAAATCACGAGAGTTATGTTATGTTATCTTATGTTATGTTATGTTATGTTATGTTATGTTATGTTATGTTATGTTATGTTATGTTATGTTATGTTATGTTATGTTATGTTATGTTATGTTATGTTATGTTATGTTATGTTATGTTATGTTATGTTATGTTTTGTTATGTTATGCTTTATGTTATGTTTTATGTTGTGTTATGCTATGCTATGTTATGTTATGTTATGCTATGATATGCTATGCTATGTTATGTTACTTTACGTTACGCTGCGTTGCGTTACGTTGCATTATGTTATGCTCTATATATTATGTTAAGCATACTAAATTGTACTATACTGAAAGAATTCTGCAAGTTATACCCCATTGTTCAAACGCTTTCCACAATCATATTTGCCTATTTATTCCTTATGGGGATTTGTATTAGAAAGCTCATTTCTACATTGACCTCCCTTTACGTAATCCAAAGCTGATTATTTGTGCCTGCAGCTAAAAAACTTTGAATATGCAGAGAAATAAAAGCAATTCTATTACAACAGCGCTTATTGTTAGTTGTACATTAGAAGGTCGAATGTTCTCTTTGCTGGTGAGATGCATAATTGACTGTGATATTCAAGGCATGATTAGAGTGTCATATCTTCTACCTAGTTGGTTAATGATAATCGGAGACAAAAGTAGCCATTGTGCGCGATATTGTGCTTGACTGACTTAGTTTGACATGTACTGTTTTACAATTAGTTTTGAGCAAAGGAGTGGCGTTATTTCCTTCATTCGTCGTGAAAATTAAGAAGAGTACGGTAACATTTGTTGCCAATTCTGTGCATTTGTGTGGACTTAGCGAAAAACATTGTTGCGAAATAGAATTTAATCATTGACGTTAGCATTATGGCAGGTATGTTGAGTACATTTTTATCAGGAAAGTCGCAGTGCTGTTGATGGCTTAACTAAAGACCTGTTTTGGGTATTCGAAAATTTCCTCACCATTTCTGTAAGTATGAATCCTTAGAATGAAGACGATACCTGAAATCAAAGGCCCTCCTTGGCTATGTACGAAGAATACTGCTATCTTCAGAACTTAACAGCAAAACAGTTAAGAAAATTATTTGAAAACATGGAAATTTAAAAATTAATCAATTCAAGTTATCGAATTAGAACAAAAGTAAACCATGAATTGAAATCTTTGTTGTCTTCAAATTATAATTTTCAAAACTGATTTTCCAGTAGAAAGTTTTGAATTAATATCTTCGGCCTCTTGAAACAAGCCTTTTTTCGAAGCCTTTTTACAGCAATTCTTGTTGTCTTTTTTAAACCATTTCTAGTTATGACAAGTAATAACAATTTCGAATGGGACACAATAAAATTAGATTGGTAGCAACTAGATGTAAGTACTCGAGATCACTTGACATTACTTAAATCGTGGGACCAAAATAATAGAAGATTATTGAGAATATTTAAGTCTGAATATGGAAGAATAGTTATCACCAGCCAACCCAAACAAAATATTCAGTTTTTATGAAAGAGGTGCATGCAGATATCTTTGATAAAAATTTGCTTGGAAAGAAGTAAACAATTGCGTTGAAAAGAAGGAAAACGTCTTAAAGTTTTGTTGTTTAGTACTGACTTTTGAAACTCATATTTTCTAAAAAAGAAAATCAAATTCAGTGTCGCCTCCTCCAGATTTTTGAGATTTTCCAAATTTGAGTTCTCTTTGTTTGAGAGTATCTTCATCTAATCTCATTTGTTTAATTATTTCGTGCCCTAATTTAATTGAGCTTAATTTCTATCAAGAAATTTGGTCCCTGCTAAACCTATATAACTCTGTTGTTTAAAGTGTATTTTGATAGTTTGCCTCTAGAGTGACTTCTTAACCTGCCAATCATTTTGATTGCAAATCAGAGAGTTCAGCATCAATACTTGTTCTCACAGCAAGTTTCTTATAAGCTCAATAAGTATCTTTGTTGGAAACCTAGCAGCGTATACATTAAAAGTTTCAGTTTTCTAAGCTCCTAAGCGGTCAATCGTTCAAACGCTCATGGTTGTAGTATCAATGCAGAATTCTTCGTCCAATTTTCTCGTATATTTGAAGTATTTAAAGTTTATTTAAAGTGATTATTGGTGGAGGGAGGGGGGGGGGGGCACCTTAGCTAAAGGCGTATATGGAACTTCCTTCCTTTAATACTGACTCTAAATAATAATTAGCATCATCTTATCAGGTGTTGACTTGGAACCTCTGGAAGAAGGTGATGCATTATTGCTTCCTAAACCAGAGAAAGACGCGTCGATAAAAACTGAAGGGAAACTGGAAGATAACTTTTACGTTTTGGAAGAACTCGGAAAGTAAGTGGTGGTAGTTTTCCTGTTTTGAGTCTTCAGCTTTGAAAGCCAAACCTTGCATCTGAATACGAAGTATTTAAAGGCCCAATTGAGGGGGGGGGGCATAAAAATAAGTAGCAAAATGGGGAGAGTTTGGTTCAGGAAGTGCGTTCCCCTGAACACCCATTTGCAAATCTTTCTCCTGCCCTCTTGCTGTAGATCAGCTGCAAGGGGGAGGGGGGGCAGTGATCCTCTTAAATTCCTGTGTGGCATTAGCCCGTGTGTTTTATAAGTCTGTCTCCTTTCAGTCGCTTCTGTAGTAATTGTCCCATGCTCGAATATGTCTGGATCTTGCCCTTGCACACCCCTACCCCTGGACTGAGCCCTGTTGTTTCCTTTTTACGTAAAACCCTATTATCTGTCCTTAGAGGTAAATTTGGGGTTGTAAAGAAGTGCCAGGACAAAGCAAGCGGAAACCATTATGCAGCGAAATATGTCAAAAAGACGAATCAATCCAAGCAAGATGTTACACAAGAGATTTTCATGATGGGTAAATTACATCACAAGGGCCTAGTCGGGTTGATAGACGCCTTCGAAACGTCACAATTCATGATTGTTGTCATGGAACTGATCACTGGCGGAGAACTGTTCGAGAAAGTCGTGGAGGAGGATAATTTGACGGAACGACAAGTCGTGCGGTACCTACGTCAGATTCTGTTCGGAGTGCAGCATATGCATCGATATAATATGGTGCATTTAGACTTGAAGGTATGTCCCTAGCTACTCTAAAGAAGCTCTATACAGGGGCATCATTTTTCACGCTCAATGTAGGGAAGTTGGTAGCATATTACCCTGTGAAAGTCACTTTTTACCCAAAATTGCAAACATTACCCCGTTTTGTAGCTAAAACCAGTCCAGCCGCGCCTATTTTTGACCTGCAAGAAGACAACTTCATAATCTTCATAATTAGAGGGGGAGGGGAGCTCAATCCCCCCTCAAGTGACACTCCTGGCCCTATTTGCCGGGGTGAAACATCTGGTCATACTTTCGGTGCACTCTTGCCGCTTCATCTTGTTTTTGTTTCTTATCTTCATTATTTATATACATCTTCGCAAGTATTCCTGGAGAATCCGGTCGGCAGCCTGCTATTTGTTTGGCTTTTTTACTGTATACAAATTCCTAGGGGCTATTTCTGCTCTAGAACTACCATAAATAATGGAAACGGATGTAACGTTACAACAAATGGTTCAAAATGATAGAAGCAGAGGAGAGATTTAGTGCAAATAAAATGATACTATCTTATTCATGAAAGTCTATTAATTCTTCGTGATCATCTTTCTCTTAATTCCAAGCATTCATCTATTCCCTTGGTACTATTCTAACTTGTTTACTCGTTATGCTTCCTTAAACATCCTGACTTATCCTCATCCCCTATTGGTGCACTTTTTGCTCCGACTCATTCTAATCTTCTATTGGTTTTTATCTTGATATTTCGATCCTCTATCGTCTTCGAAGTTACAAACTTTTCTCTCATAACTACCGTTATTGTTGAAGATGGCCCTGCTAGAGATGAAACGTTCTGTCTGGCCGAGTCAATATTTAAGTTAATTTTAAGTCTACGTTTTCTGCATAGATTAATCTGAATTATATTTTCGTTTTTCAAAATGGTATACTCCTCGAACACTGCCCTTATACCCTGCTCTTATTTGTTTGTTAATCTACTGGATGTGTCAACATGATGTGGTTTTTCAACGTTCTTTTCCTCCGAAAGTGATACTACTCATAAAAAATTTGAGTGCAAGTACAATGACAAAAAATCATATCTGCTTGTTTTCTTCATTAATTGATAGACATGCCTGACATATTGATAGACCAGTCAAAAATATGACACAGCCAGTAAGATTGACATATTGATCGGCAAGTCAAAGTTGTGACCAAGCCAGAAAAACTAAGACATAATCGAGGTTTAATTAATTCGAATTTTTCGGATCAATTCCAAGATCCACCACCAGCATAAAGATGCATGATTATAATAGAATATCTATGGGGCAATAATAAAGGGTGTACCAAAAAGGGGCAAAAGCCTGCAAGGAACATGAAAGAAACAAAATATCAAAATATACCATATAAGGTAGGAGCTGAGGAGGGGAAATTACAAAACGAGGGAAATAACAAAGAATAGTAAGGGCACGCATGGAGGAAATGAAATGAACATGTTATAACCATATAAGGTATGGAAAGGGTGGTATAACCATAAAAGGTAATGAACATGTTATAACCATAAAAGGATGCAGTGGAAACTAGATGACCCCGTGTCTTTTCCCACTGTTAATGGCATAAGAAATGTAAATTATTCTGTTATATAGTTAGAATTTGTTCGCGATATAAGGTATAAGATATAAGGGGGAAAGATGACGAATTAAGTGATTTTGATGCAAAAGACTTTTTGTCTTTTTGTCAAAATAAAGATTAATTAATTGATTGATTTTATATTGTTTTTCATTTCTGAAATAGCCTGAAAATATTTTGTGTGTTGGTGGTGATCCTCCGGGGTATGAGAAATTGAAATTGATCGATTTTGGCATGGCCAGGATTCTGAAAAATGACAAAAAGGAAACTGCAGCTTGTGGGACAGCTGAATTTGTTGGTAAGTGATTCCAAGCATTTTTCGTCTACCATTTGGTAAAAGTTGATGTCAGTAGAGATTTGTTTCAGCAACAATGGACCAACTCAATTATGAATTCAATGTTGTATATTCGCAGTGGCGGCGCCAGCCTCCGCGAAGTGGGAGGTAAGACGATGTTGGGGACAGACCACGTAGTCAACACACCATTGTCGGAAATTGAACTTGGATGCACCATATTCATTAACGCTAGGAACCCCCCAGAAACGTTCTAATCAAGAGCCTTTGCGCAATTTAGCCAATCAATAATGCATTTTGTGATATTTCTAACATCAATCTCTTCTTCTGGGCCAACCCCTACCCTATATTTTTGATTTATCTACATTACCGTATTTTCAGAGAAGTGGAGGGAGGGGGGTAGTTACCACCATTGTTTTGGCCTAATCTCAACCACCATATGGTTTGTGAAGCACAAATAAAAACGACCAACTGGCACTTAGGGTTACAAAATACGTTTTGAATACCTCACCTCCTGGACTGCAGCCCTCTTAGCATCGTTAATTGCAAGTCTTCATCAAGAGTATTTCGGGTTGAAAGAACTTTAGCACCAATTGTCATGGGCCATTGCAATGCTTAAGTAATTCATTACTATGTTATTTATATTCCAACAAATCATATCTAAATATGATGCTCAATCTTGCATCTTGTTTTGTCTTCTTAAATCGCGAGAGGATTGATCTTTTTATGACCTTCTTGCAGGCATTGTTGGTTGCTTTTGTTTACGAAATATTACAATTTTTATTTAATTCCCATGGGAAGCATTGTTATTCATATTCAAATCACTGGAATGAAAGGGGAAGGGGGATTCGTACACTAGATGCCAAAGGCACAGCCAAAATCAACGTTTATTCTCTTTCTTTCTATTTGGCACTCCCTTCTATGGCCTTTGCACTTATTGAAAAGGGTTAGGAACGCAATTACATGCTCTTGCGAGGGGGTGAAAGAGATGCCGTATAATGGGGCGTTGTTTTGGTATGAATAATGCAGATATAGACTACATCTAAAGATTTACTGGAGCCCCTTTTTACGAACTTATTTTCAGGTAATTCTTAAAATTCGCATGGCTTGAATGGGCCAGATTTGGCCCATATGACCTCAATTTACTTATTGATCTCTCCCTTTTCTAGCCCCTGAAGTTCTCCGTCTTGATCCCATAACCTTGGCTGTTGATATGTGGTCGATAGGAGCCATAACCTACGTACTCCTGAGCGGCCTATCACCATTCCTTGGCGATAATGACAACGAGACATTGATGAATGTATCAAATGGGGAGTACGATTTTGAAGATGATGAAGGCATCTTCGAGCAGATATCTGATGGAGCTAAGCAATTTATCGAACAACTTTTTGTCATGGATGTCAAGTAGGTTTAGATTTAATATCTCTAGCCTAATTATTACTCGTTACTACAACCTTGCACATTGGTGGTGCCAGAAGGAGGTAGGGGGGCTCTAACCCTCTTCGGAAAGTTTTAGCCCCTGTCGGGGAATTTTCGACGGGATGTAGTGTCCTAATGAACAGAAGATCCCCTCTATTCTGTTATATAGCCCACTGTCGGGGAAGCCAGCCTTCCGTCGGACAAATCCTGGCGCTACCCCTGAGCTTGCAGCTCCAGCCATATGTGTATAAGCCTTGGGATAACTAATGGAAATTGACACTAGAATGACGAAATTGTTGGTCCCACCATCAATTCTTTGCCGATGAGGGAATTATGGCGAACAGTATCATGATTAAAATCAAATCTAATTCAAACTTTCTGTGGAATGGTCGAATTACAGAGCGTTCAAGTAATACAAAGGGGCCGTAGACTATAGTCTAATTAGTGAAAATTCGAACTGCAAGTGTTCGAATCATTAAAAGTCTATTAACTATTCGAACTTTTGTATTAGCAGTTTGTTTTATATCGTTAAATATTTAGTTGATTCAAATTCATGGTTTTGTTGGCGATTGACCATTTTAACCTTGAAATCTTATGACAATAGATTAATTTCTGCTCTGATTTTTACTGCCCAATTAAAATGCCTGCTTCAATTTTTCTCTTAGCAAAAGAAACACGGTGGATGATTGCCTAGAACATGAATGGTGCAAGGTGAGAGTCTTGGAGAACACCATATCATTTTAAGATAACTACGTGTCTGGTTTTCTTGTATACCATATACTGAAATAGCCCTACATGCTGGGGCGGAAAATAGAAACACAAAATATTGTATATAAACGTCTTCTGGTCGTATTTTTTGCATTCTTGCCGCTTTACGTTGTTCCTTATGTCTATGTTTTATATGCATCGTCGCAAGCATTCCTCGAGAATCCGGTAGGCAGCCTACTAATTTGTTTGAAGGGATACAAGAAAAGGACACTGCAGCAGGCAGTTCACCGGATCCTAAACAGAATGCTTGCAACGAAGTAATACAAGATAGACTGTTTATAGGAACGCAGCAAGGCAGCAAGGCAAACACAAGAAACATTAATGTTTAAAAAATAAATATGCTTATAATATTTCGCCCCAGCATTCTTCAGAACTAATAATTGTACAACGGTTAAAATAAGTACATATAGAAATAAATATTTAAAATAGTGATTGTTCTCTAGTCCACCTACTGTTTAATTCTGATGGTTTGATTTAGTTTCAACACACGGAGGTGAGATGAACTGGGCAGATAAACTGGACCAGGCCACAAAGAATATTTGCTACTAATATATGACCAAATCGAGTGACTCTGTTAAAACATTAGTTATAAACACGGGTGATTCGATTTCTTGTTTTTCATTAGAGAGCAAAAGAAAAAAAGCTGAAAACTGACAGGTTGAAGAAGTTTATTGCGAGAAGAAGATGGCAGGTTAGTCATTGAATATTTTTAAATTATTTTAATCATTTTGACATTGTCCCTTTAAACGCTGTCAAAGATTGTGGTCTTCGTTCTTTGGGCCTGTGTAGTCAAATCAAGCATTATTGCTTTCGCATTTAGGCCAGCAAGAAAAGTTTCATCAAACCATTTCCCTTAGACCGTTGAACCCTTTCCCTATTACCTTAGGCCCTTAGCCTCGGTTTAGCCTGAGTTTAGTTACTGACCTCGCTTGCAGTCATCAGAATTCAAAATAAATTGTCCCAGTGGTCGAGCTTGTTCTGGTATTATGAATCTCATTTTCAATCTGGGTATCCAATCTACTGCTAAATTTGGAAACCGAGGCAAATAGCGAAACTGAGGCTCGTTGCAGTCACTTTTGGACTGTACAATCGTCCAATTCTGCCAGAGTAAAAACAGGCGTGGCGGTTCTTGGGGGAATAGTCCTTGACAAACCACAGCCGTGCCTTCTTTTTAGTTAGTTTTTGCCTGCATTTGCAACTTTTGCACCGCCCATTGTAAGTCCAGTCCATAGATCTACACATATATTCTTACATTTATGAATTCATTGATTTATTCAGCGAACAACAAATGCATTGAAGGCAGTACAACGGCTAGCCCATGTCAGCTTTCCCAGTCGTGGTTCCCCAGGCAAGGGGAACGGCTTCTTAGCAAATCTGAAAAATTTGCAAAGCAATGGCGACGCACCTAACGAGGCACCAAAGAAGCTCGATCAGACGGATGTGAATGAGAATGGAACCCACAAAGAAGAAGCCACTGATGTGAAACCAGTAACAGATAACAGCGCTGAAGAAGATATCAATAAAGTTGAATCAAATATGAAGAAAATTACTATTAATGGTTCTGTTGTTTCTGCCTGAAAAGGATATTTGATTGGGATCAAGTCGAGGTAAAGGATGTCATGAGAAGTAATTTTCGTCTCAATTACACATTTCTGCACCCGTACATGGACCTTGCAATAATTCCATGGCCAGTGTTACTTTGTAAACAACGCTAACAAACCCGTAGCTAATAGGGGGAAGGTAGCCTGCGCGCAGACTTTTCTGCGGAGGAGGAAGAAAACAAGAGAACTTTTGTCCTCTTCACTTCTTCTTTAGCTGTTAAGGTGATAAGGGAGATAATGCCTTCTTCAATCTTAAAAAGCCCCTTCACTCGAAAATATGATATGGCGTCCCTGCATATTCTTTCCTTTTACATGATTTATATTTTCCACTGGTGATGCAGATGCCTAAAATTTTGAATTATTCCTAATCCTTTTTCGTTTTTGATTTCAGGAAATGAATTTAAGTTTGAAGCAGACCTCAGTCTGAATGCTGATTGAAGTTTCAGGGCTTACAGAATTAGAAGCATCATATTGCATCTTGTTGTTCTTTGCCCAATTTATGCCTGATATCCTGCATTATTAAACTACGGGCGCATGTATGGGACAATTTGATTTTGTAGAAACGTTCTCTTACATTTTTTTTAGATTAGAAGTGTATTTATACAGAAGCATATTACAGGTTTTCTTGACATCAACGCCAGGACTTTTTTAAGGGACTAATACTTGGGGGGGGGGGGAATTTAATGTATTTTAGTCAAAAGGGGCAAAAGGTCTTTTTGAATGATAGTACAAAAGGCTAAGGAAGGGTCGGGGGGAAACTGCCCACCCAGTTAGTATGTTAAAGGAGGCCCTGCACTATAAAATGCAGGATCAGGATTATGGAATGCCGAGAAATCATTTTCGTTTAAGAACTTTCATGAGCTTTCATGTTTACCCTGGTATTACTGACTGGCTTACTTGGCAGCTTCCCACCTACATCTTTGTGAGATTTATTCGTTTTGATGATCATTCGAGATCAACAATTTCACTATTGAAATCACCTTCCTTTTTTCTAATCAATGTCTTAATTCTTTCACCCCCGGACAGGCCATATGACCCATAGACAAACACCGTACATCATCATTTTGCAGGGGAGAATGTATGAAATATAGTAGATGTTCTGACAGCAGTTTTCTATGATAGTTTACGCTTTCACCTAACTTATTTGATTATGCTACCCCCTGAAAAGAGTATATTTATATGGGTTTAACAATTAACTGAAAATAAATTCGGGTGCGAAAGGGTTAAGGGGTTTGCTTTCATAGATTTTCCCCTACTATTTGAATTCAGAAACGTCAAAAAACACAGCCTTCCTAAACTCATGTTATCAATTGCAATCAAGCTCAACAATGGCGCATAATGTTGAGAATGGCCTAAAATTGTCGTACGGGTTTCAGCTATTTTTGCTAGTGGTAGGCTCAGAGAAAACCTTTTGGTGGAGTCAATGTTTTGGGCATGATCCATATTCCATGAAAAATGTACGAAAACTTAGAGTAATTTGCTTTTTATGCATGAAATGTAGCTAAATCACCAGCACCCTGAAAGGGCTTCAGGGAACTTGTTTATTGAATGGGTACAAGGAACAAACCAAAAGATCCATTGGTCCCATTTTGATGGGGATAGAACTTTGCATAAAAGAATCCTAACGCCACTCCTTGCTTTGCATGGCCATTTTCTCTTTCTATCCTTTTTCGTGTATAGATAAAAGTCTTTTTGTTGCATATATAATATAACCATACATAGCAGAGAATAACGAACAAATAGCTAGTCTTCATGTTTCTATATATCTTTATCAGCTTTTGATTTGTATAAATGACAAGTCTCTTTCTGTGTCATCTGCCAGAGGGCGGTCTTTTTCCAGATATGAGGTGACAGGGGTGTCGTGGCTTTCTATTTGCCAATGAGAAGGGGGGGAGGCAACGATTCCAACTGAGTGTGTATCCTTTGGTGTTATGAAATGATTTAGATCCATGATCCCCTTCCCTTCCTCTAATGAAGCCTCTATCACGAGAGAAAAAATGGCTTTAAATGCAAGGTTTTCTGTTGCATAAAATCGACATTCTTCGGTCTGTAGTCCGTTAATCGTTCGCAAATAGATCTAAAAAAGAAATGAAATTTAATATTCTTCATTTAACATTAGTCATTGTGCTTCAGTTCCGAAATCTGCTCGACTTACCGATGATGAAATCGATTTGATTCCGAATGCAAACATTTTTGTCTTCTATACATAAAGGATTTCATGTTTAAACTTCCTTTACTTTCTTGTATTTCGATAAGTCGCAAAAGCAACATGAAGACACCCGACTCGAGGGAAAAATGATGATGATGATAATGATGATGATGATAATGATGATGATGACGATGATGATGATGATGATGACGATGATGATGATGATAATGATTATGATGATGATGATAATGATTATGATGATGATGATGATGATATGATGATACGATGATACGATGATAATGATGATGATGATGATGATGATGATGATGATGATGATGATGATGATGATGATGATGATGATGATGATGATGATTATGATGATGATGATGATGATTATCACAATGATGATGATGATGATGATGATGATGATGATGATGATGATGATTATCACAATGATGATGATGATGATGATGATGATGATGATGTTAATGAATGATGGATGATGATACGATGATCATGATGATGATGTTAACGATGATTTCTCATTTGTCGCTTTTCGATTCAGTCTCCAATATCAATCCGCCACTCTAATTGGTTTTTCTAGGCTCAGTATAGCTTTTCACCGCACCCATAGAGTGGTCCTTCTTTCATTGTTTCGAAAGGATTAGATATTGAAATTATTCGCAATAGAACTAACAACGCCCTGTCAGTTCGAGACAGTCTGTTCATCGTGAAGCTTAACTATTTCCCTTGCAATCTGCTGTTCAATTGGTGAATATTACTGCCTCAAAATGTCAATAAAAGTGTCTCTAAACATGAATACCAGTAAAGGTAAAGGCAAGCAGCCGAGAAGAGGTAGGTTTCTTTGTATGTAAAACTTTTACGCGCGATTTAATTCGCGCGGCAACTGGATAGTAAATCTAAAGAAACAAACATCTGGCTTAAGCAATAGAGATTTATCGTGTCGTTAAGAAGTCTTTTTGTTAAGCAAATCAATTGAGAGCAAAAGACAAACTTCAACATAGCGGGTGCAACTTTCAAAATGTTCTTTTTTGCGATACATTATACTTTGTGTAGACGCTGTGTAAAAGATCGTGATATTCATGGGGTTATAAGCTGTATTTGGGATCTATGGCCAAGAAAGGCTTAAAATAAAGTCATTGCATCGTATTTGCAAAGGGCACATTAACTTTGCAATTCATTGAAAGACGTAAATGCTACCCCATCAGCAAAACTACACGGAAGTAAATTTTAGAAACTCATGTCTTTGATGTCCATCGACACTCCACAAGATCCCAAAAGCTTGGAAAATTGACATTAGGGGCTTAAAATGTGCTTCGAGAGGAGTGGATTATCGTTTTGCCATGAAGCTGGTGCATATGTTGTTACATTTATGCTGGTTCTGGGCCCTTCCTTTTTATGCAACTTTGGAAGGTCGCATTTCTAAAGGTTATAAAGAGACATGGTCACCTTTTACACTGCAGAACCTTTTAACAAGGAACTGGAAGAGTAATCACCCAATCACATAATCCTATAGATTGCCCCGATCCCCGTGTCCCAGTTTCCAAATAGCGTACTTGTTGGCAAGTGTCAGTGTAAGCTCATTTGCGTTTTTTCCACGCATCCCCAGAATACTTCATGACAGTGGCAAATACTATGCAAATAAAGGCGAAATGAATAAAGACTAGCTTGCTTTCTGAAGGTAGGGGGTCACTGCCCTCGTGCTGTATGCGATTATCATTAATGCATATATCTCTAAACATCACTTTACTCAAAAAGATCTTACGATCCTTTTCAATGGAAATATTTTGCAGAGAACAGCTTTTGCTGTAAAGCTTAGTTACAGCGGCAAATGGTCAAAAAGATTTCAGTTCCTTGCGTTTCCGCTGGAACTACAAATGGAAAACTAATCAAATACAGTAAATCCTTCTAAAGAAACGCCTAAAACTTTAAAGAAATATTATTCTTTTAAATCAAATCCTTTTAATCTTCTTAAAAACAATTAAAACGGCCTTTCAATTGTCAAGAGATGGGCGTGCAGGGTGCATGGTCACGTGAAGGATCTCCTCCACAATCACAAGAAACGTTTTCTAGGGGTTTCGCAAAGAGTTCACCTCCTGTCATGGCCGACGCTAAGCAAGCATTTTTCTTGGCGGCAATTGTCTCAAAATTTGAGCCTTGTCGGTGACGTTTAAGGTGAAAGATTATCGATGAAATGCTGTTAAGGTAGATGTTGTCGGTCAGTTTTTCAGATCAGTAGAATTATGAACAATAATTGGATGTGAAAACTAAATGTTTCTAGAAATTCTCGGGAACAACGCCCATTCTCATTCAAGTTCGGGACGCACCGGTACAACAGTGAAAATAAAGACTTGTCTTTTTATAACACTCTTTTCTTTCTCGCTCCGTATTCCTGTTGTGTGCTTGAAACAAAGTATCACAGGTTAAACTATGAATAGAGTGGTTCAGTTTAGGAAGAGAAGTACGTAAACTGGGAAAGGAGAGGGGATAGTATTGTATAAGCCATGATAGAAGGGGAGGCAGAGGGCAGGGGAAGAGGAGGAGACGCCGGATGGGATGAATGGACAACACCAACGATGGGAAAGCAGAATTGGGCAGGTTCATTAAAATGCCTGAAAAAGGGGGCGTAAGGGCAAGTGAAACGTGGCACAAAATTCACTGTTTTCATTTGTCGCCATTTCCCAATGCTGGTGACACTAGAGCAGTGATGCTTGTGAGGGAAGCACAAACAGAATGATTCAGATTTTAATTTTACTTGGTAGCCACAAGCTTGTTCCTACTGTAGGTTGGGGGGGGGGGGGGGGCTTTGGGTAACACTCCAAGCTATTTCCAGGGCTGCAAATTCTGTAAATTTGGGCTCTGTCCGCAAATTATTTTCTGGCAGATTTAAATAGATATAAGATATATAGATATAAAATGGATAGAATTTAAACAATTAAAAGATTATGGTAGCTAAAAAGTGCTGTTACATGGGGTCTTGACAGATTATTGGCAATTAATGCATTCAGATGTATCTTTACTCCACTAGAAAGACGCATTAGTTATTCACTTCAAACTATTGGGGGGGGGGGCGCTTGAAACCCTTCCTATTGTGAAAATGTCGGTTTCTCGCAGTGAACAACTGGCCACTGCCGGACAATTTTTCCTTGGGGTGCAGGGCAAAAGTGCCATCACCTTATTAAGCTGCTTATTTACAGTTGGTGTGTACAGATAATAGCTCGTACTCTCTAGAAAATAGAAACCTGTAAATAGAAAATGAGCTAATAAAACCAACTATTTAACCCATATACAGGAAAAAACACAACAAGAGGCAGCATAGTTTACAATTGCATCCTTCACCAATCCAACCTTTTAATTTTTTTTACAATAGGAAGCAACCGTTTCATTGCTCTTTATCACATCTGGTCTGCTGTCCAGATTCCCAACGAAGAACGCGAATTGAAGCCTTTGAAAACCAAGGATAAAACAGCAATTATCGGACACTGATAATTCATTAATGTTGTTTCATTACAGCAGTAGCCGATTTTTTTTGAGAAACTCAGAGGCACTCATGCTGCATCTATCGAGTACTTTATAAGTTTATCTTTATCAAATTTTTATTAACAAGACCACAAAAGGGCAATAGAACTTGATGTCAAGAGCCATCTAGCCTTTGACCAAATTACATTTGTAGAGTTGATAGAAAAATTGCCCACTCGATTATACATAGGGTGCTCCTCCTCGCCACCCCCCCCCCCCCCCAAGTCTAATAAACCGCTGCTGTAGCATTGTCATTGATTATCAGAATCAATTATCTATTTATAGATATTATTTAAACTTTAAATTTAAATAGATATTAGATAAGAATTGATAAATAGAATCCTTTTTCCAAAGCCTTCAAGATTCCAACTTTAGTTTTATTGTGCTAGGATAAGAATTTTAGAAATTAATTCCTGCTCTGGGGAACAAGGGCGTGACCAGGTCTCCATAATCGCGGCGATAACAAAACTCTTTATGATGGTTCATAATTATGATGCTTTTATCACCAGGCATTTAAGAATTTCTAAATCAGAATTCTTTTACATTTATAACTCCTGCATTGTTCGTATTCCATTAGTCCATAGTTCTTCTGTTGACGAAGAACTCTATAGGTTTCCCAGATGAATAGAAATACCTCTAAGGGAGGGAATCCCCATTGTAAATACGCCCTCTTGACCAAATAAGGCTAACAACAGAATGAAATCTCCGAGGAGCATTTGAGCTGGGTATTTCTCTAACAAAAATGCGGCCATTTGTAGGCCAATCTGCAAAGCTGAGTTGAGCAAAGCGCCTCAAGTTTCGACCATGTCAATCCTTTATAGGGAAGGAAAATGCAGTTGTAGAATTCCTCGGTATTCTGGCGAGGTCTAGTGTAAATACAGCCAGCAAAGTTTGCTAAACTCTGAAAAGGAGGATAGTGTTGTTCTCCTTTCATAAAAGCACAAATGTAATCTCCAATGCTTCAATGCGCTCTGATTGTTATGAAAATGTCCGGGGATTATCTGTGTTATTCTTGGGGTCTGGGTACTTACACTTGCACTGACCGTCGTGGAAACTTGTCTTGGAAGGGTCAGCCTGCGAGTCCTCCGGTTTGAAATAGAAGAGCGACAAAGATCTTGCGAAAATGCCCAAGAAACCCGGTAAGATGGCAATTTTATTGCTTTATTCTATTCAGAGAACCAAATTTAACATGCAGCTCCATCGACAAAGCGATGTTTTCCCGGTTTAGTAGATATCCCAGGAGCAGATGACTTTAGCATTGAGGGACAGCTGTGATTTTCATTGATAAAATTTCGCAGTAATCTGCTTGCGATAAACTAAGATAGTTCGACATCTGGTCAAATACATCGAACCGCAAGAACAAATTGTATACAAATCTGATCTTTCATGATATTTTCATTGATTCATTAGCTTTGGTTTACGATAAGATCTTTTGAAGATAGTTGATTGCCAAAATACCCAACATGTCATGCTATGAAATCAGAAGAATTTTAGCTCATCTATAAAAAGAGACAGTTTTGTGGCATTTTACCGCTAAAAATCAAGTCTATGTGTAGAAGCCATGATACCGAAGTTTTCAAAGATGTACCTTAATGCTAAAAGAGGTGCCAGAAGAATTTCTGTTATAGCAGAGGGCTATTTTATATCGCAACTTTTAGTAAAAATTGACTGGATTTATATAATTTTTTTAAATGCCACAGACTTCTTTCTATCGAGATTTTGTCTTAAAAGTAAAGTTGCAAACATGGGAAAATTCATTCGTCCGGTTATCACACATCTGACAATGTGTTCTCACTTCATCTGGCACCTTAAGCCAGTTAACTTTTTTTTGATCTTCTTGCCACTAATAAATGTAAAATTACTGGAAACTTCTATCTGAATAACATGTGGAATTTCTTGGACTGTGGGTTTGTTTCAATCCTTTTTGTTTCATAATTCGTTTATTCTTTGCCCTTAATCCATCGTTATTGCAAACAGAGATCAGATCAATTTCTTATGTCTTTGAGTTGCGGCTTCGCTAAATAGCAATTTATCGTTTAGGCAAAATCACGTTTTTTCTGCTACCCCGATAGGTGCGGTCATAATCACATGCCTAAGATGAGAATACATGTCACCATGCAGCCTTGATAAGTTAGGATTATTTTCTGTAAACAATGGAAATGATCCGCCCTTTCAAAATTTCCTTATGGCTTTAGCTTCTTAGAATTTCATAATGCTGTAAATACCAGGGCAACGTGCAGGATTCCATCACAGAGGCTTGCTAAAGGTCTGTCTTTGCGACATCTTTTAGTGTCTGCCCAACTAAGTGCAGTATATAATCCAGTATTACGCCCAGGGGCGCAAATTAGGGAGGTTAATGGGGGTGTGGCATTTGCATCCCCATTGCAACTACGCGTTTCATTTTCTCATGTGATTTAAATCTAAGCAAAATAAATGGTTCTTCACTTTTCCCACTCGTGCTTATCGTCATGAAGGTAGAAAATATCTAGAAATGCAGCCTGAAAGAATATCTAATCAACGGATGCTTGGAAACGAGGTCTACTTTTGAAAATGAGGCAAAATATATTTTGAAGCAAGATGGCGGTAAAAGTTTAAGCTTTGGAAAAAAGGAAATTTTTGAAATAAATTAACATTGGAACTAATAAAACGCGTTAAAGATATTAATTGTAGTGTAAGTAGTAACAGTAAACTTTTTAAGCATTGTAAATTTTGGATTTTCCTTGTTTTGCCCCATTGGAATCATTATTAGAGCTAGAATTAAAATTGGCCTAGAAGCTAAATAAAATATTACCTACCTTGCTAATATATTGGGTAATGCACACTGTATTTTCAGCTGGAGAAGTTTATATTGTATTGTATGCGAGTATATTATGTAGAATAATTGATATTGATGTTTGTTAAATGCTAAATGATAAAAATTGTTATGTGCTTGTGTCCCATAGCTGCACCAAAGTTTGTGGAGAAGTTGCAAGATGTCGAGGTGACTGCAGGAAAGAAAGCAGTCATTGATTGCGTTGTTGAAGGAGAGCCAGAACCTGACATTAAATGGACATTTGAAGGCCAGGCATTGAAGGAGAGTGACAGGTAAATAATGTGCACATGCTTCTTTTTACATGACCCAGACTGGAATCTTGGCCACACACGTAGAGAAGTTGTCAACAATTAATCGAGAAGCAGAGTTTTACTACAAATTGCAGAGCAAGGATGAGGACAAAAAAGATTATCATTTATGTTCTATGCAAATCAAGACAAAATCTTGTTGTCATTATCCTTGCTCTGCGGGTTGTCAACAATTTTGTCAAACCATTATTTTATGCAATATACTGACTTTATGGTCACCACAGGGCTCTCATTTTTGTTATCTCTAGTCATCAGTTGCGCTATCATGATCTGAACTCTTACTTTTTAACATTTAGTTGTTCTATAAAACTTCATTAAACAGCCTCCGTATCGTTACCAGACATTCCATCTCACAACCAGAATCAAAACACGCAATACACCACTTCAAACCGGAGTACACCACTTCTGGAGAAATACATCGTGTATTGCGTCTTAGCCAATCAGCATCAAGTATTTAGCAAAATTCGCAAACACGCTACGGAAGGTGTTAATCCGCGATGACAACTTAGCTTATCTCATAATTTTTGATATAAGGCAGGAGGCCATCTGAAATTGCGAGGAAACATTTGAGAATATATAATTTTTCTTCAGGATAAAGTTCTTCTTTGACAAAGATGATGTAGTTGGAATCGAGATAAAGAAAGTTTCTGTGGAGGATGAAGGTTTCTACGAGTGCGTTGCAACAAACAAAAGCGGCAAAGCAACATCAAAGTGCGAGCTTCTGGTCAATGGTTTGTAATCAGCATTCTTAACATCTTTATCCCCTTCCAATGGTCCTTATTCTATGAAGTTAAAAAGATTTTTTTAGTTCTATACTGACACGTTTAAAAAATACTGGGGAAATAGGACATACAGACATTAAAATCCTTAATATTTGTGTTTAAATTAGTTCTTCAAATATGCTTCTTAAACTGTAAAATGCTGGGCTGGGCTTAAATAATTGTAATTTGTTCCATATTTGAGAAGCTCTAGCTTTCAATGTTAAAGAGGTTTATCTGTTTTTTATTTGTTCAACAAATATGATGTTGTTAATTTGAATTATAGTGTCAAGTTTACAGTCATTACAGTTTCTAACACAGAATTAACACCCAATAGACATAATAACACATTTTTGGCTGTTTTCACAGCAAACCTCTTATTGCACTTGCCCCAAGGCGGTTGGATATGATAATGGTTTCCTTTCCTTAGAAAGGCTAGCTTTGGCCAATAACTTACCCAATCTACGCAATATGTTAGAAAAGCCAATTTATCAGAAATTTTATTGCCTCAGCCCTCTTCTATTAATAATATTTTTTTTATTTAAGCCTTAAAATTTTATATTCATTGTATTTCCCCGCACTCATGTCTTTTATAAATTTAAATTCAGCCCCTGCTACCATCAAAAATGCACCAACCTCTGCTGATGTGAAATCAGGTGGAGCAGCAAGCTTCCAATGCAAATATGAGGGTAACCCGAGGCCAGATGTGAAATGGTTCAAGGGAAGCAAGCAGATCAAAGATGCTGACAGGTACATCTTAACAAACAAGGGCCAGATTGCAACTTTGGAGATTGATGGTGCCAATGATTCAGATGCAGGTGAATACAGAGTGGAGGTCAGCAATGAGTATGGCAAGGAAGAGCATTCCTTTTCACTGACTGTTGGATCTGGAAAGAAGGATGATGCTAATGGACCATCAGCTTCTGCAAAGAGTAAGGGATTTGTCTTTCTATGCAGATTTCAAGTCTGTCCATCACAGCTGAACCAGCATTGATATACAGAGGAGTAGACATCATCAATTTATCAATGACAATCCTTGTTAGCAGCCTGTTATCTTTGTTCAGTAGAAAATCCTAAAAATATGTTCCACCCCCCATCAAGTCCAGGGCTGAAGCCAATGCAGGAACTGGGGTGATGTGATGTGGAGTGCCCCCCAAGGACCAAAATCTGTCATTTTGTTGGAAATTTGACCAGATTTAAACAATAGATTAAACAATGAATATATTGCTTTGCAGTCAATTGTTGGAAATTTTGAAGGAAATTGTCAGAAATGGTCGGTCTTGGCCCCCAGGTTAGAGATGGCTAGATTCTGCCCTGACCACACCCCCCAAAATGGCACATGCTTTGTTTTAATAAAAGTGCAAAACCCTGATTTGTGTAGAAAGGAGGAATTTGTTTTCTCATTTGGATTCTTCAGCCAAGAAATGGAAGTCATCCCATTGGTAAATATGAATAGTCAATCATCCACTTTATTTCCTTGCATAGTTTATATGAGGCCAGTCTTCCCACTTGCAATCACAATATATATAATGATAAGACATTTATACAGGATATACACTTCAACAAGTAAAAACTGCTGTGATCAATGTGTGTAAATAATATAATGTAAATGTAAATAAACTGTAAAAGATTGGGAACAAAGAACTGTAAAAAGTTAAAGATGATTTTTGTTAAATGTTTTTTGTCATTTTATAGCTGCCTTCCAAGAAAGAAATGCTGACCGTGTTTACAAACCACCAATCAGGAAGACAAAGAAGAAGAAGTACCCGATTGAAAGAGATGGAATTAAGAATGAAAACCCAGAGAATTATTATGAATTTGGAGATGAAATTGGAAGGTATGATTCTTAGTATGAAATTTCATGTTTGAAGTTAAAAGCTAGATTTAATTTACCTTTGTTAAAGATTTGATACAACATTTGTTAATCTTTTAGCTTGATCGTAAATTTGTTGATATTTTTATTATCAAGATGCAATTAGACATTATGAACCCAAGAGCCAAAAGGTTTGTGGTTCGAAACCAGCTTGACCCTTTCTCTACAAAATCAATCAGCCAGCCCAGCGGTCCAACCATGCAAGGTTGGTGAATGGGTACTAAGGGGAAATCCTGAGGGCACAGGCCTTAGTGCCCAAGCCCACATCAGCCAACAGGAAGCTGCCAGAACCCTAGTCTTGGTGAAAAATAAAAATTTGTGCTTGCTTGCTACATTTTTATGTGTCCTATTGTTATTTTATGTTATATTTATCTTGACATCAATACTTAATGTGTAAGAGCCAGCTGGTCCATGAATGGCACATGTAAATAGTATTTGTTTCTTTTTTTGAATAAGATTTTATTGTTGTAGAAAAAGAAAAACACCTGTTAATAAGAGATCACTATTGAAAGAATGGGAATTGGAAGTCTTTAACCATCAGTCTTAAAACATCATGACTCTATTTGTTCCCGTCCTCATCATAAACTTTATTTCAAAGCTGTGATTTCCAAGGTCAATATCAAAAATAAGTATGAAATATGAAATATCCTTTTTCATAGGGGAAAATTCTCTGTTGTCAAGAAGTGCGTTCACAAGGAGACTGGAGAGGAGTATGCAGCCAAGATCATTAAATTTGACGACGAAACAGTTAAATTTGCTGTCCGTGAATACGATTTGATGGCAAGTGGAAAGATGGACCACAAGGGTCTTGTTCAGCTTCACGAAACTTACTTGGTTCGAAAGTATCTGATTTTGATTTTAGAACTGTAAGTACAAGAAAACGGAGTTTTTTTGGCTTGTTATGTTCCCAATTTCTCCATTCTCCGTTCCGAGTATAAGACTTCACTGTAAGAGGTCTTTTAGTAACTTTGAGAACTCAAATCTCGCAGTCGCTAAAGAACGTTGTAGGCTCAAATGGAAGACGTTCTGAGTAAGTTTGATGACACACATGCGCTTCAAAAACCACGTGAAAAGAGTTATTATCCTCTTTATTGGCTAAATGTTTGACCAATTTTAGTCTACTAATTCCTTTCAATTTTCATTTTCATTTCAGTCTCTTTTTCTTTAATGGGGGGGGGGGGGAGGGGAGCCCTTCAGCAAAACCGGTGGAGTGGCCTCTCACTCTCACTAGATCAGCGAGAAGTTATCTTCTACCGAGGCAAATCATAGTTATTTGTTTTTACATAGTAGGTAACAATTTTCAAACGGGCACACATCCAATTTTACTTATGGGGGGGGGGGGGCATTTACTCTACCTTGATCGACTTTTATTTTGGACCAGTGGTTGTAGTAAAATAGCAAGTAAGTAAGTTTTTCGCCTGACCTATTCGGTGAGGTTTTCGTTGTAGGTTTGCAGACCATTTTTTGTGTATATAAATACACAAATGGCTCAGAAAAACGAGCCTGTTTACAAAACGTATGACGGCTGCTCAATGATGTAATGTGTAGTTGCCACATGTTAACAATGTTAACGGGTCATATTTTTCACTTGCTTTGAATAATTTACGTTGCTTTTTAGGGCTGCTGGTCAGACTTTATTGACTTATATGTCAAAGCGTCATTCATTGACTGAAGACGATGTTGCCCATATCATCAGACAACTCTGTGAGATCCTTGCTTTCATGCATGATAGGAACATTGTCCATCTTGATATCAGGGTGAGCGTTTTCATATCTTTATGTTCAATGGTGCAAATTTCTCTTTCACCGACCTTCTGTAGCTCCTGTTCGTTTATTAGGCATCATTTGTATCTAACTTGCAGCACTAATTATAAAGCTTCGTTTTTTTAGTTGACACTTACATCATTCGATTTAGATTAGTTAACTTTGATTTATATGATCATGTATATTATCTATTTTAAAATAAGATTAACAAACAAGCAAACAAACGAACGAACGAACAAACGAACGAACGAACGAACGAACGAACGAACGAACGAACGAACGAACGAACGAACGAACGAACGAACGAACGAACGAACGAACGAACGAACGAACGAACGAACGAACGAACGAACGAACAGAGAAACAAACGGAGCAACAAATAAACCATTACAAAGCAATTCATTTGATAAATCTAGACTTTGCCAATAGTATCAATGTATTCCCTCTCGTTTATATCATGACTCATTGCCTTACAGGTTGTGGGGTTCAGCCAGAAAATTATAAAATTTAACAGGTTATAACCTCAAAAAATCACAAATTAATAAATCATAAGAGTCGATCGATGGCCTAAATCGTTCTCTAAAAGCACAAGGCTTCTGTCATTTATTGCACTACTTACCCAAAGCTATATATTAAATGCGTTGACGTTAAAGCATTTAAGTAAAAGTGAAGACATTTCTTTTAAATTAATTTTGAATGCATAGTTTAGGTTTTGGAGACTTTGAGAAACTGTGTAGTCCACTTGAAGATGTAACGAAAAACAGCACCGTTCTAAGCTTCTTATTTGTATTAATATTTTAATCATCGATTTGTTTTGCATAACTTCAACGTGTTTATTTTGTTTATTTTATCTTCAATTTCCTCCGCAGCCTACAAATATTCGCATGGCTTCAATTGGCTCGAAAGATATCAAACTAGTTGACTTTAACAGTAGCCGTCTTATTGCCAACAAATATGCTGGTGAAGTTGTTGACGTCATTGGCGACACTGAATTCTGTGGTAAGCAATGTTGTGTTAAATCCTTGAACCCTTTCACTCCCGGTGATAGTGCGGTTTTTACAGTAGCAACTATTACGTTAGGTCAGATTGCTAGGGGGTATTATAGTAGCGGACGTTGAAGCAAGGAAATCTTATAAACTTTGAACTACAAAGGAATCGAGCTATTGAGCCATTCGCCACCCCCTCCTTAACAAGAAACCAATTCTCGCTGAATATCAAAGGGCCATATGGTCCCTTAAGGAATGGGAGGTGTATGAGTTTGTAACGACCATAGCTTTATGATTGTTCTATGTAACTGTGCTGAAGACTTTGCTGGGACGTTGATACATTTTTGGTTATTTTTAGTCGTTACAAAGTCATATCAAAATATAAATCGTATATGTAAAACTTTAGTACCCATTAAAAAATATTTTGTTTATTCCTTGTATTGCACGCGTTTAATTTGCTTTTTGTTTATTTTAGCTCCTGAGCTTCTGAATTTTGACCCTGTTCTGCCAGGGTCTGACATGTGGAGTGTTGCTGTTATAACATACATTCTGTTAGTATCTTGTCTATATATATGATGATGATGATGATGATGATGATGATGATGATGATGATGATGATGATGATGATGATGATGATGATGATGATGATGATGATGATGATGATGATGATGATGATGATGATGATGATGATGATGATGATGATGATGATGATGATGATGATGATGATGATGATAATGAGATGATTATGATGATGTTGTTGATGATGTTGGTGATGATGATGACGATGACGATGGCGATGACGATGGCGATGATGATGATGTTGATGACGACGAACAAAAAATAGCACTTTAATTATGAAATTGATTAATTAATTAGTGACTCAATGATTTAGCCGCAGTATTTATAACGGTAATTTTTGTGATCTTGCAGGCTAAGTGGAATTTCTCCATTTTATTATGAAGATGAGGATCAGGTCCTCAGTTGCGTCAAAGGAGTAAAATGGAGCTTCGATGAAGATTCATTCGAGAGAGTGACAACTGAAGCAAAAGATTTCATTAAGAAATGCCTCCTTCGTGTCCCCGAGTAAGTTAACATTTATAAATAAAAGTATCATTAGCAAGCTTTTCTCAGTACCAATTCAGAGAACTGATGTTGTGTTGACTTATCAGAACGGCAGTTGAACCTAGGTTCACTGCATGATGGCCGTTTCCTGAAGTTGATCTCATCCGCCCTTTGCTGTGTCTTATTTTCTTGTCATGCTGGGTGTCATGCCGCCTTCCGCACTGGGAAAGAGGTGGGGGAAGTTTAGACAACAACTACAACAGGTTTTTCTGGTTTGTATTGTTACGAGTAGCGAGACCATCAAAGTTGAACGTGGCCTGACATCAGTACAAATCTCATCACAAGGCTCAAGAGCAGGGAATTAATGTCCAGCTCTGCCATACATATGATGGAAGTAGACATGATCTTCTCAGCAGTTTAAATGCGATATTGTTGCCTCGTGGTTTGATAACTCTTCCAAATGAAGAGCTGCTTAAAGCCATCCTTTGTGGCCACGAACGTTTACCGTTGGATGCAAATGCAGAGATTCTAACAGCAACACTGAAATATATCCAGGCCTCCAAATGATTTAAATAAGTCAGGAATAAAACCTCGTAGATCTTCCTTTCTCCTTAGACATTTAATTTTTAAAGTTAATTTAGTCGCTTTTGGTAGTTTGTATAATTAGTTGTGTTAAGGTTTATGTTTAATGCCACGGGTAGTCAGGATATGTTGCTCCTCTTGGTATAGTCCTTGTAAGTGTAGTATAGTAGTTCGTAGTATTGTCCTAAATAATTTCGTCCTTGTAAGTTGTTCTATTAAATAAAACAAAATCAATTTAAGGGAATGAATTTTCCACACCAAAATCATGCCTTTCTTCTTATGATAAAAATAAGTGAGAATTTTATTTGCAATTTTCAATATCGTCTTTCATAAGAAATGATATTTTCTTTATAACTCATCTATCTTGATGGCATTGAGCACTTTCCAAACAGATGCTATGTCATAATGACATTGAGCATTTTCTAATTATATTGATATTGAACTGATCTTACGTAAGGCAGATGAACCGTAACCTTCATCTAACATTGTTCGTACCCTCATCTAGTGCTTAGTTTTTATACATTGCTTTGGTTTAGATTTCAATCGTGATTGTAAAGTTTATTCGTTTTAGAATGAGAATGACTGCTGCTGAAGCTTTGAAGCATCCATGGCTGTCTGTAAGTTCATTATCACCTTAATAAGCGTCGATTCATTATCCATCAGTGTCAACTGTTTACGATTAGCCCCTTCGCATATAACAGTGTCAGATGTCTATGTGCGAGGGTGGTTTTGAAGGGTACAATAATCAACCTCGCCCAACAAATTGGCGCTAATGCTGATATGTACCTGACATGCGCAGATGGCAACCCCAATTTTTAAAATAATAGGTTTTATGCACTTACCCTAACCATAACCCTATTTAACCGATGCTAACCCTAACCCTGACCCTAAACCTACCCAAAACCTTTTGCGTAACCCCAGAATATATAGTAATTTAATAGTTGAAAGGTATGTTAGTGCTTTAGCACCCAACAAATTTACCTTAGTTTTGGCTGCGTTTCAGTTAGGTGGCTTTTGTTTTATGAATTGCCTTTTTAAAAAGTTTCAGTTTGACGATGCCTTTTATAAACATTGAAACAGAATTTGGAAGTCTTAAGTCTTATTATTTGATTCAAGTATCAACATTTATTGTATTGTTTCTTTTAGTATTTATGAGCCGTCTCTTTGCAGGTCGCTTTTGCAAGAGCCCGTAAGAATTCACAGATCAATCCAACTGAATTGAAGAATACAGACAGACGTCTCTTCTCTGAGGTAAGACAAAAAAGGAAGAAACCTCGCTCAAGGGGTAAACGCTTGCATAAAAGTTGTGACCAAATTTTAATTACTAGCCAGCTGCTACGAGCAGAGCTATATATTTCTATCACATGCTCTAAAATAGTCAATTTTAATGGGAGGATCTGTTCATTCATGTTTTTGGTTGGGAGAGAAAAATTGCTAGATTCTTCAATCATTTTGTATTTTGTCAAAACGAGTCAGGTTGAGACGAGGAATTGCAGGTTTAGAAGACGTGGAATAGTATTTGCCTCTCTAACTCTCGTATTATTCTGTTATGTTCTTTGTTGGCTGTTAACCAGATTCTAGCCAGCATCATTCGAGAACGATATTAACAATGTAAAGGTCGCCATTATACCGTGTTCTCGAAAGGTACTGCAATTCAGCTGCAACTAAGCTTTCACATAAAATGTTGTTCGAAAAAGATGAAGAGAAGCGTCTTCTCAGAATTTACAAAGGAAGGACATCGTCCAATAACTCGATGTATCTGCTCTCGTCGGGACATGCCTGTAGGGGCATTTTTGTCGCAAAAGTTGTTCTCGTGCTCTAAAAGATACACTCTGTTTTATTATATAGCCTCCCCTGTCCGGGACCTAACCCTCCCGGCGGGCAAATTCTGGCGTAACCCCTGGTTCTGTTTCAGAGTTTTCTGACAAAAATGAATGCGGCATGCTTAAGTGTAAGTTTGTCCGTAAGTTCAATCAGCTCATTTTCGAAAGCGAAAACAATATGAAGAACCATAACATTAACCTTTCAGGAAGAGGAAGAGTATATCTGGGCCTCACTTGTCCTCCGTACTTTTGATGAGAGCGAGTATGAATCCCCTGAAGAATCTGACGATGAAGAAGACGAAGAAGAGTAAACAGAGACAGTCATGACTAGTTCACAAGGTATGCGCACAGTTACCACAGCATATTTTATATGTCAGTTGAAAAAGAAGGAGAAAACTACAATTGATATCCCTACACAAAAACTACATCAAGAGATGTGTCTCCTGAATAGTTATTTAATAAGAAACATGGCTTGTAGAGATATCAAATGTAGTTTTTCCTTTTTTGTAATTTATATCGCGCTCTACGTGCAAACGTACTGAGTACTGTACAACGGGCAGACCCAAGCAATGCCTGTACATCTAAATGTCTACATATCTAGATATATTTCAAATGGCTCAAGAATTTGAAGTGAGTGTCACTAAGATTTTCACGCTAAATGCGATCTTCAGACAAACTCTTAGCAACAATATCCAAGTCTTGCCCCACTAGAAATGTCTAGACTGATTTGTCTACATGGCATTGAGCATTGAAAGCAGAAATATTTGTTGTTCTTTTGTTACTTTTTTTTATGTCATTTGATATGCTCCGTTGGCTTGGGATAGAGTTACTGACGAAACGAAAGCGGAACGTCTTACGAAAGTGTTATTATTGGAGTATTATATATCTATATATATATAAATTCAAATAGGCAATGGCTGACATGGATTTAATATACTAACCATGAGGGTGCTACCCAATTGTAATTTTTTTTTAGTCTCGACCTTAGGAGGGGTCGAACCCACGCTCGCTACATTCAGAGTCACACAACCAATCCGCTGCGCCAAACAGGCACAATGAAATAGTCGTGAAACTCCGATGTAGTTTTACGCAGTTCGACCACTCCCGGGAGACTTGTTTTTTCTTAGTTCGGCTTAATGCCTTCATCAGAGCCAAGCTTTATACATACATTCAAATAGGCAATGGCTTATATATATATAGTGGATTGGTTGCTTGACTCCGGTGACGGCGAACGGGGTTCGATTCACAGGTAGAGATTTACAATAGGGTAACACCCTTATATATATATATATATAAAACATTCATTAGCTCTACCACGTAGAAATTTTTAAATATTAAATAGATACTCAGAAAAAAAACTTCAACTTTTAAACGTTTTGACTTTCGACTTCATCAGAAATTATATATATATATAAATTCAAATAGGCAATGGCTGACCTGAAGTTAATATACTAACCATAAGGGTGCTACCAAATTGTAATTTTTAGCCTCGCATTTAGGAGGGGTCGAGCCCGCGCTCACCACATTCGGAGTCACATAACCAATCCACTGCGCATAAAGGTTTTAGCATAAGCCTTATTCAATACCTGTCTATCTATATATCATACTTGTATATCGTATATCGTATCGATGTGTGTCTTTCGGTTGTATACACATCTACACACAGCTGCTAGATTGCAAGACCTTAGAAACATTACAATTTTCACAAATATTGAGAAAATTCAAAACATAATACATCATGCACTCATGTTAGATTTTCAACGGGGGTACACCTATCTAAAAGGTTGCTTTCTAGTTAAAAGAACTGGGTATGTGTTAGCAACTGCTATCAGGCATCTATTTGTAAAATGCTGCCCGATTAGAAGAATTGGGTCTGCTCTTGATTGATAGAGGTTGGGGGGGGGGGGGGGTTTAAACGTTCAAGTCCCTAGATCCCTCCACTGCATCACAAGAGGGGCAGTTTTGGACTGCATTTATCGAATGTTCTTTTTTTGCAGATATCAAGAATGCTGTGTATCATACAATTTTAAAGTTCAAATGGACAAACGAAGCGAATTTAATTAACTCTTGCTTGTTAATCAGTTTCTCTCGATAGATTTTTAGTTACCTAACGTATGAAATAACCTTGTTAATAGTAATTTCAAAAAAAACCTTGTAACCAGCTAATTTTATTCTTTTACTCTTATTTTTGTACACCTTTTGTAAGAATGTTTTTTACACGTACATGTTTTTAAGTTTCTCGTCAGTTCCAACATACGGAAGTTGTTTCTTTGAAACTGTAATTTCCTGATAAAATTTTTACATATGGCATGTTTGTGGATTGTTTATTGTTATTTTGATCATCATTTCTTGGCCCACCTTTCTTCGTATTCTCGAGTTGCCATTCTGATAAAATCTGCTTTTATAAAGAGATATTTTCTCACATTTATCACGATGATTTGATTTAGTTTAATCTTCATCTCATCAAAGAATCTTTAGTGATCGATACCTCCGTATAAACTGTATTGAACTAAAATGAAATCATGCTGTCTAATGCAGATCGTCGAAAAGTAGTTTATGCAATATGAATAACCAGAGGGATCAAAATAAAAGGTGGGTGGGGATTTATCCAATAATTAAGGGAAGGGGTGTCATAACGGATCCAAGATTAGCAATTATTTGCTATTTCCCGCCATCTCTATCAATTTGTTGTCGCTCTGACAATCTCAAGTAGCGACATTCATATAAATCTTCCACTTTCACCGTTTCATGCTTTCGTGGTTTGCTCCGCCGATTTTGTGGGAACAACGCCTTTTGGCGATAAAGTGGCGGCAGAAAAGGCGGTGGTCTTATTTCCGGTTTCGATGCATTACTATCATCACTGTCACTTTGATCTTGTGGCTCATCATTTTTCGGTTTCGTGAATTGTGAGAATCTTGATTCCTTTTTCCGCCGCGCTCGTCTCTCCGAATGCGGCGGTCCGCTCGGCGCTGCTTGTTTCCGCCCTTTTCCTTTGATGAGGTTGTCTTCTTGCTCCAGTTTGCGTACCCTTGCAGCTGTCATTATACTCTTGTCTACTAACTGTTTTTTCTCCATGCTAATCTTCGACTTGACAAACCTTACCTCTTTACGGATGAGTTTTTCGCGCCGTTTAAGCGTGCGGTGTTCATTCATGTTATCCTGTTTAACTTTACGGTATAAGCGCTCGTGAAGTACGGGTCCATCGTAAACTCCGTTTAAGTCATCGCCGCCGGCCTCGTCAACGTCAAAATACCGGTTCGACATTTTGAATTTGAAATCTCACCTCGAGTCTATTAAAGATAATATGTCTTCTCCGATACCTTTCTTATGTCGCTCCTTCTTTTTATATCAATATTAAATCACGTATATTTGAAGCGATAATGTTCTGTATTCTCAATATAATATACTGGATTCTAAATCTCTTGGCTGTAATGATCAAAAAGTTTCTTCTTTACCTTAAATAACACTTTTTTCTTGTATGAGAATGCAAACTTAAGGCTTCTATTTTGAATTGCCAGAAGGATATCAGAAGACCAACATCTCTTTAGAGAATGTCTAAAGGAATGCCTTGTTTTGGATCAAAACTAACAAGTTAGAATATTGCATCAAAATATTTCAAATTAGCTCTAGCTGTTCTTGTCTGGAAGTTTATCTTGCTTCGAGAACTTTTGTCATCAGAAATAAGCGTTATGTGTGATTGTAAACGGATAAATCTGCCGGGAGAACGACTTCTAGTTACAGACTTATACTCGATGCTGAAATCGAATGCTTGTCAAATATTCAATGAATTTAATTGGGATGTTTGTCATTATAAACCTCGGAAAAGCTTGGCTGTTTCTTGTTGCTTAAACATACTCAAATTATTAACAATATTCCAATGGCCTAGATTTTTACAGGCGGAAAAGCATTAAATCTTCTTCTTTTTACAAGTACAAATGCTAGTCCACTTGTCAACAAGATCAGATGTTTCACTCAATCAAAATCTTCACTGATGATGCTAATTTGTCATCTTCTTTTAAACTTTATTATGCACAATTATAAAGTAATTCTCTTTTGTATGCAAATCGGCCTACTCTGTTGAACAAATACCTGTCCGGTTATTTAATTAGTCATCCCGCGAAGTTATCTCCAACGTCCAACTTTCCACGTCGAAATTCTGTCAAATTATGAGTTTTTTGTTAAGAAAGCAAGATATTTCCTCTCCTATCTTTTGTTCGAACCGAGCAATAATTAAAAACTGATGCAGCGAAACTGTTAACAAGCAAATGTACACATTATGATAGAACTTTTCTCTGTAGTTACACAGTTTTCTTGTCAAAACAGCCAATTTGGTGATGATAACAGTCTTTAGTTTGGCCTGAAAGCAAACCTGCTCCACAAACTCACATAAAACATGCTTGATAAGATCTCAATGCATTATCTAGAATCTCGCAAAGCAATCTGCTTTATTTTGAGCTCGTTGTGGAAGTTCTGGTTTTTGTGCAGCAGATGTTCTCCGATTCCAACGCCTCTGAGGTAAAGCTTGTATAAGGCTCTGGCACATCTGCCATCCTTAAACTTGCGTTTTAAAATGTTAGAAAATGGAGAAATTCCTGCTAACGAGGCATTCGTGAATTATAAATGACCTATCTGAATATCTGTTAAAATCCTAGTTCTACTGAATTAAAATCCGTGCATTTGCTGTTTTTATTCGAATGGGAAACCACCAAAAGATTTTGTTTGTTTCGTGATGTAGGAAACATTTGCATAGTTATAGAAAGCAACTTACGATTATTCTGTTTATTGTCACCTCCCACTTAAAACTTCTTTATTTTCATCTGTGATTTTTAGACAAATTGTTTCTTTTGTGGTAAATCTTAATGCTGTTGATAGGGTAAGAGGCTTAAGGGCGAAAGTAAATTACTAATTGTTAATTACCATTATAGACACTTTGACCTACTAAAAACTTGTCTTTTTACATAAGACCAAATTTTCCTTCTGTGAAGGAGAAATAGTTATCCATCCAATATGCTGAGTAATATGAGACTAATGCCATAAGCCTCAGTTTCGTTATTGGCCTCATTTGCAAGACTAGGAGAATTGAGCATCCATCTATTCAATTCAATAGCAAAATGTACGACGTACGGCATGAGTACAAGTACAGGGCGACATTAGACTCTTGCCATTCGTCGTACATTTCGCTATTAAGTTTAATTGCAGGGCCCTCGATCAGATTTCCGCCTCCTGTAAACGAGGTTGAATCAAGTAACGAAACAGAGACTTACGGCATTAGTCTAGGGCTATATTGCAAACGTGTAGACATTCAAACAGAAGTCATGTTCCCTTACCACATTCAGAATGTGAGGTTAAAGTATGCAAATCCTTTTCAAACAAGTTTGGCCATCTTTATTGGAACATTTAACAATTGTAGTATATTATTGAATGTACAGTACAGTATGTTGCTGCACGTTATTGCACCTAATTGTATCTGAAGATAGGAACTGAGACACAAAAATCGAAGAATCAAAAGAAATGCGTTATTACATTCTTGTTCCAACAATAAGTTCAAACCAGAGGTGATGAATAGGACCGTTTAATGAGCCAAACTTTCTGCTCGACAAGATTGCAATGTTACTTTTAATAACTTTTCAATTATGAGATGGGTGAAATCATGTTAACGGTTGCTTTCTTATATGAGACCCCAAGGGCTTTGGAGAACAAGAGAACTTGCCATTTCCATGAATGGGAAAATGGGAACATAAGCAAATCAAAGGCCTCTTGGGGCCTCTTATATGGCATTTGTAGAGCTTTCCTGCTTCAATCTTTTTTTGCGTTTCCTAATGAAATTGTTGATACTGATAAAAAAGAAATAAGTTAAAAAGTGAGGCCCCCCCAGGGATGGTCTGTATTCCAATGTTCCCTAGAAAAATTTGCAAAGTATCCTCAAAAGATCTCTAGTTCCCTAGAAATATTTGCGTATGCTCCAATGCTCCCATTGATAACAACGGCAAGTTCACACTTTTTTTGATTCACCGGCATCTGTTCATCAATATTGTACACGGCAAGCTACCAAAGGTGATATTTTTTTAATTCAAAAAAATACCCTCCAATATGGTCTTAGGTCAGTGCGTTACTGTGGAGCAAAGTGCTGGAATGAAATTCCTGTGAACATCAAAAGATCACCATCTGTTAAAAGCTTTCGACTAAAACTCAAAGCATTCCTTTTTGAAAAGAGTTATTAATAGGCGTTATTTGCAAATCTTGGTCAATATTACCTGTCTAATTGTGGTTGATACTAAACATGGCTAAGGCAATCTGCTTTTCACATAAAATTCTAGCTAAAATGATTGCTTCCTAATTTAACCAGGGGGTGCACTCTCCTCGATTAGTTTTTTAACTATTTAGAGAGTTCCTCCTCTAAGTAATTCCCTCCATACTCCCTCCATACAATTTATTTGTTATGTATTTGTAAAATGTTTTACTTTAAATTGTTTCTTTTCTGTAGGTATTTTCATTAAATTGTATGTTGTGAATTTAAAATGAGAATTGAACTTTGAACTTTGAACTTTGAATTGAACTAAGTTCTCTTGTTCCCCATAACACCCAGGGTCCTTAAAAATCATCTCCTTTTAGCCCCCGTGGGAAAAAGGGAAAGTTTTACTTTGCAAAAAAAATCGTTGCGGAGGAGAGTTACTTTAGAGCCACCTTTAAGGTGGGAGTGATTCTATTTGCGCAATGAGTTGAATGGCGGGAAACTAAAAAATTTTGAACAGTTAGAAAAACTTGTTTACTCTCAACGAAAGAAATTGAACCGAAGAAACTCAAGGCAGGCAAGAACTACAGTTATGCTTTGCGAACGCCAGGTAAAAAAGCAAGGATTAGACATGATGTACGAAAAGAGGTGGGAGAGAGGGGCCTAAAAATGGCGAATTTCCCAAAAAAGATACCTGGGAAGTAGGCCAGCAAAATGAAAACGTTAAAGCGAATAAAGAGACTCGTTTGCAGATGAAGGCCCCAACTAGATACTCATGACTTATTATTAATGAAGTATTACTCAAGTAGCTCCTCTTATAAAAAATTCCCTACATGCAAATACCTCCTCGTTTTGTGGTGTACTCTCTGTTTTGCAGTATTTTATTTCATTAATTTTGTAAAGTATTTTGTTTAAGTTAAAATAATAGTTTAACACTTTAACACTAATTTTATTTGAAGATACAATTGTTAATATTAAATATAAATCTATCCACTTTTTACAATCAGAAATTATCAATGATGATAATGATGATGATGATTGGTGATGATTGGTGATGATTGGTGATGATGATGATGATTGGTGATTATGATGATGATGATTATGATGATTATGATTGGTGATGATAATGATGGTGATGGTGGTGATGGTGTGGTATTATTCAAATTATAAAAGTATACTAAAAGTAGTCAATATAAAAATACATTTTTGTGCCCAATTTTCATGCCTGTTTTTGACAGATTCTCTTGCAGTAGTAAGAAACCCCCCTCCCTGTATCCCATTTCTTAGCTCTATGCTGCTAAGCTGTGATTGTAAGGTGGTGTAGGGTGGCTTCTTTGATAGAACTTGATTTATTTGCAGGAATGCTGACAAAACTGGATAATGAACTTGATTTCTTTGATAGAACTGGATAAGGTTCTTTATTTGCAGGGATACTGAAATCATTTAGAGTTGGAAGAGTACATCTTAGAATGGGTAAAACACATCAGAAACAATTTTCCAATTTAATGATTGTAGGAAAACAAGCCTCCATCTAGCATGCAATATCCCTGTCTATTGGAAGGATCAGAGCAAAACCTAGAGCATAACCTGCTAGTCAGGTTTAGTCTCTTTCCATGTCTCATATAAAACCAGTTATTCAGGTTTATTCTGGTTCACATGTCTTATATAAAACCAGTTATCTAGGTTTATTCTGGTTCACATGTCTTATATAAAACCAGTTATTCAAGTTTATTCTGGATCACATGTCTTATATAAAACCAGTTATTCAAGTTTTTTCTGGTTCATACGTCTTATATAAAACCAGTTATTCAGGTTTATTCTGGTTCACACGTTTCCCTGCATTTAACTTGTTGATGCTTACATAGATAATAACAAAGATCCTTCACAATGCTGTGTTTCATTGCACATCTAGGTTTAGCGCATTCATCAAATGTCATTGGTGGTGCACACGTTCTTTTGCAGATAACCTTCTTTGCTTTGTCATCATCATCATCATCATCATCATTGGCACTTTTTTCATTATCATCATCATCATCATCATCATCATCACGTCCGCTTCCTTCTACATTGCCTCTTTCGTTTTTATCATCATCTTTATCTTTATCGTTTCCATCATCATCATCTTCATCTTCATCGTCATCTTCCTCTCTATTTTTCACGGTTATAACTGAATGTTTGTATTTGCTTTCATTTTCTTCACTACTTCGCACAATCCTCACTTGTTGATCTTTCACCTTCGTTTCCTTTACTTTCTTACTTTTTTCTTTCGATGCCAAAAATGCTGGTATCAGCACCAGTAAAATGATAAACAATCCTTTATACATCATCTGAAATGTTGAAACAACAAATGATTATAGAATATGTTCATAGCAATCAGTCTTTGCTATATCCTAGCTGAGCAAGCATTAACTACTTAACGCTGAGCTTTTTGGTTATTACGTAGTTCGGTTCAAGGTGAACAGTTTAATTAGAATAAGGAATGGTTGACCTGGGAGTGATTTTCAAAATAGTTGAAAAATTTAGCTGAATTTTAAGTAGGATTGCGTTTGATATGGCCGTATTTCCAAAGATTTTTTGCATATTTATAGCATAAGCTTTTCTGCGTTTTTAGATGGATTTTTGGTTGAGGTTTTGACTCGATGAGGATTAAAAATTATTATGAAGCAATGGAGTTTGAAATTGTGAAGCTCGGAGGGATCGAACGCTTCAAGGTGGAAGACGATTTGAAGCAACACGGCTGTACAGGTCAATGGAGAACAGGTCAGTTTTTGATCTACGTGCATATGCTACCTGCACTTATAGGCCGAACAGATAAGAAATGCTTGTTTCCTTTACGCATGGAAATAATTTGCAGAAAACAATGCAGGTCACGAATAGAAAAAGGCTTCTAATTTTTGAAATGATATAAGAGTCTTCGCATTTCCTTCGCCATTACAATACGTTCTTTGAACTGTGCTCTAGTGTATTTTATTTTATTGTAATGTAATTTTAAGTATTGTATTGTATTGTATTGTATTGTATTGTTTTGTATCGTATTGTATTGGATTGCATTGTATTGTATTGTATTGTATTGTACTTTATTGTATTGTAATGTAATTTTAAGTATTGTTTTTGTATTGTATTGTATTGTATTGTATTGTAATTTATTGTATTGTATTGTATTGTATTGTAAGAAACCGTATCATATTGCATTGCATTGTATTTTGTTAATGCCTTTCAATGTATTGTATGGTATTGTGGTGTATGCTAGTTTAACAACATTGCAGTGATGTTGCATTGCGTTGTATTATGTTGTAATGTCTTGCATTGCTTTGCCTTGTATTGTATTGCAATGTATGCAACCGTATTTTGTACTGGGCTACTTTTTTTTATAGAAAATTGCATTTATTTAGACCAACTTAAATAGAACAAAGCATAACAAAGCTATTAATCTGTATTAATCTGTGTTATTTTCATGTATCAATGCATTGCTCAGGGTCGGATTTAGAGGAGGTTTCCAGGTTTCCAGAAATTTTAGTATTCTTTTGGATAGAATTTCAAGACTCAGACAGAGAAATATTTTATTTCTTGTGTTTCATTGAAATACGAAAAGAAAACTGTAGGATCCTAAGCCTTTTCAGGCCTCATAAAATGCGTCTGACTTTGGCATCTGAATTTGGAAATCCCCCCTCTAGATTGCTAGATCCGCCATCCGCCACTAAATATCTAGATGTCGAAAATTATTTTTTTATTAATTTTTATTCGTCATATTTTGCTAAAATGTTGCTTAAAACCTGTTTTGTACATTGGATGGGTTTCTTCCTTTAAAAACACTTCTTATAAGAAACGCCAGGCTGAGATTTGCCATGAAAATAAATAGAACGTAAAAAATAAATCAGGCTGAGATTCAACAAAACTTAAGCGATACCTACGGCAAAAAAAACAACGGAAGAGAATAAAAAATTTGCATTAAAACGATTAAGCAAGCTTATTGTAACAGAGTCAGTTCAACACTATCAATATCATTTTTTCTTATGTAAAATACAATAAAAGAATAAGAATCAAATGAGAAAAAACCTGAGCCTGAAATTATATGGGAAAATAAGAAACTGCAACTAAAGCCATGTGTTTTTATGGCACTATTCTCTGCTCATTTGCCTAATTTATCGATGCCTCAAAGCACTTATACATAAAGTGTGTGCTCAACCAACTAAACAATCTTTGGCCTCGAAGATATAACTCATCTTTCCACTATGTGACACCAACCTCTCCATCTGCAGATCACTCTTTTTACCTTGCTGGAAACTAGAATTAGACAAATAGTTATAAAACCTCTTACCTTGCTAGATTTTCTTGCATGAGAACCACTTGTGGTTTCGAGTATCAAACTAGAAAATCTGGCCTCGGTAAGCCTCATTACAAGGTCCTCAGACGAAGCTAATTAAAAATTCATTGATGGGTTTTAGATCATCGGGAAACTGAATGGCAGAGACGCACTGGTTTTGTTAATCTTGTGAATACCTTATTGTTTGTTTGCAGCAGATGTTTTCGACGATACCTGCTTAAGTACTGGGGTTATTTTTGGAATTGGGGGCATTGTTGGAGCCACAAGGATGTATAGGGAGTAATTAACCCCCAAAAATGCTTTGAATAAAATTTATGGTAGGGGTAGGCCCTTATCAAGTTTCGGAAACTGATAGCAAAAAAGATTTGACCCTTCTAATCTTTCTTAAACAGTATTATTGTGCTCAAAAGCGCATTTCCCAAAACTGTAGGGTGTGGCCCCCTACCATTATCTTACCCCCCACTTTGCGGATGCTGGTATCGGTAATGGAAGAGGGTAGGAAATGCCGTATTTGCAGACATGTGTTTCAAACGGTTTATGCATTTCGTGCAACATTGAGCAATAGGGCACAAAAATAAAGGAAAACCAGTAATGCTTTCTTTCCAGCGTCTCCCTGCTAATTGTTATACCGTTGTTGCCGCGGTTATGTTGGGAAATCTTGAGGTTGAAAAAGGCAAGAAATTGTCCCAAACGTAGAAGATTTCTGCTGCATTTATTTGCTCAAAGAAACGGTGTTACATTCACTGGCAGACATTCAGAATAAAATGTAGAAGGGCTTGTAACCTAAAATTTCTGCCAAAAATATACTTGAGAAACGAGGTGTACGAATTTCTTTATTCTCCGTTCCCGCACTCCTTCAATCCTGCCCATATGAATAGCCTTTTTAAGGATTAAATACGTAATGCTTGGAGTTTGGAAAAAAGTAAATTAGAAATTAAAGAGAAGAGACCGATTTATGATGCTTGGATTTTCAATCGAGATTAAGAATGGGCAAGGGGAGAGGTGGGCTCGAAGCCAAATTATTTTTGCCACTGGTTACATTGCCACACTAAAACGAAGGTAGGACGTTTGTGTCTTCTATGCGCTGTCTTGTAGCAGCTGAATACAGTGATATCTTCTGAAGGACGTAGTTGTATTCTGGGAAGATGAGGAGCCGGAGAGAACGTCTCAAGTTGTTCATGGCAAAATGTTTCCACGATAGCTTAAATCTCTCAATCCTTTAAATCCCTTGAAAACATTGAAAACATTGAAATAGACGTCAAACCATTCCACCAGATCACTTGCTCTCTCTAGGGTAGCAATAGCCTGCGTCATTGACGGTGAAACCCGCCGAATTTCGAGTTTCGATTTTCATCGTTTGTAATGCAGGTAGCCAGGGAAGCAAGAGTAACTGTTTCGTGTCTGAGATAAGCACAAATCTTTGAGGGCCTAGAATATCCTCACCAACAACCCACAGAAACTCCTTCATGCTATGCTTCACTGCTTTACCCCCCTCCCCCTCCAAAAGAAATGACCCTAGCTACGCTCTTCTTCTCTGACCAAAGGCCTGTTTATTTCACTCATAGTTCGTTCATTATTCCATTAAATATTTTTTACATTTGGCCATAGATTTGGTGTTTTCCTGTTTACAGTATGAAGGAGTATTAAACAAACACAAACAAACACATATGGCACAAGACGCATTGGCTTGCCTCCAAGCTGCTTGATTCCATTCAAACATTGCGGATATTCATATATTTCAACCCTATTGTTGCTGCGAGGTAAATATCTTCATCTATAAATGTTTCTAAGGTAGCTGCTTTCTGTATTACTGTAGGTAGAATGTGGTTCGGGGAAGGCGAGTTTGACATCCCCAGGTAACACATTCTGTTTCAAGAACGTGGCAAATTTGACCATGAAGGGGTACTTCGTCGGCAAATAAAGGAGTTAACGCCCATTTTATTGTCATATTCGTTTTGGACCATCCCCTAGAACAAAGTATCTATGGCCATGCTCCTCCGCCACCAACTGTTGAGCCTCGGGGTTACAGTACAAAAGTAGAGAACCGGACATTGAAGATTGGCAAACCGGACAAGTTTTTCAGGAATTGTTTCATGATACCTTGAAAAAGCTATTTTTTGCCAAATTGCTTTACCAGTCTTTTAGGCCTGCTACTCAGAAAGATTTAACGCTATCGAGTTTATAGGGGCGTACAAGACGAATTTGCCGACCAAATAAGCGTTCTATCCTTGAAGGATTATTTTGAAAAATCCGTTGACAAAATACATGGCTTAAAGCACTTCCACCAGGCAGGACCGTCGAGAGGGGGGGGGGGGGAAGACGGAGTCGAAGGTCCGGGGCCCGCAAAAGTTTTATTTCATGAACAAATTGATTGCTCACTGGGACCCTGTGCCATGAAATACCCCGGGGCCCGCACTGGCTCTGGACGGCCCTGCCACCAGGGAACTGTCACGGTCCCCTGCGCGTCGTACCAAAACAGTCCTCTAAGAAATTTAGCCACAATTTATCATTTTATTTTATTTGAGAAAATTTTCATATTTATTCCGATGAGAAAGCTACCTAGTATAACTGCCAATAAAGACAACGGTATGTTCGGACTTGGCAAATTTTACACCGTAATAGAATTCCATTTGAATATGGGGGTAAAGGAGCCAAGGTTTTGGACTACAGAACAATACCTTTTATCTCAAAACATCCGAAAAATTTAGGATTTATTTCGTCCAAAGCAATTAGATGAAGTGATGAGGAATTAATCGCAATATTCTGCGACAGTTTAAACGTAATTTAAGTTTAATGTGAATTTCCATTGATTATCAGCTGTGGAAAAACTGTTTCCAAAACAAACAGGTGCACGGATGTGAATTGGTTAGACGTGCAGTGGTGAGTTAGAACTTTTTAGCTTTTTTTAGGCAGGGGCATCATTGAAGGGATAAAGGGGTTGGCTGATTATTCTATGAGTGTATCATCTTCTTGCAGGCGGAAAATCAACCACTGCAAGGGAAATTCATGGATGGGGAAGGGGCTGCTCTTCTTTCCACTTGATTATTTCACCAACTGAGAAAGCTACCCACAAGAAGTCCCCCTCCATGCTAAACTTTATGTACCCCTTAATGTAAAATTTTTATGATCTATTATCATTTGCAATCCTAGTTTATTTCATGTGAAGGGTTTATTGTATTTAGCGAAATTCTGAGATCAAACCTGAACTGAAATGCGATTATTGGAGGCAGCGGCGGCACCATCCTCCGGAAAATTGGATGGTAAGATGACAACAGGTTTCTGGCCACGCCCATCAGATTTTGAAAAAGGCCCTTCCTCAAAACAATGCAATTTTTTAGAAAAATGTAGAAAGCTCCAATCCCTTTTGCGACCAATTTGGAAAACAGCTTGTGAGTGAGAAAAGAAACTTGATAAGGGCACAGCCCTACCCCAGATTAGGGAAAATAACTCCTAAAACATCCCCGTGGCTAAATGGCTGGAGGATAAGTCTTATCTGCAAAGGGCACAATTTTAACAGCTTTGATAGTAAAATGGACAACTAAGCATGGCATTGCATTAGCATGGCAAAAAGCCTATTGCTGGACAAATGCGACATCATCTTCCCGACGCAAAGCATGAATTGAAACCCTTGATTAAAGAGTTATATTATAGTAGGTAGGGCAGTAGAGGGAAGGTAAACAGAATAATATGCTATATTATGGCTTCATGCCTGGCAACAGAGAGAAATATTACAGGGAGCAATGAAAGCACTCAGACCACACCCTACTGCAATCTTAAACAAAATATAATAAGATAAGGATAACTGACCTGCCCCCCCCCTCTCCCCTCACGCATCAATGTTGGGTGACAGCGAGACAACTCCATACCATTTGGTCAACATTGAGTGTAAGCGGAAGGGTTGTCTCATCATTCTTGTCAAGGGTTGTGCTTTGATGCGCATGTTTGTTACCCAGTGGTCACCCCCTCCCCTGAAAAGGTTTACCCATATCTGACCTTGTTTGTCACCCCATTGGTCACCCCCCCCCTCCTAGAAATGTTTGCCCATGTGTGCATAAACCTAGTTTACTGTTTGCTTTAAAAAATAGTTAGCATTTACAAACAAATGTTGATTGATAACTCTGTTGACTTTCGTACCATAATATTTCTGACAGAAAACCTTTTCCCGATCCTCCGTCTTCATTCCGGCCCCATATATGACGCAGTGGGTCACAGCTATCTCCGATAAATCGCGCGTGAACTAACACTTCCGTCACAACGGCAGAGAAACGTTGAACGATATTTTTACGTTTTAGGAAAGCGGAAGGTCACGTCATATAAAGTCAAACTGAACAAAAAGACTGCATGTTAAAGAGCAATAAATGTAGTAATTCATACTGGTGAGTTTCCATATTCTTAAATAAATGTTTTTTTTGTGAAATTTTCGTTGTATAAACGGACAGTTTGTCGTTAAATGAGAGTTTAGCTACCACAGAAAACTGAAAACAGAATATTTTAAGAATCGTGACTAATTTTTAGGATTTTTACTGGGCAAAATTCTTCGACAGTTCTTCAATCTTTTCCTTCAGAATCAACTATATAGGCGGAAATTTGAAATAAATGGGTTTTAAAGCGATTTTAGAAGTGGATGGGCCTGATTTAACTCATTGCCTCCTGATGCCATTTGAAACTCACAGACAGATAACTGTGAAAGCAAATGTTGCAGGGGGGTACATAGATACAGGAAATATCAATGTTTCGATAAACTTGCCGTGGATGTTGTCTGATCAACTTTGCAAATCTTGACAACATTACCCCCAGGTTTTTCTTTGATTTGCAGTAACTTATACTGCGCCATATGGCATCTGCAGGGGGCTATGAGTTAAAGGGTTTTTCGAGTCTGGGATAAGCTCAGAATTCTACTTATCTCCGTTGTTTATAGAATCTTTTTTTAAGCTTTTGGGATGTGAACAAATAGAAAATGGTTATTTATGGTACCTTATGATCGAAAATGTGTTTTGCGAAAATGTGAATAAGATGAGTTTATCAAATCCAATTTCAATATAGTGTTGGGGGAGGGGGGGGGGGGGGCTAGCGCCTCCCTGGCCCTCTTGGTCTCGCTGTCACTGAAATATTGTAATGTTACCATTGATTATGATTATCAATAATGATGAATTTCTCTTCCTTTGCTGGCTGTAAAACTGGTTTATCTATTTTATTATTGAAAAAGGTTTTGAGATTTAATAAAATAGATGTGCATTCAATTTTTCAAGTTCTTGTTTATCATAGGAAAATTAAAAAGCAAAATGTCCTCGGCTTCTCAAAAATTAAGAGTTCAGTATTGAGTCTGTCTAGCCTAAGAAAGTATGCAATGATGTACTGTCTCAAAAATAACGTCTTTTCTTTAGAAAAATAGACTGTTGATAGGAGCGACGCAATAGGGCAAGGCAAACACAAGAAGCGAAAAGTTTAAAAAATAAATATATTTTTAGAAAAAATAGCAGTACTAAAAACTGCATTAATCGCGAAACTTGTCGGTTCAGACTGTATTAGTGGAAAATGTCATTCATAAAAACTCCTTTCAAATGGTAGAGGTAGCAGTATCGAATAGTAAATTTTGGTTTTAAAAATTCTATCAAAAGTACTCTTATGAAATATTACGACTGCTAAGAAAGTTCGAGTACTGTGTTCATTGGAACTTTCTTAAAGAAAAATAACTGTTCTAGGAACTCTGTAACTTTTTATCCATCATAGGACCCCATTTGAACCACTCAATTTGCCTTGTTTTTGCCATGAGCGTCTGGAAAGTCCAGGGAAAAGGGTTAATTGCAGATTTTCTTCAGAAAGGGTAAGTGAATAGAATGGTATATGCAGCAACAAGAAAGTAAGAAATTGCTACGGCGAAAACTTAATGTAAATGATAATAGAAATAGAAGTAGGGGCAGCTGAATAGGTTTTGCTATCAGAGAAATTGAAAAATAGGGGTGTTGTTTGATCGGAATTTCAGAGCAAGGAGATTGATTTTTTAAAATACCAGGACAGTCATGGTTACACATCTGGCATAGGAGTGGCCCTGCCAGCCCTAGGAAAGGCATTTCTCAAAACTATAGAAAACGAGGCACACACTGCCTTACATAAACATATGAATTCCATTTGCAAGAATTAGAACGTTTGTTCGGCATGCAGAAGGTTTTAAGCAAAATTGAGAATTTGATCCTTGTAAAACAACCAGAATAGTGTGTACAGGACCGTCACGACCCAATGTCACTAGGATGTGGGTGTGGCATACTCTATAGGGTGTGGCTATGTACCCTCTCATGGTTTTGTTCACAGAGGCGATTTTGCTTCAATGGCCGAGGCAAACCTTAACTAATAACTAATATTAATTTAGCAAGATAACAGAGCAGTAAAATTTGAAGACGGCAACAGCTTACAGCCTAAGACTTGCCGACAGAGCCTATTTCAGTTGTGTGTGACCCCACGCCCCCCCCCCCCTCATGACGACGACGCTGTGTATGTACAATCGAAATCAACCTAATACAGTTTGCGTGTCATATGTATCTGATACCAAGTGTCAAATTCATGATAAATTCCACATGTTATTGACAGCATCCACAAATGTTGTGTTATTTTATTGTTTTTCCTTTTCTTGGATACAAAGAAGGCAGCAAACAAAGAAATGGCCAACATCATCATCATCATCATAATCATCATCATCATTATCATTATCATTATTATCATCATCATCACTATCATCATCATCATCATCATCATCATCATCATCATCATCATCATCATCAACATCATCATCATCATCATCATCATCATCATCATCATCATCATCAACATCATCACTATCATCAACATCATCATCATCATCATCTTCATCATCATCATCATCATCATCATCATCATCATCATCATCATCATCATCATCATTCTCATAATTAATTGAAACGGGTCAAATCAATTGATATGTGGCCTTGCACGTGCCTCTGTTTTGCATGAGAGAGTTTTCAAATTGCATGTGATACGTTGCTAATTGCAGGCAGGTGCTATGAAAAGATGGTCGGCTAAACAGATTCAAAAGAGTCTTCATACAAAGAATCTAAAACCAGTTTATTAGTTTTATTTATAACTCGGTCTGCATAGACGTGTTTAAGGTAATCCAAGAATTGATTAGTTGAATGAGTAATCTTATGTACTAGAGAGAACTGCTTGCTTTTGTACTCAAGTGAAACACGAGGTTCTGTCTCATTTTCCATGTCCAAAGCAAATGCCTGCTGATAAACAAGGTTAAAAGCGAACTAAAGTGCTGACGTCATTAAATCTTTTTAAGAATTCTTAAATTTTTGCTGCATAACCAGAAATCTGTGATAGTGATAAATAAGAAATAAGAGAGGCCCAAAGGGGGGATTTTGTTCCCATATTCCCGAGAAAACTTTCCATATTCCCCCAATTCCCCCATGATACTAACTGAACGTTCCCTAAAACGAAATGCCGAACTGTTCTAAAGCTTATCTAAAGATTCCTAGCTTCCTGGAAATATTTGCTTATGATCCCATAATAAAAACGGCAAGTTCCCTTGTTCCCCAGAACCCCTGGAGGGGCCTCTTTAGAGTTGAATCTGCCAAGCATAAGCTGTGGTATAAACAGCTGAAGGCAAGTTGCTGCTAAGAACATTCAATATTAATCTGGCCTCAAAATATAGAAACCAAACCAAAAACACAACAGTTTTAGTGTACACTTTGGGTCACCATTTTGGTCAAATCTCATTCATTTTTCATTTTATGATTCACCAAATTTGACCTACTGTAGGATGGCAAGAAAGAGGCAAGGTGTCATTTTAAGAGGGGTCTTTTGGTTGGGCTCAACCCCTCATTTTACAGCTGTTTATCTTTCCAATGTCAGTAAATATATTGAAATATCGTGAAGCGCTGGGCTAATAGATAAAAGCGCTTGTTTGCTTGCCTGTTTGTTGACTTGCTTGCCCGCTTGCATGCTCGCTTCCTTGCACGCTAGGGGCATAGAGCCAAAAGGAGATGTACTCAGGTAAGCCCCCGCCCCCTTCCGGCATCAGAGGCCCTGATTGATGGGGTAGGAAAATGGTTCAATCAAAATTAGGAGTGTTTTAAAATAAGCCATTTTCTAGACCCTTCCCGCCTTTTAGTATCATTATTGTTTTGATAAAATTTGGCATAACGCCTGTGCCTCGTGGCCTGAGGATCGCTTCCAAATGTGCCTCACCACATGCTTTTGGTTTTGATAAAAGCAATTCACACTGATACGTCTTCCCTTCTTTCATGGTTGTTTAGGAGCCCAGTTAATGTCTCCTTTTGTTTACGACATGCAAGTGTTTGTTTACATCGTGACCTCAAATGGTATTAGCCAATCAAAGCCCGTGCTGATTTGAAAGGGCACACGTGGCCCGTTCGAATTCCCTTCATCCGCGCAATTTATCATAATTTTATCAAGAAGGAAAATGATGAAATTAAAGAAAAATCCAAGATTGGTATCAGTTGAATCCGATTTGACGAAGAGAAGCTGCACTCAATTGACGGAGAGTTTCTTGTGTTAATTTGTGTAAGTTCTTTTTCAAAACTTTGTTCAGTTTTCTGCCTTTGTGAGAGGCCTCATGAATAAACTTTACTTTTCAAGGCTGTGTAGGAAGAGCTTTTTCGAACATTCTCGAATTGATTTCTGAAGTGGTGATTTTAACACAAACGCCGCGCTTTCCATTTAAGATATATTTAACGTTTTCCATTTAAGAAACATTTTTCTTATCTATATGATGTTTATATTGATTGTAAACATTCTTTGACTGCTCAAAGCCCTTAGATACGCAAGCGTGTCATTGTAAATTATGTTTGTCTCCAGCTACAAAAACCTAAAATTTGCACGGAATATTCTTGAATGAATATATGATACAGAAGGTAGAAATCTATTTTATTATGTTTAAGAGCTTGATTTTTTTGTAATATTATGGAGCAGAGTTTATAATTTGATAAATTCTAAAGGAAATAGAAAAGCAGTGATTTTGCGTAGCAAGGGAGAGTTATCATTATATCACTATGAATTCTAAAATATTTTTTACGCTTATTTTATGATTAAATTCCTTTTTTGCAATGGGAAGTAAATAATCAAAAGCCAGATGATAATAATATTTGCACAGTAGAAGAAAGGATATGTAACCTGTTACGGGAATTTGCCATCTGAACAACCAAAAATAGCAGGGTTACCAATATTTAAATGGTTTTATATAAGTTATTAAAAAATATAGTAATTTGATGGAATTATGAAAACATGGAAACGAACGATAAAAATTAGTTAAAGAAATTATGAGAAAATGTTACATTGTTACATTGAAAAAAGTTTTGTAAGCAAGTTTTATAAGAAACTCAACCCCTGGGCTGAAAATCAGCTTAGAAACCATGGCAAAGATGTGATAAATAATGTGTTAAAATAATTCAGAGAAGACAATGATAGTGATATTATTTTTTTAATGATTAGAAGGTCCAACTTTACTGATTATCATAGTTCCGATGTGAATTTTTTGGGAAAAATCATACCAATAATTACAATAAATTCAATAAAGAATATGTAATAGCATATAGCTTAGGAAACAAGGTGTCTGAAGATCGCATTAAGTGCGAAACGTAAAGTTACAACTGAAACCGTCACGTTTAGTCATTAAGTTTAGCAAAGCTCTGCTTCTACGGCATTGAGCACTATTTTTAGCAGACAGGTTAAAATATCGACAAAAACAAAGTGGTCTTCAAACTTTGTTTTACTTGAATCTACAAAAGATATATTTGCAACATGACTTGAATTGGGGATATTTGATGTACATCACAGCTTGACGTCAGCAAAAGGGCATACCGTACATGGCCACATTAAATCAGGAAGATGCCTTAAATACATTGCGCATGCGTATATGACGTCATTTTCACTGTAACCCCTAGTTGGAAAATCATTGAATTTGGATCCCTCCCCATGGAGCAAATACTAGTTATCAGCACTGTTATACCAAGATAAGTAATGTTAACGAAGTAAGGAGATGAAAGCAAGGGAATGGAAAAGATTTAGAAACAAAGGGAAAATCCACTTGATTTTGTATGATTTTCAATTGGTCCCATATCGGCAAAATTTGCAAGAAAGTTGGTTTGCTGGAATTTAATATGCACCGCCCAAATAAGAGACTGTAGAGAAATTTATTTCTCGGTCTTTTAAATTTTCTTTAATCGTGTAACACCCCCCCCCCTCTATCTTGCACCCAGTCGGAAAATTTGAGGGCAGTCAGAAAATTTGAAGCCTTTTAGCTAATGCTAGGTTTACTGGAAAAATTTGAATCATTGGTAGAAAGTGAAGTAATGATTCAAATGAGTTTGTGAACTGTAGGGCAATAAGAAGCATAAGAAAAGTATAAGTCAAAAGAAAATTTGTTGCATTCCGTCAATTTTGCAGGTGCGCAAAACATGCCAGGAGACAACAAAACATTCAGCCATCTCTTAAAAATAATAATGATAATAATAATAATAATAATAATAATTATTATAATAATAATAATAATAATAATAATAATAATGATAATAATAATAGTAATGGAAACTTCATTTTATTTTTATATTCACTGCATACAATCGTAAACTTCGCTATGGCTAGGTAGCTTATAATTGGCTACTATGTTACAAAAAGAAAAATAAAACGGTTCTATGAAAAAAGAAGTTCTGCATCATTCCATTCTTTGTCTCTAGCAATAATAATAATAATAATAATGATAATCTTTAAAGTTGGAAAAAGGTTAGCTCTACATTACTAACAGCAATGCGGACTAACTCATACCAACTATCTATCTATCTACGTGTCCGGTCCATCGACGTTGACGATCATTGCCTTCCTCTCCTCATTCTAGCCACATAGCCTTGTCTTTCTCTGCCATTAGCTACTTTTCCCTTAATCTTTCCTTTAAATTTTCAAGCATTTATTTTCTACATCTAGGTCAAAAAGAGGCATTCTCCTCTTTCTAATCGCGTTGATCAGGCTTCTTTGTGCTCCAGCCATTTCTAAAACAACTTCATTGCTTTGACTATCTAACCATGATACTCTTAGCATACGCCTGAAAACCATAACTCTAGAGATTTTAATTTCTCCTTCATATTCTTGCTTATAGTCCCTGTTTCGCAGTGGTATAAAAGAACTGACCATACATCAGAGTTTAATATTTTTTCTTTATATCCAACTTGTTTTTTCTGTTTCTCAAAATATTTGCTAGATTTTTGGAAGCTTTCTTTGCCACTACGATCCTTCTTTTAATTTCGTTACCACATTTGCCATCGCTTGTAAGAATCCTACCAAATTAACTAAACTGTTTTACTTGCCCTATCGCTTGCCAATTTGCTATTAACTGGCACTTATGAGTCTCTTTCTTCTTCAATAAAACGATGCAATATGTTTCATAACATTGAGTGATTATCAGATTTCTTACTTTCAGACACAATTTTTTCATCCGCATTCTCTCTATTTAATTTTAAAACTTTCCATCTCACTTACTTCTCTCAAAGCAATTTTACTACATAACAAAACCAGATCCGTGGATAGTACACATCCCTGCTCAAATCCTTGCTTGATCCCAATATATCTAACTAATTCATTGCCTATCTACATTGCTGCTTGTTGCTACCAGTAAAAATCCTGCATCAACCTTGTCATTAATATCTAAATCATTTAACAGGAGCATTAAATTTTTGAACCATCTCAAGATCCATTTGAACCAATTTAATCAAGTTAAAACGTAAAGGGTTTCTGAAATATGAGACATTAATATTGAACACCGGAAATATTGCAGCTGCTCAGCAGCTCAAGTACTCGGGTTTCTATTAACGGTTTCTTTTTGGAGGTTCTAAATCGTATAGAATAATTTATTGTTCATCGTGATAGACACCATTAGCACGAAAACATTCCCATACCCTGACCTTTTCAGCCATAATCATGATCATCGCAGGTACCATCATCATAATCATCATCATAATCATCATCATAATCATCATCATAACCTGATCATAATCATCATAATAATAATCATCATCATAAACACCATAACCATCATCATAATCATCATCATAATCATCATAATAATAATCATCATAATCATCATCATAATCATTATCATAATCATCATTATAATCATCATAATGATAATCATTACAATAACCCGTCACAAAGCACTTAGTAAGTATCGATTGGGGTTGGTATTACACCAGTGATTCTTGGATGGCCATAAAACTTTCACTTTTGTAAACAAATCATAATTGCTAGAGTCTTGGCCTTCATACAAAGTTATATTTGACACCTGTCAGTCTGAGAAATTTTGAGCCTTCACCCCCCTCCCCCCCCAAAATATCCGTCAATTTGCATGCCTCGCTGCATTTGCTACGTTTCCGATTGAAATGGGTTGCATAGTAGATGAACGAAAAAATATCACACCGTAAAATCAATAAATGTATCCGTTTTAAAGTGAAGATGAACTACTATGATAGACAAATCTGTCTAGAGCTGTCACGGACCCCTAGGTCTTCTTCAGGTGCCTGGGGCCCTGTATCCAAAAGCCCTGTATCCACCCATTTCAGTCCAAAAGCTTGTTCAAGGTAACACATAGTGCATTTCTAAAAGGGTCTCAATCACATGTTCTCTCCCCCCCCATTTGGTGGGCCTGCTCATGAGCAAAAGTCCGATTTACTGTGAAAAGGTATTTTCGTTATTGGAGAAGGTAGGAATTGAGAAGAAAAGGAGGTGGCAGTTTCAAATGATAACGTGGCCTTTTCAAAAAATTTCTTTCCTTTCCTTTCCTTTCCTTTCCTTTCCTTTCCTTTCCTTTCCTTTCCTTTCCTTTCCTTTCCTTTCCTTTCCTTTCCTTTCCTTTCCTTTCCTTTCCTTTCCTTTCCGTTCCATTCCTTTCATTGCCTTTCCTTTCCTTTCCTTTCCTTTCCTTTCCTTTCCTTTCCTTTCCTTTCCTTTCCTTTCCTTTCCTTTCCTTTCCTTTCCTTTCCTTTCCTTTCCTTTCCTTTCCTTTCCTTTCCTTTCCTTTCCTTTCCTTTCCTTTCCTTTCCTTTCCTTTCCTTTCCTTTCCTTTCCTTTCCTTTCCTTTCCTTTCCTTTCCTTTCCTTTCCTTTCCTTTCCTTTCCTTTCCTTTCCTTTCCTTTCCTTTCCTTTCCTTACCTTTCCTTTCCTTTCCTTTCCTTTCCTTTCCTTTCTTTCTTTCTTTCCTTTCCCTTCCTTTCAATAACACCCCTCAAGGGCACCCTTCAATGGTAAACGGAGTCAATTAAAACCTAGAATGCAGAAGACGAGGGTGCATATTACTTTCTAGGGGCCCTTTTTTTGTTTTCTTGAGGATCTCATATGAGTTTTTGGGGAATGAGGCACTTATCTCCACCCTTCTTAGTGACGTCTTGTTCCTTTGCGAAAATTGAAATTAAATTTGGCTCTTACAATTCTAATGTCTGTCATGGTAATCCTGTTAATGGTCAGAAAAACCAATTCATTTATGTCTTTGATTAGAGTCTGCGACCAGTTTTTAACATTAGAAATCTCGACGTATTCTCTTGAAATTGTGGACGGGCAGCTGGCCATCTAAACTTGTACAATAAATCGACAGATCGTATCTCATTAAAGCCATGTTGAGTTTCATTCCTTTTTCATTGAGCTTTTGTGCGTACCATGACAGAGCGTTACCAGCCGAAATGGAATTTTGTTGGGTGAAGATCTCAAGAACTAAGCATGATAAAGCTAATAAATGTTGAAAGAAAAGTGTTCATGTGTGGAGAATGGCACTGTATGACTCTTTATACGTAATCAGTAGAGAATCTTGAAAAGAAGAAGGACATCGTAAACAAACTGATCCTTTATCTTTCGGATTTGAAATACGTCCTTACAGCAAGCGTGCTTTATGCAACGCGTTTTACGAGGTCGTATAGCCTTGAAAAATCTTGTAGTGGGCAGTTGCAGCATTTTCAACTCTGCATTGTAGCAATAAAGAGAGCAAGGGGGAGGAACTGTTGAAAAACCTCAAAAATAGAAGCAAAATAGTAAAATTTGGTCACTGTTTGGGATTGAAAATGCTAATGGCCCTGTCTCATCTGTTGCTAATTTAGCTGTAAAATGCGGGGCTTTTTTAACGTACTAAGTGGGCGCGCAGTGGCCCCCAATTCCCTCATTGGTCCTATGGTTTTATCATTGTCTTGACATAGAATACAATAGATTGCCCGCCTCCCATGTCCCAGTCCTTTAAAACACATCAAAGAACAGATCAAGGAAGTTTCTGCCAAGGTCTCCAGGGCAATTGGATTTCTAAAACATGCCAAATCTTTTCTTTCAAAAGAAACTTTGCAAGCTCTACACAGGTAATTTGGAGCCCCGATATTGTTGTTCTGTCTGCTGGTTCAACTGAAATCAATCAGTTACAAAAACTTCAAAAGTGGCTGCTAGGATAATAACAAATAGCAGCTTTGATGCCCCAGGCAGACCTCCAATCGAGGGACTTGGATGGAAGACCGTTGACGAACGAATTACGGGCGAATCTAAGACAATGGTCTTCAAGTCCCTGAAGGAGCTGGCTCCACAATATGTGTGTGACCTCCTCACCCGAAATTCGCTGTGCTCATCATGTAGACTTCGAAACACAGGGACCGACTTGAGGTTACCGATGAAAAGGTCATCCAATGGCCAGAAATGCTTCTCATATAGAGGTGCTAAACTATGGAATAGCCGAGTCAAAGCAGGCAACCTCTCTGTATATTTTCAAAAAAACCATTTAGAAACAGACACTTCCCTTTTGTTGTTACTGTAGATTTTGAACATTAGTTTTTATAAGTTTTAGATATTGTAAATAACGTTTTATAGTTTGATTTAATCAATAGCTTTCATCCTTTTATATTATATTGTAATTAATGTTTTTATCGGAGGGCCCCTTTGAAAATCAACTTGTTGAGGGGCAACCCTCCTTAACAGAATTAAACATGAAAAATATGAAATATGAAAAAATAGATATGAAAAGAGATCCCGGTAAGATGCAAGAGGTTGCACCAGCTATGCCTTGAACAACAGTCTTGAACAGAGGCTGAAATCATGGGGGTTATGGGGATGATTAAGACTTTTTGAGCACACCTGCAACTAAGTTGCATTTTGCATTTGATAAGCAGGCTTAAGCAGTTCTAGGGCCGAAATGTCTATCAACACCAGAGCTTGGCTGGCATCAACATGTTAGTAAATGCTTGTTTGGATTGACCTGTTTGGATCGTTTAAAAAGAAACAGTGCTCAGTTCTTTTTGCTCCATATTGTGAGACCTTCGCCACTACTGTTCGTAAACAGCTTAAAGAGAGCTGTGCTGGCCAGGTCAAATGATGAAACCCCGAATTTCGCTCCTCCAACTCAAAACAAAACTGTGACTGGTCGTTTAAAGCTTTGAACCAGCAACAAATCCACTGTGCTCTGACCTCTGCGGAAATTCCCTCGGTTTGGAAATCGTGACTTCTCTTCGACAAGGTCAAACAGCATGCTGGGAAATATTGAATGGGTAGGCTTTCGGAGACTAAACATTGGCCGGGAACTGCAGTAAACTCTATACCTGACACGGCAAGCGTGTTGTTGCGGATTGGAGGACAGTAAGAAAAAACACGGACCCCCTGAGAAGCTATTAAACCTTGCAGACTATTGACCTTTGAAGTGGCAGGTATAGCCGGTGGCCTATTCGACGGAGAGCCGAACCAAAAGCCACAGAATTGTTTTCGATTTATACTGAATTCAACTAATTAGAATAAAAACATCGTCTTTTCAAATGGCTTAACAATAAATGCAGACTTGAAAACAACTTGATATCAAAGCTGTTTCGCATAGATTGAGGGTATTTTTTCGGGGTGGCCATGGATACATTGTTATTCGAACGTCGTTCCAACACGAGGTAGTTAAGCCATGGTGTATCAGAACTGGCGAGTTACATAATTCATATTAAGTCTTCCTCTGAAAATATATTCTACTAGCCCCCCCCCCCTCGCACCCAGTCTTTCCTGCTGCGTTGGTGACAGGAGTAGGATGGCACAAAATGGAACTTTTTTTAGATTCACCTTTGCTCTTTTCAGAACCACCATCCGGGCAAGAGCTTTGAAAAAAACTAGGGTGATGGCTTGGAGACAGTTTCTCTGTGTTTTCCATTGCGAATTTATCTCGTTTATCTCAATGTTTTTCTCGGTTACCAAGCACTTTCCACTGATAACACTACTGTAAACATTATGTTTCTGAGGAGTGCGTGACTACTAGTTCAACAATGCATTGCGCGCGCGCGTCCCCTATTCGATCTTTTGTTCTCCCTTTCAGAGAAACCAATCAAAATGCGACTGTCTTGATTGATATCATAGAATTGACCAATCAAATTTAGTACTGCTATTCTCCATTTTGGGGGGATTCCTCAGGATTATAAGTTTCTCGTGTCCATATATACCAGTTGATGATACTTTCACTGTCTGCTTTTAGCCACAATTCTTGAACGATTGCCAGTAGTGATCATTTATTGAATGATCGATCGCTTAGGCCAAGGCAGATGCAGTTGCTAGCCAATAGCTAGTCTCTCGTATAAGCCTATTTATAGAACGCGAAAACCGGACAAAGTCAATGATGAAATAAACCCCTGACTTAACGACGCAGCTAAAAGGACGATTTTCCAACCTCTATCATTTATATAGTCTTAATGTCCATAGTTATAAAAACACCAAAGACAGAACTTTGAATTCAGCTCTAGGATGCTTAGTATGATCAGTGTCGGCAGCAGTTTGAAGTCAAGCCTACAGATTGATGTACTTATGTATAGAACAATTCATTTGCCTATCTAACAGCATTGGTAATAACGCATTCCTGTTTGGAAGGAACTCATTTACAAACAAGAAACAAACTAGGAAGAGCTGCTGCGAATAAGAAGTCCTAAAATCTAAGAAACTTCTTTTGACTCATTTCTTCCAAGAAAAAAATTATTGTCATGTTTTCCGCATACAAGTTATTTTTTTAACTTATCTACTAGTATTTTAGCTATACGTTATGTTATATTAATAGCATGGCAACGCTAAATTCACCCATAGAAATTATTTTTCTTTTCTTAATCAAGAATCCACTGATAAATTTAAGTCACAAAAGCCCGAGAATTGAAGAGTCTCTCATTGGACTGATTGGCTGGTTTCTTCTAGTGAAGATGGGTGCTAATTAACAATCTAATGATAATTGTGTTAAATAACATCAACGAGAAAGGTTCGAGTTCAACTCTGCACGTTTTAATAAAAATATTCGGCATGACGCCAGACACCAATCGGTCTTAGAAATCCTCAAATTTTTATCTTAGACATTCTTAGAACTTTCTTAACAACAAAATTACTAATTATAACTTTACTATGTTTGGCCTTTTTGCAGAATTCTTTAATGCATGTCAGTTTCTGTAGAACTGACCCATCAATGTCTTTTTTATAGAAATTGAGTGTACTAATTTCTATAAACCTAACCTTACAAAACAGTTTATACAAGTAAGCTGACACCCAAGTAGAATTCTTGGCTAGCTCGAAACTTGTTATTTTCTAGATTGACGCCCTTGGTCCGTCAGAAGTTGTCACTGAGGTTTTCAGTTAGTCTTGGTCTGAAAAAGGGTGATTTAAGATTATCAGCTCAGACCATATCTTTTAAAATTTTCACAGGAGATTCCTAAAACACGTGGATTTATCAATCCTTCAGATCAACAAAATGCGATGTTTAAGACAAGACTAGGTTAGTTTGAGAATGGATTTCACGTTTGACGCTTGTAGCTTGAATATTTGATGGAGGCGACGCATTCAATCTGATTGGTTTTCCAGTGACAAGAAGCAAGATTAAATCAGTCTCAAATTCTACATTTTAGATGATGTCACACTGATTCAGAACTGCACAGCAGACTTCTAGTTTTCGGTGAGTTTTAAGGTTACTTTTTCAACTCATTCCTTGAAATTGGTGTAGTGCAGTAATGAAACTTTATGCAAATACGAGTATTCTTCTAGACAATAGATATCCATTGGTCACATACACGACCAATTCCACATGTATGCGATACTTCTAAGACTATTTGACCTTGAAACCCCCTACAAAATTGTCCCCAGATGGGCTGAGGTTTCTCTTGAAGGAGCTGAAGACCAGTGATAGAGATATAGACGTTAAGGGGGGGGGGGGGGGGGGGGAAGGGGTGCTCGAGCCAGGCAATCAAGATTTCGTCAGAAAACAATTAAAAAAATCGGCTCAATTTCCTTAATTTCTCATTCACTTCTAACTGCACAGCCTTCTATATCATGTCCTTAAAAAGACTGGAGTACTTCGATCGAAAGCAGGAATCTAACCTTTCCACCTTTGAAAGCAGTGTTGTGTGGGAAATTTCCATTCCCGCGATTCTATTCTTACTTAATCCTGTATTTGTCCATTTTAGTTTTATTAACAAACATTTTAATTACGTTTTTAGACAAGATAACTGAAATTCGGTATAATCGAGGCTAATATTTTATATTTAAAACGTCATGATTTCATCAGATAGTTCTTTTTGGAAATGATGAATGAAGATTCCAGCGTGGGCACATGCTCTGGCATAAGAGCTTCCTGAGGGTCAAGCCTGAATAAATGATAAATAATGACCTGTTTAACCCTTTCGCACCCGGATTTATTTTCAGTTAACTGTTAAAACCCATATAATTCTACGTATTTCAGGGGCTAGCATTGTCAAAAACTTTAGTAAAAGCGTAAACTATTATAGAAAACTGCCATCAGAACATTTACGCTATTTTGTACATAACCCCCTGAAAAATTATCTTTTCCGGTGTTTGCTATTGGGCCATATGGCCCGTCCAGGGGTGAAAGGGTTAACCTCCTTTTTCTACTAATGTTATGATACCAAACAGAAATACAAATATAGGATTTGGTACTTTCAACATTGCCGTTTCAAAATGCATTGACCTTTTCATCTACGGAGGGACCATTTAGCCTTAAACAAGAATTGGTTATTTCTTAAGATGGGAAGACCACTCCCTTCAATATCTGGATCAACCTGCTTCTAGACATTCGAGAAGATTCTTCCCTCTAACATTACCAATTCTCGTACCCCTTTGCAATCTGTGCTTATACCTTTGATGCTACTGCTAACAGTCATATAATCGCCGGGAGTGAAAGTGTTTACATGCTGAAATCATAGAGTTTATTCGATGCACCGCCAATGAATTCTAATAAACGAAATCGCCCGTCTTACATTTCTTCTTACAGTTAAAATCAAACTAGCAATCTAAATTGGCTTTTTGCTTTGTATCTTGTAATCAATATTTTTATCGGAGGCCCCCTTGAAAATTAACTTGTTGAAGGGCAACCCTCCTAAAATGAATTAAAATGAAAAAATGAAAATAAAAATGAATCAAAGGTCTGGACTTTCAATGTCCGTTGCTTCATGAATTTCCTCCAGGTCGGCAGCCTCGTAGCAGTAAGACCTTCCCGGCCTTTTGTACTTCTTCGGCTTAATTTGTAATCCGGATTGGAGACAATTATCCGGTTAGTACCGAACTTTGCTAATCCGAAGCAGGTTGTTTTTTTAGTTTCCTAACAGTGTTATAATACGTCTAGAGTGGTGATACCATGAATGGAATATCACGTTGCTGAAGGAAAGCAGCTTGCTTCTATTTAAATGAATGTTTATTTTTTCATATCAGTTGCCGCCGCCCCTTCTGAAGCGACCATTTACGATTGAATCGCTGCCTGTCACATCTTATTATCCCGAAACAGGTATGTTATCTTTTCTAATTTATTTTGTAGCTTTTTAACTTATTCTATGGCTTTTAAACTTCCTCTGTGACTTTGAAACTTATTTTTTAGATGTTTTCATAACTTTTCACGAATTTTTAATTCTCCAACGCGTTATCTAAAGACAGATGTAATTTGTAGGAAGCTAATCTATGTTCTGCTTTTTCAATTAGTTGACAAAGTATTTTGTTTAGCTGGCTTTACCACACCTGACAGACATACAGGTGTATTTGTAGAGCAAAGGGGGTGGTTCTCTTCTAAAGGATTTACAAGTACTAGCTTTGACAAAATTTTTGGCTTTTTTCCGCAGAAGCTGAACTGTTTTATCCATAAAACATGTTTTTCTGCGACTCTTTTTTCCACTCGATATCAAAACTACCTACTAGCGACTGATTTTCTACCAATTTTGTAAAGAATTTATGTAAAGATTTGTCCATTTGGGGACCTTATAAGAAATGCCCTGGCAACCATTCAAAAAAGCAAACTGCGGTTTCCAAAAAATATTACCGGTTCATGGCTGACAGCTAGGGCAAAGTAGCAGAACTAAATCAAATAAAATGAATGAAACAGACAAAAAGGAAGTGTGGAAGATCGATAGAAAGGATTTCGTAGTTAACATCAAATTAGACATTAAGAGTCGAACATTGCTGAAAAAACAATGAAAGTTTTAGCAGAGTTAACAGCAAGCGGAAAGGACTGGAAACGAATTGTTAAAGACATAACGGCGGAAAGCCGCTGACCATATAGTAGTAGGGCCTCCGAAAAGAATGAAAGGTGGGAGGGGATCAAACTTTGATGCAAAAGGTTTACTACGTCACAACATGCCAAGCTAAATTTCACAATTGATGTAAAAAAATGTCTGTTTCATGAAAATGTGTGCGAGTTGATTCAACTTTAGTTAAATTTATGTAAGCGAAAATGCGGAGATCAAACAACCAGCCAAGCCTGCTCCCCTCCCCCCCCCCCTGTCGTCGAAGGCCTTGTACACTCATAATAACACTCTTTTATCTGATGTTTGAAGATGTTTGATCAACATTGAACTTTTTGGCAGGAGGAAGTCTGAGCTCTTTGTTAAGCTCTAGTGAAATTGTGTTGAAATTTGATAGTTTCCTAAAATGAAGAGATGTGGGAAGGGGACAGATTGTTGTCAAGATTTATCTTGAAATTGAGTCTTGCGTTGATAATCCCTAACGTGAAATTAATTCCATCTTAACTGAGATGATCTCTGCCATTCAATGCATTCCATGTTATTCAAATGATTAATATCACAGTTGAAAAATCAAAATATGGCCAGTTCTCATCAAACAACATGGGGCTGGTTCAGCCCAAACAATGAATGATTTTGCTTTTTGGGAAGGTAGATTTTTTCGATCTTTAATTGATTGGTCAAAATAAGAAACACCGCACCCTATTTTTCTTTTCTCGTACAAGCTTGAACAAAAAATTAGACGACAAAAGTATTGACCCCCCCCCTTTTCCTAAATGATCATCGTTGGGTGGTAGCGAAATGATTCCATACAATTTGGTTTACATCAAATGGAGGGGTGGAAGGGGAGGGGCTTTGGAAAAGGGGAAAGCAATGCCAGTTTCTGCGAAGACTTCAGTTTGCCACATAGTTTTTGTCCAAGATTAAATTTCTTAATGTGCATATGGATATTGATTTGTATGATCCTTTTGGGCATCTAGGCATCATCTCACCACCTCTAATGTCTTAACCCCCTGGTGAGTGACCTTCTCTTCTACTAGTAAGCAATGCTGCAAGTTTTCCATTGACCATTAGGATTATCATTTGTTTGCCTGCATTTTGAATTGTGAAAAACAAAGGCGCCGTGCACTATCCTTGTGGGAATCATGACTCACTCTCTTTTGTTTAAAAGCCAGCTGGTATTCAGCAATTGCAAATAGTTTCTTCGACTTCGAATTTGAATTTGAAATTTTCCATTTCTACAAACTTAATGTTTAGATACACAGGTATTTTTGTACACAGAGTTGCTGGTGTAATAAAAACAGGCAGTAAGAATGCTTGCCGTCTATCATAAGTATAGCTAAAGACATACAACATTTTTCATATACAAAACTGTTTCAACTATCTGTCTACCCTTGCTCTCAATTTGGTCCTTCAAATGTCATGGCATCAAAGGTTGCAGTATCCCTTTAAAACTGTTAAATTTATTTGATTTTTTACCAATATACCTTTTTTTATCTTGCCTTTCGAAGGTGGCCGCTAGGAGCCTAACCGACTCATGTTAAGGGCTTTAGCAACACATACTGCTCCTTTAAGATACGTTTTTAACTTAAAAGGTGAATAATCAACTGAGGATGATAAAATCAAATGAGATTTGAACTTTCTTTAAAGGATCATGCTGAAAATTTGAGGTTTCATACAGTAATTTGCTTGTTAAAGACACCGCACCGATGAACTTATCTCTAGGAAATAAGACTTTCATTAAAAAATAAATACTTTTGGATTATTTCAAGGCTCGTAGGGTCGATTTCCTAGCCTTTAATCTTTTCATTAAGCTTTCATTGCACAAGATGTATAGAGCCTGCAAGCTATTGAGGTCATTTCAATTCTATTAGATTAACTTATATCAGAACAGTATAGAACAGAGCAATGCTCTCTACCTTCTCGAACTCAATTCAAAACTTTATTCGAATTTCATTTTAAACTTCTTCGAACTTAATTCCAAACTTTATTCGAATTTCATTCCAAAATTTATGTTAACTTTATCCCAAACTTTATTCTAATTTTTTCAAATTTTTTTCGAACTTCATTCAAAGCATCATTCGATTTTTATTCCAAACATTATTCGAACTCAATCCAAAACTCTATTCGAATTTCATTTTAAAATCTATTCGAACATCATTCCAAACTTTATTTCGAGCTCCACTACCCTGCAGTACATACCATGAAAGTATCGATACAAAGTCTGTTCAAACTCGACAGATTTTCTGCTACCTAATTTGATCGTAGAAACAAAAGTTAGAATGGGGTTTAGCCCCGCAAGGAACAACCAACCAAATAAGGCATGGGATGATTTCTACAGTGACGTTGAAACTGACCAATCAAATTCATAATCAAATTCTGGAACTGCCTGAGTCCTGAGGTCAAGTGAAGCAAGAAATTCCATTCTCATAAGTTGTACTTTCATGGAATGTCTAATGATATTTGAATCAAACTCAATTCCCTTTAGACAGCTGTTTTTTGGTTTCAAACAATCGAATTAATTCAGCTGAGCCCTCATGAGAAAGAAATCGATTTTCTTGCATGTTTTTAAAATATATTTGTAATTAATGTGATCCATTAGCTGTTTCTCGTACTTCTGGGAATTACTGCAACTTTTGCAATCTGCTTCTAGGCTGTTTATGGGAATTTTGCTCTCAATTTCCTCCAAAAAAACTCCCACAATCTTGTCTATTTGCATGATAACAATAAATGCAAACATTGGTTTAGCTTAGAGATACCTGGGAAAATTTTAGAAGAAGCACAGTTTTCTTGAATGATGGAAAACATGGAATAGCTTATCTGCTGAGGGAAAACAGACATCGCTAGTACACGCGCAACAATTGCAAACAGCGGCGAAAATTTTCAGATATCTTGCTAGTGACAAACAAGGCAAATATAAGGCTACGTTTACACGAGCAAAAATGTATCGGAGCTGGATCCAATCCACTTTTGGTACGGATACGCCTTGCGTTTACACAAGATTTCGCAGATCCGATCCAGTTCTGGTTCGCTATCCGACCTACTACTGGATCTCTTTCAAATTAGATCCAGCTTAGATCCATATCAAAAGTAGATCCATATCAAAAGCTTAGATCCAATCCACTTTTGCTCGTGTAAACGTAGCCAAATTGATATTTGAAGCTCTAACATCAATATTTGGTGATAGGAACCATCCGAGATGCAATTTAGATCCTCCAATCCAACGTAATAGAAGTTTAAATTGAGATGAAAATAATAAATGGATTAATATTACACGTTTTACCGTAAAATGATATGGAATGAGTTCTTCTTATTTTTGATCAGTTGATTTCAATTGAATTATAACTACCCTTGGTTCAAGTGTCGAGTTGCTGAGCTAAATAAGATTCTAGCTACACGTGCTATCATCTTAATACGGACTGATCGCATTTCATGTTTTACTGTTTATGTAGTTCTAGCTCTAATCTGCTTCAATTTGAGTCAAGTTCTAATTTCCGTAAAAGCCCTATTTAGCCCCTAAAGGGGGGTAATTTGATTTTGGAGGTTCTAAAGGGGGGCTTAATAAAGAGGAAATGCTTATTTGCAAAATCAGGGTAAAGGATACAAGAAATAGTGTTAAGTTCTTTTTACTCTGCTGGTTTTATCTAAAATGGCTTCTATAGACGCTGAAAACAGAACTTGAGGATAACATTTTGACCCTCAAACACATGAGATTAGAACTTGGCTATATTACGACGAAATGCATCACAAGCTATCACTAAATCATTGCACTTTTCTTCATAGTCTTTCTTGTATAAAAAATGGGCTGAATGGGGTTTATTTAAAATTTAGGAGGTTCTGCTTATGAGAGAGGAGGTTTAAAAGAGAAGGCGGCAGTGGCGTTGCCACGGGGTGGACTGGAGTGAAAGGGTCCACCCCAGTTTTCCCAGAGGTCGATTTTCCAATTCTCGTAAATCCGGTTTATTTTTTCTGGCGACGCCACTGGAGGGTGGGCTTAATAGAATTTTTACGGTATGTTTGTTTTTCACGATGAAGTTGATGGTGTGAATTAGATAATGATAACTCGTGCTTTTTAGTGTTAACTGGATTTCTGTGAATCGAATTCTAGCTGTCTTAATGAATATTTATTATCCCAGTGTCTCGTGACAGGGATTAGTCCTACATGCTTAGCAATTCACGAATGTACCGCAAAAACAACATTCGACATGCTTGGCATTCAGATCATTTACGCATACAACGACAATGACTGCACGTTTTCCCAACAATCGAGTCATCGACGTATATCCAACCCACGGACACGTTCTTGTGCTGTTATCATTGTATACATGAATGATAAACATCAGAATGACAGGTCATCATAAAATTTCCCTGTATCGACGCAATATAAGTCAGCTGTTTGAAAACACCAGTTGCATTGTGAGCGACGGTCTGCACTAAACTGTAGGAAGCAATGTGGAGATTATGCAGAAGAAAAACATTAACCACAATCTTTATTTCTTTTTACTATTCATCTTATTCAACCGTTCTCTAATCAATGCATCATCGATAGAAAGTTTTGCCTTATATGGCCGTGTAATCTTGCCATATTGTTTGTAATCATTTTATACACGAACAGCAGTGATAGTGGTCCTCCAACCCGGATACATTGATGACATCATAAACAGCCAGAGCCGACAATTCATCAATTTACATAAAAGAATGCACTATTTTCATAAAAATCCTAGCAAACTCCTTGCCCATTACTTCCATATCTGTTTACTAAATCTTGTTACAAAATGTGAGTCATTTAAGGCCCTTTTCTGTTCTTTCCCACCCCATCCTCCCAGTCATAGTTCAATCACTTATCAATGATTATTAAAGCCACAATTTTGTTTATGAAAAAGACAAAGCGTTTCCATTAATATTGTAAATACGCTAATATTCACCCTCTGTGGTGTCCCTTTTTTTGTTCAGCTTTTGTGTGTTATGTTTCTATGTATCATATTGTTACTGTATTGTTTCTAATATTACATTGAAATTAAAAGTTGAATTGTAAGTCTAATCTATGGTGGGGACCAGATGACCTTATGTTTTCCCCGCCATGAATGGCATACGCTAATAGTACCTCTTTTTGTTTAGATGTAGGATTCTTTGTTGTAGAAAAAAATTGTGCAATCTTAGAGATAAAAGCATTTTTTGACTGACACAAAAGTATGAAATGAGGGATGATGGGCGAAAGATTACTGTCTATAGAACTACAGATAGAAGTGCAAGTTCTTGTATCTAGTTGTTATTGCACTGGATGACGTCATGAAATCCTGATGTTTGAAAAACAACTGAATCAAGTTTTTACAGTTGATTGCCGTTTGAAATCATGTTGAAATTGAATTCTATTATCTACAGGCGCGTAAAGCGGACGATTGTTTTTCCCTGAATGAAGAGATCAATTGAGCTTAGGGGAAAAAATAATTCATGGATATTTTTGTTTCATGCAGTACCCGTTATAGTGTCTATACATCGTTATAAATAATGCATGCTAGACTAGTGGCAATTGTTATTTGTCTAGCAACAAATCCTCCTTAACAAAACAGCTGTATCTTGGCCTTTCTGATTCGTGGTATAAAGCGTCTGCTAGAGTGTATTTTCAATATCATAGTTAAAAACATCCATTGTAAAGCTGTTAATGCATTGAGATGTGCAAACAGTGAATAACTGCATAGAACTCACTCATATTTGGGATTCCTCTCTTATCAAAGTAGTACATGTTTAGAACCAAAGTTTATTCAACAATCAAAAAATTATAAATATGAAATAACAAACATTCTGTTTCAAGGCGGCTGTACAAAAGCTGAAGCTCAACATCAGTACGATGTAAATGTTTGTGGTCCAGGTGGCGAGGCAGAGGAATTAAAGGAAAGCAAAAATTGGTTCTCTTATTTCAGAGTGCAGCAGCTCTAAATAACCTCTGCAAACATAAATACATATAATAGCATCGAATGCTTGGTGCAGAGTTAGACCGTGGATATCACGTTTAGATATAGCATTTGATGCATTCAATAACAGTCTGCCTGTTAAGAGTACGTGCTTCTAAAATTAGCAGGAGATCAATATGATGTCTTCCAAAATTTAAGTATAATGTTAAAAAAATCTGTGAAGAACAGATACTTTTGTATGCAATGTATCCAATTTTGTATATATTTTTTTATAGATATAGACATATGAATGAACAATCATACACCCCTATTAGGTTGACATTTAAACTATTCAAAGCAAACATTTATATTTTAAGGCAGTGAAAAAATCGGAGGAAAGATAAGGAAAAGGCTTGATTTTTGGCACACTTGAACCTTTCAAACCTTTGTTTTCCGTGTCTCTAAAGATGCGAATAGTTCACAATATGTTTCATCCTTGCAGTGAGTATCTTCCACCTAAGGATCGTCATATTCATATAATATATTTAAAATATATAAGAAATATATAAAATTACTCTTCAAGAGATGCTCGTCACGAAACAGTCTTGTAGAGATGATACATAAATAAAATCTTAGTCAATTCGCATAAACAGTAGTTGAAATGCATTTCTGTTCGTTTAATCTTGTCATGTATCACGAAATTGAAAACTAAAGCACGCTGCACTTATTGTTACTCCAATCTAAGTATCTCACCTGTCCGTAATTCTCATTCCACACCCAGCACGGTCCGCGATTCCATTTCGCCGTAACGCGTTGCTCTGTAAATTACATCAATGCGATAACCTGTTCAGTGAGCGGTTGAGCAATTAAGCCCCCCCGTTTTCAGAATACTTTAACCAACAAAGAGCCGAGCGATTTTCAAAACAACATTTGTTTTTGTCTCGTGCATTGGTTAGCTGCTGTAAGAGAGATACACATAGTTATGTATGTTGATGATCTTACATTGGGGAGATTGACTCACTAGAGCGCGAGATTTCATGGCTCAAAGAATCAAACTGTGAAAAAGTGATTGGCGTTACTAATCTTTTGGAGCCTCATTATTTTCGCAGACTGTTAGACAAGATAAAGCCCTCTGTTAAGTTGCTCAGGTATCAATTTAAGTGGTTATGTTTACGATAGATTGTCCATATTACATCTAAGCATTTTTTATTTTTTCCTTTTTTCCTTCGAATTCATTGACGGATCACCAATTCTATTGTTTTGATATGTTCACGTAGAACGAAACTCCCAAATAAATTGTCTAATAAGTTTACAAACTTGTAAAGAGCCTTTTTTAGAATTATATGCATCGTAAATTGGTGAAATTTCCAGCTACAGTTCAGTTGTAAAAGAATTTTGAAAGAAATCCAAAAATTTGTGTTCAGATTCTTTTTATCTGTATTTTTAAATTTTTAACTGGTGTTTTGACCATGATTGTTTTCAACCTAAAGCCTACAAAATTATGGTTATATTAACACTTAATTCTAATACCAAGTTGCCAAGTTGCGTTGAGAAAAAGTTGCCTTATTAAAATAAATCTCTTAAATAATTGTTGTTATCTTAGTTGGATGTTGTTTAACAGTTTTTAGCCTACAATATACTGCAGTGCTTTTGATAAACCGTTTAGAACATTTACTATGATACCCTAATCATTAAACATATCATAATAAGTCAAAACAAGAAATTAATGTCATCATCATCAGACTTGGATCTGAACTCGTTCTTCTAAAAAAACATAATCAAGACGGCTTTACTCAGTCAGGCAAAGCGTAAGAGGTCCTGTGCATTTTTTGCTATGCTATTGTTTTTCTAATATTTATGTAGAGTGATGAAGTTTTCACATGCAAGAAAAATGCAGAAAGTAATGTTCATTAGTTTTTTTTCGCTAATTCATGTTTATTTCCTATATCGTTCATTATAATATATCAGCTTTCTCCTAGTTTTAATTTTTAAAAAAACACAAAGAGTAGGAAACTGTCATTATTCGATTTAGCCGTCAACTAAGAAATTTTCAGTAATAAAACCTAGTCAATCTTCCCTATAAATAGGAGAAAATATAAATTTAATTCACTATTTCATAATACAGTTCATCTGATATAACCTTTCCGCTTCCATAATTTCAAATCCTACAGTTTACGCTCTTTCCTTTTTTGCGTAAATCCTCGGGTTTCTTTATTTAGAACCTTTCCACCGCATCAACAAATCTTGTTAAATTTCAAATGAATAGCCACTGAAGAATTTCTCTGTTTGTTTTACCAACATTATCATGAATTTCAGCTGGTTTGCGATATCTCTGCTTAGCTTAGTTTTTATCAAAGCAAGTTGAAGAATGTTACTGGTGTTCTTATCGTTCAGCTATTGTTTTTCAAAACCTGCCATGTTTAGGATCAGTTACGTTTAGGTTATTGTCAGTTCACAGACAGCAAAAGTCATACATCAATCTGCTGTTGGTAAAACAGTGCTCTCAAAGCCGAAGACGAAGACTTACAGAGGGAGGTGTCGCAAAGCAGAAAATTATGGGAGATACAGGGGATTGTAAATGTCAGAAATGAAGCTGTTTAGCTCAAAACAACAATAAAAAAATTTAGGCAGCCCCTTGAAAATGATTGAACAGCCCCTAGAGGCCTTTTTATAAGCAAATATGATGAAGAAGACTAGAAGAATAACTATTTTGGAATGTTAACCCATTAATCAACTCATTGAGACTACTACGAAGAAGCCCTGTAAAAAATAGCTAAATACGAGATACTTGTATTTTTAGAATTTGGATTGTGTTCTTGCCGCTTTGCATTTTCTTTTGAATTTATCATTTACGTACATCATTTATAGAATGTTAAACGTTAAACATTTTTTATAAGGAAACTCAGAGAGATGCATTCAATACTCAGACTTGCTCTTTTTTTTATTAAGAATCAACCTTGCCCTTACTACTTCTGACATTTGAAATAATAATCATTTGCTTGAAGTTTGATTTTTTTGTCAAATGGAGCCCGGTTATGCTAGCTGTTTTATAGTCACGTTTTCATCAATTCGTTTATAATTTTTATAGTCACGTTTTCATCAATTAGGCTTTTGAATTTTTCAAGATAGTTGCTTGTCTAAAAGACAGAGCTTTTTCAAGCATTGCATAGTTCCTTAGGTTGGCGAAACTTGGCATTGATTTTCCTTAGCTTTTTTAGGAGCTTAGCACAACTTTTCCCGTTAAAAATACGTTTGTTTTGACACAATGTCACAGTTTACCAGACCTTATTTAAGTCTCTATTTGATGTTAGGATAAGACCTTAAACGTCAGGATAAAAGCTGTTAAAACTGTAAGTGACCCAGAATACGCCCCTCAAATGCTTGTTACTGTGCTATATCATGAGATTTTGGCCGATTTTCAGTCACGTTTTCGTTTAACAGAGACAGTGCCCTGTACAAAATCATCATAACCCGCGATAAACCTTTCGCTTTTTATTCATGGGGAAAACGTGGCCTACAATTGACAGCTGTGATGATCGGGCAAATGGGGCATAAAATTGAACAAATGAAAGCAAACGAGCTTTCGCAAGATGCTGTGAGTCCGCGCTCATCTCGAACATCCTGTTGTGACATGCAATTGTTATCTAACTTAGTTATACCCTCATTTTAAAGGCTGCTGTGTGAACTATCGATTCTCATTTTAGGTTAATTATTGCCCCCCTTACCCCTGTTAGAAAGAGCAGAACGGTTGGTTGGCCTCCTTTACTCTCTTTTCCTGCTTTCCTGCATGTCCCTAGAAGTCATTCTTAACATATAATTCTATTTCGTCATCGGCTCCGTCGCTACGGAGGAGTAATTCCTTTGTCAGTAACTGAGATCCCTAAACTATTGTATATCCTCCCTTGGTGTCCCCCCTTGCAAACTCTTTGTCTTGAAATTCACGTGTTTGCCAGACTCATTTCTACGTTTGTTTTTTATTCTAGTTAACAATACATGCGAATTTCAATAGATTTAAGATAGTCGCAAAACCTGCCAGTCTTTTGTTACTCAATTTTTAGCGTTGAAAAATTGATCAATTCCACCTTGTTATGACGCCAATTTAATGAAAACCCCTCCTTGATGATCCATAATACATTCACTCATTTCGCTTTCGAAAACAAAGTGGACAAAAGACTCTCAGGCTGACTCGTTCAACATTCTAAAGTACTCATTTATCATTTATCTTCCATGCATTTTTCTAAACATACATTAAGTGTTTCAAATACATTTGACTAAAAGCAGGAATGGTGCAAGACTGAGCTTCTTTTAAGGAATAAATACGGGGGGGGGGGGATATCTATTGGCTTTTAGTCAAAAGGGGCAGTGCGTCTATTGTTTTGTAATAAAACACAATAGGACTAAGAAAGAGGCTGGGGGCAACAGCCCACCCACGTAGTATGTTAAAACAAACCCTGGTGCAAGTGGCATGAGTCAAAACGACAATGCTTCTTTGATACATTTTGGAATCCTGCTGCACTCTAAGACAAGGGGGACAATACCTTACATGAACGGGAAATCAGCAGAAAGTTAAATCGTTTCTAACTGCCCCCTATGCCCCCTTTGCCCCCTGTTGTAAGCATCCCTGTCACAATTTATATGTAATTACAAACAGAAATTGTATGTTTTTCGAAAGTTAAGTGGAATATATATTTTTTTATGCTAGCTAATGGCACCTGGTGTTTAAACCCTTGCTTCCTGAAGCCATTTGCAACTGACATATAGATAACGATGGAAGCAAATGTTGCACGGGGGTACGTAGATACAGGAAATATCCTTGTTTCGATAAACTTGCAGTGGAAGTTGTCTGATCAACTTTGCAAATTTTGACATCGTTGCCCCCCCCCGGTATTTCTTTGATTTACAGTAACTTATACTGCACCATATGGCCTATACAGGGGGAATATGAGTTAAGCTATATGAATAGATTATAAAAGTTTTGGAAATCCAAGAAAGTTTTTGGTTGGTTTTCAAGCTCTCAATTATTTTCTATTTTAGATTCTGAGGATGTGAATTTGGAAGAGTTGTCGAAATTTTCAAAATGGGAAAGAGGCACACACGAACGCATTTCTTTCTTCTGGTGTTGCTTGTCATCAAAGATCAATACGAGGTTAAGAGTGACTTCACAAAGCAAAGTAACTGCGATGACGCACATTGCAAGGATAAAAACCCGAAAAAGCCAGAAAGGATCGAGAAACTGTAAGTTGAATTATAAATTTGTATTAGAACTTGACCCCTTTACCCCCAGTGATAGTACAGATGTACACTAACGATGAAAGCATTTCCTTATATTGCAAGGGGGTTCAAGAATTGATAATGCTGGTGGACGAAAGAGTTTTTACGAATGTCTTAAAAAGTCACGTGTTTTCAGATTAGACGTGCCCTTTTATGAAAGCCAATTCTGGCTGGAGGTCATTGGGCGAAGTTGTCCCTTCCTTGGATTGAGGATTGAGGGGGACGTTGGTGCACCCTACCCCCAACTTGTTATAAAACTACGAGGTTCCAGCATTCCGACCCCCCGCTCCTGAAAACTTTCGATTTCTATATTATTTGTATGTCGCATAAACGAGGCATATATCTTGTACTTTCATACGGGGGTCTTGCTATAGTTGTAAAAAGAAATTCAGGGAATGTATGAAGTTTTCTAATTTGAACGTGCTAATTTTAACGTGCATTGGCCCCCGTCCCAGGATTTCCATTTCTAATCACGAGTTATTTATAAAAGTCCGATTAGTTATGTTATGTCAGAATGCCAGTTTACTTGAGCTGGATTTACAAGACTCATGACATCATTTTAACCATTGAATATAAAATTAATTTCAAGGTTTTTTTTGCTTAATCCAAACTACATTTGTAAAGAAAACAAAGTCTTTCTATAATCTAAGCAGGAAGATATAGAAGACAGGTGTTGCCGTTTGCTAGATTTCTAAACATGCACTATAAAAACGTTATCAAAATTAACATATTCTGCATCGTGTAGTTTGTTTCTAGCCAATACAAGAAATTCAAATGAAGATTTCCGTTTGTGAGAATCATTAAGGATTGAAGCTTGACTTCTTTGCAGGATAAGAGACGGTCTAACTAAGACATTTAAAAGCTAAATAGCGAAAAGTTAGCAGCTGAGTAGAAGTTTGATTAGCAATAAAGGCTACATTCACAGACTCGTAAGGGCTTAATGACTAAATTGTAAAAAGGAAATTCTTTTAAAATTCAGTAACATTAAAGCTAAATGATTAATATGTTAGCAACAATCATTTTTTTAAATAAGACGTAAATTCCATCATTGGAATTTCAAAATGTGAACTTTTTAAATTGCAGGGATCTATCATTTCAAAACCTTAAAAAAGTTCCAACGGAAGTTTTGGAGGAGCACGCTGGTACAATAGAAGTGTTGTGAGTATTGCAGTCCTACATTTTATGCGACACCCATTAGAGAATGAATTTACGTACAATGAAGCTAACGGAAACAATTTATCAGATGGTGATGGGGGTTTCGGGGTTTACATAAAATCCTAAAATTTTTGATCAACGTAAACAGGTGGATTTATTTTCTATATTTCGTTCCTCAGGCAAGAAAGTACTGTGTTGGCGCTGATTGGTCAATTCCATTAGCCAATTAAATGCGCTCTTCACATATGATTCTCAATATGCAACTAATTATGCCCACTTCACAATCTGAATATTCTCCATAGTATCACCTCCCGAAAACAAAACATTACATTCTATATTGAAATTCTTGCTCAGTGCAAAGGTTCTTCAACCCCTTTTTCCAAGAGTGGGATACTTTTCACAAAAATTTGTCGCAAATTTTAAACAAATTTTTTATCACCGCATCGACTCAAAATGCTCCTTCGCAGTGACCTATGACGTCACCTTCCCATGATCCTTTGCCACACGTTTCCCTTTGAATATCCGATATCTTGGAATTTGGAACGCGACGCATTATCTCAATTTGTCAAGGGAAAATTATGTGCCTAGGCTTGAGAGGAGGCAACTTTTTCGATGTTAATAAGTTATCTTTTTTGATCACATGCATTTGGTACCTCTATCCGTGCAAGATTCTGGAATACACGCCTAGCAGTTTTAATCATTAATGCGTTTTTGAATTTTTTTTCAGGAATCTCGGTGAAAACCAAATAAGCAAAATCAAAATTGGAGACTTTCCGTACATGCCAAGGCTTCATACCTTGTAAGTGTTCCTTTTTAATTTTTCTATTTTTGAATGCATCAACAAATAGATCATCATTTTCTTCTATATCATGCCATTCTGTAGTAGTACTAATGATTTCTTGAATTTAGGAATGTCTTGTTTCTTTTGAAAATTAGTGTATTAGAATCGGAGACTCTATTCATCACGTTGTACATTGTTTTATGATAATCATATTTTGTCCTTTCAAGGCTTCTTCATAAGAACAAGATTGATGAAATTGAAGAATTAAGCTTGGACTTTCTTACTGATTTGATGGTCTTGTAAGTAATGCTAATTCATTTCATATTCGAATTTTGCACCACCAAGCCCGAATAAAGAGTAACTTGTAAACTAACTTGTAAGTCGGCATACACTTTGCCTGCTTTGCCGAGCTATTTTACTATAACCCTATCTAAAGAGCCAAGAAATGTGACACCATTTGCTTATCAGGAAATTCTTAATAAACTTCAATAATACTGAAGCACCTTCTTACCTCTCAGAGGGGAAAATAAATTAATAATCCATTTAAGAGCCTCAGATTTTGATATTATCACAATTGATTTTCATTACCTTTTTTATTTTCACTGTTATTGCTTGATATTATATCAAAGAATATTGTTATCAATCTTTAGGCGTTTGGAAGATAATCTCATGACAAGGATACCAAAGATAAATTCGCCCCTAAAGTTGTACGAATTGTAAGTAACACTTTCTTATTCCGCTTCTTATTCCTCTGCTTTCATTACCCGTTTCGTCCTTGATATTCGTTTGTTATCATGCTCATTATGGGGATGATTAATGAACTTTTCGATCAAATGTGTTAATTAATTATTTGCTCAATTTATCAATTCAATCATTTGTACATTAAATAATTAATTAATTGATTCATTCATTTATTCACTCATTCATTCATTAATTCGTTCACGCATTCATTTATCTTTTCTGTCTACCCATTTGTTGACTCTTTCTGTTATTAACTTATCCATATATATATATTTATTCATTTATTTCTGCATTTATCTCTTCATTCATTTCGTCAACTATTATTCTATCTAACTTATTTACCCATTCGTTCCGTTGTTCGTTTGTTAATTCTAGTCTACATTAATTAATATCCATTTAATCATTCATTTACTCATTTATGCTTCACTTGTGCATAAATCTATCAATGAACTTTCACATTTACTTTTAGCCATTAACTTCAGATTTATTGGGGATTCAATCATTCTAGTACCTTCTTAACTTTCTTTAATTCCTAATTTCAGAGATATTTCTTACAACCGCATCAACCATGTTTTGAACTCTCACCTGAAGCACCTCAGTCTTCTAAAAACATTGTAAGTTTGTCAATTTTTCTTTGCAATTACGAACAATGCTATTGCTGACAGAATCAATTCGATTGTTGCAAAAATAATAGACACATGAACAACTAGGAAGGCGGATGTCCCACAATTCTGTGTTTTCTCGTTAAAAAGGTACCCCTAAAAATAACACGTCCCCGCTACTTCGCATGTGTTAACTTTTCTTCCCTTTATGTAGTCGCGATTTTGCATATCAAGTGTCATTAAATTGAATGTGGTGAAAATTGAAACGAGAACTGACCTGCACTGAGTTTAAAACCAACACAGATTTAAGCTTATATATAGCACACTTTAACCCTTTCGCAACCGCAATTTTTTTAATTAACTTTCAAAACCCATAAAAATCTACGTTTTTCAGGGAGTGGCATAAACAAATAAATTAGCTGAATGTGTACACTATTAAAGAAAACTTCTATCAAATCATTTACAATAATTTATACTGTACTCACTGGAAAAATGATTTTTACGGTGTTTGTCATTGGGCCATATGGCCTTTCCAGGGGTGAAAGGATTAAACTTGATTATTCATGAACCTTTTAGGATTCTACGAGGAAACAAGATCAAGAGTTTTAATGATGAGACCTTGATGTATAATGCCAAGTTGGAGGAACTGTGAGTTGAAAATTCTTTCTTTTCTAATCAATTTTAGGGTAGCATTAGTTACTTTGATGATGTTGTCAATCCATGCCTATATCCATAGTTTTGTATTAAATTATTGGTTCGATTTGAGCCTCGCGTTTTTTACTGATAAAAACAATGCTTTGATGATTCTCCACGTGTGATAATATTTTACAAGCAGGTCGAGCCTTTTATTGGCGCGTGATCCTTTTTTGACTTGGTGTTGAAGACTATGCGCAGATTATATGTCTGTCACCCAGTTTACTATAGAGAATATAATACAATCCAATGCTGGAATAAATTTAAACATGGACACTAGACTTTCAATTAACAAATAATTTATGTGAACCAAGAAAAGCAATCCAATAGATCATGTGTATGTTACAAAATGTGTTTGATCAATTACTTCCATCAAATATGAACAAGAAAAGTATAGAACAAAGTGGTAGAATGCCCACCGGACTCTCAAGGGATGCTAGCGACGATGGATATAACTAACAAAAATAAGCAACAATGCACAACGGAAGGAGTACGGTGGAAATAGAAAAAGTTGATGATTATAATCAATTTATGAAATGACTAGCTAGACAATGTCCAACAGTCAAAAAAAGTGTGGTTCAGTTGCTGGCAGACGTAACGAAAGTTGTTGAAAACAATGATTTCTATACCAGATATGCATCCAGAATAACTGCACAACATCTGAACTTTGCCCACGTTTTGTTGTTTGTTGAGCGAGGTTAGTCAGACTTGAGCTTCTCGGCCGAAAGAAAATTGAGCATTGCTGAACTGTGTCTGTGCCCACAGGAAAACTTGAAGGTCTTTCATTATGCGATCTTTAAAAGAGAATTATTTTATATCCTTTTAATAAATGTATAAACAGCAGATGTCTCCAAAGTTAAGTAACTTTGAGTCTAAATTTATTCTAGTGATCTGTCTGAAAATCCATTGACTGTCATGGAATCAGATTCGCTTCTTGGCCCAGATAGACTTCGAAACTTGTAAGTAATTTCTTTAATTTGTTCTGGAACAAATACAATATCTATTTTCAGTATAATCTGATTATCAGTGACAGAAAAGTTGCCAATTATTACAACTTCCCTTGTTTGGGACAAGTTGTTTTGTGAGGTTTAAATTGTTGCTATCAAAATCATCCCACGAAGCGGATGTAGAGAGTAAAGGTCCTGGGTTTTGGTTTTGGTCTAGTCCTTTTCCCATCAGCCATTGCGCTAACAACGCTGTTTTGGCAGTCTAACAAACTTTCCCATTTCAGTCTACAATGGCCGAGGTTGAAATTGACCGTAAACTTATATTTTTCACATATTGGATGACATGACTTTTTGACTTGCTAATTAGAATTTTTTTCCTCCTTTTTGCAGATTTCTTCAAGGAACAAAGATCAGTGAGCTCCCCGAATCAGGTTTGAAGCATCTTCATCGCCTTAATATTAAAGACATCCATAAAATGTGGACCGTTCCAGAGCCTTCATCGTTCGAAGCTTTAAAGGAAGTTGATGTCACATATTCGGTCCATTGTTGCCCATTCCGTGGATTGCACACTGCAGAAAACAAGCCAAATAAGATAATTTCTTGTGAAGAATACTTGGCAAAAACAACAACTCCAGCTCCAACGCAAACAACAAAAAGCTTTGACTTCTTTTTGCCGCCGAAGTTTTCACCGCTGAAATTTAACGACCCAGACGATGCTTTCAAACAACTTTCTGATTCCTTCGAAAAAACCAACGCAACCGCAAGCCCATTGTGCGTGAATCGAAATGACACGATCAAGTATGAACCCCCGTCACGACGTGTTAGATGTAGGCCAGAACCGGACGCGTTCAATCCTTGCGATGACGTCATCGGGACAACACTTTTGCGCGTGTTTTCTTGGGCCAGTTCTTTGCTTGCGATTTTCGGCAATGTCTTCCTTCTTATTGTCTTGTACTGCAATGAGAGTCCTCTAAACGTGTATAAACTACTAATGTACCACCTCGGCATTGCCAATACAATTATGGGCTTTTACCTTGGACTTCTGTGCAGCCTAGACGCATTTACTTACGGCCGTTATTACAACTTTGTGCGCGCTTGGCAGTACAGCGGAGGTTGTAAAGTCGCAGGTTTTCTCGCAGTATTTTCGACAGAGCTCTCTGTTTGCATCCTAGCCATCGTAACAATTGAGCGATACTTGTTGATTGTTCATGCCTTGCATATTCGTCGACAAATGAAACTTATACACGCAAAAATTGCGCTGACTATCGCATGGACATACTCTTTTGTTGTTGCGATTCTTCCAGTAACAGACATAATCAGCAGTTACGAAAAAGTTGCGATTTGCCTTCCATTCGAAGCAACCTCTCAAGTTTCGAAAGGCTACGTATTCTGGCTGCTGGGATTCTATCTCGCAACGTTTATTTCCGTCGTTGCAGCATACTTACGAATGTATGCAAGTGTGAGCTGTGCGCCTCCATGCCCCGGCGTAAACACCGAATTCAAGGTGGCGAAACGTTTTGCGATGATTGTATTTTGCAATTTCGGCTGCTGGGTGCCGATAAGTATCGCCGGGTTTCTCTCGTTCTTCTCGAAACTTCCAATGAACATTGACATTTCCAAATTCCTTTTGGTCTTCGCTTTTCCCCTGAATGCGTGCTCAAACCCGTTTTTATACGCATTCTTCACTAAGATATTTAGGGGGGATGTGATTAATTTGCTGACGAAGGTTGGATTGCGAAAAAGATCGTCGAAGCCAAACGCACACCAGAATCCATCGTACACAAGAGGGAGGAATGGCTCCAGAGGTTCCGATGGGACATTTTCAACAAGTGCAGGCAATTCTCGTTTTAGTCCACCTGGTACCCTCAAATCTTTCATCACAGGAAGGTCTCCAAAGCACAACATGCGACAGGCGAGTAACACGTCACCTGTAACGTTTCAAAACAGCGGACAGTCACCGCCGAGCTGCTACAGAGAGATAAGCCAAGAAAGTGGTGAATGTAGCTCTGGGCCCCCGCAAGTCGTACAAGAACAGAGGCCGCCCAAGGAAAGACGTGGAGGTTTACAAGGTATCTTGAATGGTCTTTGGGAGATTACGGTTGGAAGACGCAACCGCAACGAGTCTACGTCATCGAGCAAGGAACTTTTGTCGTCTTACGATCCTGACAAGTTCAACAGAATTCGAAGCGTAAGCGAGGTGGTTGAAATTGCTTGCCATGACCAGCATCTTCTGCGTGAAAATTCTTATGATGTCGAGAAAAATTCCTCGCCTACAGACATCACGAACCTCTAAGAATACTGGAAGAAGAGAGCTAATGACATGTTGATCGAAGCAAAATTGGGTGACCGAGAAAACAACAAACTTCAAGGGTTAAGAGAGTGATTAGTTTCCGATCGTTTCCTGGATAGAATCTTATTGTGCCCCAGCATTAAGACTTCTATATGCTGTTTCAAAAAAAATGGATCTATAATTTGATTACTGACCATTTAGACTCTTTTGCGTTTGTAATGGGCGAGGAATAAAATTAGAGGAAGCTTTAGTCTGGGTAAATGAACTGTGGAAAGGGGTTGGGGGTTCAAAATAATCAAGTTCATAGATGTTAATCCATTTTTCATAATGTTGATGTATATAGGGCACTGTATCATAAAGTAAATTGGAAGTGGCACAGCCTTTTCCAGTAATTAGCGACTTTTTTTAATACCCACTGTAAATAGGAAAACGTGGAGATTTTTTGAGAGGCATATTCGACTTCTCGCATTGAGAAGTATTTCTTGCCAGTTTTTTTTATTTGTTACAAATTTCGATGTTATGATATTAATGTGAATGGATATTGAAGCTGGTTCTAAGAATTTATCGTTCTGTAATATAGATAAGTGTTGAAATCATATCACTCAATCTACTATTCGAATGCAGTCATTTTTATAAGAAGCACTTTACAAAGACAGTCAATCAATTTCACAATATAACAAATGTTAAACCCCTTCATAAAAGAACTATGCTCAAGCTGCAGAACATTCCATGCATAGACATTTCTTATACAGGCACGCTGGAGCCGGGGGGGGGGGGGCTGTAGCCCCCGCACTTTTTTGCCAATGTGTTGAAGGCGTAGCTTTCTAATCAAAGTACACAAGTGGCTTTTTGACCTATGTCTATTGCACTTGGGTTCTACTGGCCATTATTACCTATCACAAAGCTTGGGCATGTCTTGACCTTTTTATTGACCTTTAAGGAGTACCTACATGAACATGAGTGACCACGCCCAATAAAGGCCGCACCCAATCTTCAAAGCCCCCTCACTCGAAAATATGCACCTGTGTCCCTCCTATATTGTATCGTTTTGCGTTCCAGGAGGATTCCCCCCCCCCCCTCTTTCGCCAAATATGTCTGCCATCGTCTTTTGTAATAGGTTGTTCCAATTCTCCTGAATAATGCAAAACAATTCTTTATCATATTAAGCCCCCTCCCAACTTTAAATGCTCAGGTTTCTTATAAAACTGAGTGCATTGCAACATATTACTAGTAAATGTGACTCAAAAATAGTTGATATGAATAGATAATGCTCAAAGTATGAACTGCTTGAAGTGTAAAGCCTGTAATATTTGACACATTAGTAGCTGTAATAATTGAAGATAATAATATGAGCAAGACATTACTTAAAAAGTTATTGATAGATTTTCAAATGACGTTTTTCTGTCGTAGAATTCTGTAGAATATATACTAAATTCCTTGAGAATAAAATTGCTGTTTTTTTATCTACATCATCTGAAAACTGCAGCCAATTTTATGGATACTTGCACCCACTATAAAGTACCTGTAGCGTTTAGGTGGTTCTTCTTCCGATGGTGGATAGTCATCAAGGCTAGGCCAATGGGCCTAGCCCTAAGCAGATACTCTTTATATAAAAACACTTGTGATCTTGACAGTAAATCATTAAACAACAAGACTGATTTATCATTTACTCTACACGTGAATATAAGAGTTCTAATCAACACATCAATACAATACATTACAACAGGTTGACAATAACAGCATAGGCTTCGTGAAGGGAAGTTGCACCTACGACAAACATTTGACTTTAACACGCAACTAAGGACGAATAGACATAATATGACCAACACCCTACATACCATCTAAAGTTTCTCTAAAATTCATGAGGATATAGGAGTTGAAATCTAAAAAGAAATGCAAGATAACTGCTGAAAAACGTTTATTGAAATTCAATCTAAACTACAAATACAATTCTTATTATTACAAAAATAAACTGTAATTGCCTGAAGTTACATCATAAAAGTAAATAAAAGGCACAAAATATAGATATAAAGAACTGATAAGCTAAAATGAAAGAAGGTAAAACAGAATACAAAAAGAGAACAGCTAGCAATATTTGATCGTGATAGCATATTGTTTAATCTATTGCTTAAATCAGGACGAAATGGTATGTTGTATTCCCTGGGGGTGAGCGCTCTGCCCCCAGACCCCCATTGGCTTAAGCCCTGACAGTTCGTCAAGTAAGTAGGAGAGAGGGTTAGGATTTGTGAATTGTTTGTTGAGCATGCAAAAGATATAATATGTGGTATGAATGGTTATAGTAGCGAATTTCTGGGTGCTTTTAAATCAAAATGCTTTTGATCTGTTACAAATTGCTTGCACACCGATATGAAAAGTTTCCGAATATTGACCCAAAGGCAAATGTAATGAAAGTGGATGCCACCCTTAAAACTAAATGGCGTGGGAAGGAATTCAACTTTACCTTATCGAATGTAAAATATTAATAAGACTGCCTCAATGATAATTGTGTTGTAATATTTTTAGAAGATGATGGTATTTTAATATTATTGGTGTGTATTGCTGCTGAGATGTGTCTCAAAAATGATAATACGGATAATAATTATAACTTAATTTTTAGAGGCTGACTGGTTGGGATTTTTATTTAGAATAAGAAATTGCGAAAGTAAATAAAAAGTAGAGTAAAGAAAGATGTTAAAATATATATTTAAAATGATAAGAACATAATAAAAGTCCAATACATTTCTCGTGGGAATGTAGATTTTCTTCTGCGAGGTTTCTTTGAGAGTGAAATGTTATTAATGAACCAGGCAATCATCCTTTGAAGCAAAAATAATCCATTACCTTCAGTTACAGGTGTTAGGATGTGGCTCGACACAAACAACCGAGGCACCTGATTTGCATTTAACACAGTTCCTGCCATCGTATTGTTGGTTAGGGTCTTGATTACAAACACTACAGGTTGGCAGAATAAAATTCTCCTTATAACGTTTGACATAAACATGGGCTCCCAAAAGTGCCGGGCGACGACAGCCAGAAATCTGACAATCATTAGGGAAATACCTTTTTGTCCAACATTCCCAGTATTTCTTCCACGTGCCTAGTCGCCACCCCTGTGCACTGGACCCAATCACGTGGGCCACCAAGTCGTTTGAGTCCAATGGCATTACCTTTCCACTCTTCAAATCACGGGCCATAGCTGTCAACAAACTATAGGATAATAATTATCAATAGTATGTGCTGATAAAAATAAGGCTTAAGGTCCCACTTAAACAAATGAACAAATGAATTGTTCTTCCTTTTAAGAAATAGCTGCAGTAGTACCCCGTTAATGCGGCCACCAACACCCCAAACATCACTGTCCGTAATACGAGGTGATCGCATTAATGATGTGGCCCTAAGACGGGGTTCCGCTAAACTAGCAGAACTTATAACTAGGTGCCCTACTTCGCCAGTATTTGGTTTTTCAATTAAATACCTTAATGGGTGATGTGATAATAAAGGACAAGTGTGACAATTCAATACTCAGTTTTGTTTGTCTTTGTGTTATTTGTATAGGTGCCTTCATGCGTGTTAGTGCATGCTTTCAGTCCAGAAACTTGTTTACGCCAAACTAACGAGAGTTGTAGTTTTGTTGGGTAAAGCCACAAATGTCCTTTTCTTAAATTGTTGCCTCTTTATTCAGTCTCCGCTCTCATTACAATTTACCCAACAAAACTAATGGAGTCTAAATCTAACTGATGGATAAAATATGGCGGCCAGAACGATTTGACGCTGATCCAAGCGCCTCTGGAGCTACAAAGTCATGGATCCATTGGAAGCGAACATTCGAGAATTTTCTTGCGGTGTTACTAGATGAAAATATCGATAAGTTTAGGGTATTGACGAACTTTGTTTCTCCAACTGTTTTTGAATTCATTGAAGAATGTACAACTTATGAAGCAGCTCTTGAAGCACTGGATAATATATATGTAAAACCGACTAACGAAATTTATGCCCGGCATGTACTCGCAACTCGGCGACAGCAGACTGGTGAAAGCCTAGATGAATATTTACAAGCTCTCAAGGTGCTAAGTAAGGAATGTAATTTTCAGTCTGTTACGGCAGCCAAATACTGCGAGGAATACATTCCAAATGCATTTATCACAGGTTTACATTCGAATCAGATTCGCCAAAGACTTTTGGAAAACAAAACCTTAGATTTAAAGACAATGTTTGACCAAGCTCGAGCTTTGGAATCGGCCATGCGGAGCTCAGAAAGTTACACCGCTCTCCAGCCATTCAATGCCGCAATCTCATCACTTGAAACGGGTACTCACTCTACAACCGTAGCTGACCCCACACTCTTAGCTCCGACATTAGGTGCAACTAACGCAACTTCTTCTGTGGGAATGTCAAACATCCGCGGTCGAAATGCCCGGCTCGAGACTCCATTTGCCATAAATGCCAGAAAAAGGGGCACTTCGCAAAAGTCTGCAGAGGGAAACCTTTTAAAACCGATGAAGTTTCAACTGCACTCTGGTCACCTACCCTTGTTGGCAACTGTTGGAACTCCTGAAGCTCTTAAAAAGTCTACTGCTACCGTGGTTGTTAATTCAGAATGGAGTGTTAAAGCCCTTTTTGATAGTGGAAGTAGCGAGAGCTATATACATCCAAGCTTAGTTCAAGTAGCTGTTATACCTGTCAATCCTTCAAACACTACAGTTGCAATGGCTAACACCACATTAAACACAAAGATCGAGGGGTTCTGTAAAATCACCCTTAATTATCAGGGGTGCACATACAAGGATTTCCGCTTGTCTGTTATGCCAGGACTCTGCTCTGATCTCATTTTGGGACTTGATTTTCAATCTCAACATGACAGTGTTACATTCAAGTATGGTGGCACAAAACCTCCCCTGTCTGTTTGCAGTTTTACGATACTAAACATTGATCCAATTTCACCATTTGCAAACCTGACATCTGACTGCCATCCCATTGCTACTAAGTCTAGACGCTACAGTAAGAAAGATTTAGAATTCATTAGTGATGAGGTGGATCGATTACTTGGAGAAGGCATCATTGAGTCTAGCCAGTCCCCTTGGCGAGCTCAAGTTGTCGTTACAAAAGACGAGAACCACTAACAACGTTTGGCAATTGCCTATTCTCAGACAATCAATCGATTTACCCAGCTGGATGCATTTCCGTTACCAAGAATCAACGATACTGTGAATGAGATCGCCCAGTATAGAGTGTTCAGTAGTATTGATCTTCAAAGCGCATACCACCAGATACCTTTGAAAAATGAGGACAAACCTTATACTGCATTTGAAGCTAAAGGTGGGCTTTATCAGTTTACTCGACTGCCTTTCGGTGTAACCAATGGAGTAGCATGCTTTCAGAGGGAAATGATAAAATTCGTTCAGAACAATAATCTTAAAGCTGTATTCCCATACTTAGATAATATAACTATTTGTGGGAAAGATCAAACTGATCATGACACCAACCTTAATCTCTTCATGGACGCTGCTTGGAAGACCAATCTGAAATTCAACAACAGCAAGAGTGTTTTCTCAACTCGGTGTCTCCCTATACTGGGATATGTCATTGAGGAAGGTACTATTCGTCCGGATCCAGACCGCTTAAAACCTCTGCTAGAGCTTCCTCTTCCGCACAATGTAAGATCTCTTAACAGATGTTTGGGATTGTTTTCTTACTACTCTCAATGGGTTCCACATTTCTCTGATAGAATTAAGCCTATTACTAGTCATAAATCCTTTCCTTTGCCCCAAAAGGCAAGCGAAGCTTTTGAAGAGAGGAAGAACATCATTGCTAAATCTGTGGTCTCTGCTATTGATGAAACTATTCCATTTGAAGTAGAAACTGATGCCTCTGATGTTGCTTTAGCAGCCACCCTTAACCAGAACGGTAGACCAGTAGCATTCTTTTCGCGAACTCTACAAGGCAGCGAACTGAAACACTCAGCAGTGGAGAAAGAAGCTCAAGCCATAGTGGAATCCATACGACACTGGAGGCATTTTCTCACCGGTTCTCATTTCAAACTAAAAACTGATCAAAAATCAGTTGCCTACATGTTCGACCAGCGCCAGAGGGGTAAAATCAAGAATGACAAAATAATGCGCTGGAGAATCGAGCTTAGTTGCTACAGCTTTGACATAGTTTATAGACCTGGAAGGCAGAATATACCCCTAGATACTTTTTCCCGGGCAAACTGTGCTGCAAGTACCGGCAACTCTCTCTACAAGCTACATGACTCGTTATCCCACCCTGGTGTGACTAGATTGTGGCATTTTATTCGCTCTAAGAACTTGCCATTTTCTTTAGAAGAAGTAAAGAGAACAGTCAACTCCTGTGGAATTTGCTGTGAGTGTAAGCCAAAGTTCTACTGCCCTAAGGAAGCTCACCTTATCAAGGCTACTAAGCCATTTGAAAGAATTAACATTGACTTCAAGGGTCCATTACCCTCAAACAACAAGAACAAGTACTTCCTGAATGTCATTGATGAGTACTCGAGATTTCCATTTGTTTTCCCCTGTGCAGATGTTTCTACCCCATCTGTTATAAAATGCTTAAGCACACTGTTTTCTCTCTTTGGATTGCCTGCCTATGTACATTCTGATCGTGGATCATCATTCATGAGTCATGAGTTGCGAGAATTTTTAACCAGCAAAGGTGTTGCGGCGAGTCGTACATCAATTTATAATCCAAGGGGAAATGGTCAAGTTGAAAGGTACAATGGTACAATCTGGAAAGCAATCATCATGTCTCTAAAATCCAAGAACCTTCCAAATGAAAGATGGCAATTAGTCCTTCCAGATGTGTTGCACTCAGTTCGTTCTCTTCTGTGCACTGCAACAAATGTGACACCTCATGAGCGCTTCTTGGGGTTCCCTCGTCGATCTTCTGCAGGTAGTTCTATTCCTTCATGGCTAATTGAGAGTGACTCAGTTTATGTAAAGCGGAATGTACGTAACAGCAAGTTTGACCCTTTGGTCGATGAGGCAGAAGTGCTACAGGTTAATCCCAATTATGCACACATTCGTTATCCTGATGGAAGAGAAACGACAGTATCTACCAGAAGTCTTGCTCCTCAAGGCGAAACTAAGAGGGCTCAACTGCTAGAGTCAAAACAACCAGATGATGAGACAGAATCACCTACTTGTGTGTCAGATAAGTCAAATCAAGAACATTTAACCAAAGTTGCTGAGCCTGAGCCTATCAATTCAAAAGAACAGTCTCCTTTACCACTTAGACGTTCAGTACGTGAGCGGCGCCCTGTGGATCGACTAGGTTTTTAGAAGGGGGTGAATGATGTGATAATAAAGGACAAGTGTGACAATTCAATACTCAGTTTTGTTTGTCTTTGTGTTATTTGTATAGGTGCCTTCATGCGTGTTAGTGCATGCTTTCTGTCCAGAAACTTGTTTACGCCAAACTAACGAGAGTTGTAGTTTTGTTGGGTAAAGCCACAAATGTGCTTTTCTTAAATTGTTGCCTCTTTATTCAGTCTCCGCTCTCATTACAATGGGTTACCAAATCATTTAAAAAATGAACAATAAATGTTTTAGGAATGTTCTCATAAGTTTAATGATAATAAGCAACAAAATAAATTCTATACTATTTTTATAGATGAAAGTTAATAGATAATTGTTCGAAAAACACAACAAACGACTTTTGCATCACAGATCTTGGGCCTAAGAGGGGAGGTGCAGTAATTCGATGATCAGACGGATCATAATATAATTTCATACGATTGGCGTGTACGGGTACCGTAACCGGGCGATTGTCCATGGTGCGAAGTTTAAAGTGGACCGGTGATAATTTGGCAGTAACACGATAAAGGCCGTGATAGTTATGAGTGAGTTTATTTGACAAGCCTTCCCGATTTTTTGGCGTATAGACCCATAATTTTGATCCGATATCGAAGGCAACAGGAGCATCGTGTTTGTCGTATTGCTGCTTCATTCGTTGCTTAGCGAGCTGGGTGTGCGATTCGATAATTTTCTGGGATTCCTCCAGATTCGAAACAATACGAGCGCGTAGTTCAGCGACGGAGCTAGAGACATTTGAGTCGGGCAACATCTAACGGGAGGCGTGGTTCACGACCGTAGAGAAGATAAAATGGTGATTCTCCTGTGGTGGCGTTTGGCGAGACATGATACGCGAAGAGGACGAGAAGTGAATATATACTGATACAAAACTGTTCTTCTCAAATAATCTGTGAACTTCCTCACACAGGGCATCAATATGTTAAATCACAAGTTTTCATTTGCCAAAAATCTAGAATATTAAGAAACACTTACGACCTCCGACTAGGCTTTCCTCGTTAGCGGCTTCGAAAGGCGACAGGCAAGAACGACACGACTATTCCAATACAAAGAATTTAACAAAACATGCGTACAAATTAATTACTCTAAAGCGGCTTAACCAGCTCTTCGTCTAGCTCGGCTCCCAACGTCTTCTGCTTGATCTTGGTCTTCGTCTCGAATACTAGGTTAAGTTAAAAAAACAACAAACGACTTAGATTCACTTTAAGATCGAGCTTTTAAAATAGAGAAATCCAAACAACGAAGTGAAAAAGATAATTGTTCCACGCGTTCTTCTGACGTTAGGCATTGCAACCGCGTTTAAATCGAGGTCATTACTTCATTGTTTTAAAATTGTGCACATGACGTAATGTCCGAAATGAGTGTGGGGTACATGCGTTACAACAAGTACTACCGTAGAATCGGGGCGAAGAATCTCGTTGATTGCAAACCCTCTAGTTTTATCGCAGGTTTTTTGTGAGAAATAGACGAGACTGTAGTTTATCAGTGTTATTATGAAGAAATATGATTTATTTTAATCGTCATGTTAATGCCTCCATCTTTTTATTATTTGATGCGCCCTTTCATCATCCCCTCTCCTTCTTTTTCTAATTAATATTTTGTTCATGTCTATATTTGCATCAAAAGCCGCGTCCTGTAACTTTTGAACGCATTTCTGCAGTTTCTCTATATTGATTGATAGATTCTCTTTTTCTTGCATGTCTATAAGATGTAAGGAAAATTCCATTAAAGATATCTCGTTGTCATATAATATTTTAATTGCTATTACCTACTTCTATCTACTCACGTCTACGTTGTAATTCGGGTGTCTAGGGTTAAATTGTTGGAGGGATCATGTTTCATATTTTGATATGAGTGGGGGGAGGGGAGATGGGAGAAACGCCCCCATATATCCTGGTTGCTTCGGGTGAATACACTCACAATTATAAGTAACGCTATTCTGAGATGTTGGTAAAGTAATAAAGTAAAGCAGATCTAGCATGGTTGATTTGCCCCATTGGTTATAAATATTCAATGCCCCGTGGATTGAAACTTGAATAAATTAAGGCAGGGGTAGGCCCCTAGTTTCTAGGTCACAGACTGTCTTTTGGATCGATTACAAAAAAAAGATTGTACCTTTCTGAACCTTTTTGAAAACATTGTGCTTGTGTTTATAAGGGCGTAACATCAGCATCAACAATTTTCATAACATCAAATGGTCTATAACTTTTAACTGCTTCAAATTTGTGATGTATTATAATTGAAAACTAACAATTCTGCGCGAAATTGTTGGTTTCGATAATCATACTTGTCTCCCTCGCTACTATCTCAACAATTCAAAGCTATAGTTGTATTATAAATTTACAAGGCAAACCCAAAGCATCATTAAAAATACTGAATAACATACGTTTGCTATCTCCATTGTCCGGTAAATCCACTTGTGTGGCCTTGTCCACCATTGAAGGTGGTGATTGAAGATTGGATTGAGAATTTCCCATTGCTAAAACATGAAAACGTCCTAATCATTTTCCCAAGTCATAATCCTTTTTTAATGGTCGTTTACCCGTAGGGGGATTGCAATAATAGAGTTCCTCAGCCCCGATTCTACGGCTGAAGTCCAGTAATTGACTTCACTACTGCCCCGTACCAAAGTTTTGTAGGCTGATATTTATTTGTAGATTGTGTAGCAATTGTGTGATAATAATAATAATGACGTAATAGTTATTCCATGCTTATATGTGTGTTCGTGTTATAAATATCACCGGTCCACTTTAAACTTCACAGTTCCGTTTAATGTTCTAGTTGTGTCTTTCTGTTGGATTGCACGTATAATTCACGTAGGCAATTCATTGTTGTACCTCGTGACCGTTTCGTATTTATAAGTTGTTTTGCTGCGCAATAGTTTTAGTTTTACTCTCTACTTTAAAATTATAAATACGCTTTGCTGATACTACGGTTGTCATCTGTCAGAGTTAACTCTGTCAAACTCAGATACTCAGAACCCATGGCTTTAGTGTCAATTAGATCGGCACAATCTTTCATTACATCCTCAACTGTCACTCTGATTTTGAAGATACTTTTCCAAGGTAGTGTAATTTTCTCCATCAGATCTCTTCCCAGCAATGATGGTCCTGAACCATCAACAACACGAATCGTGATGTCCATCTCCTGATCTTCAATTTTAACTTTCATACTCTTTTCTCCAAAGCATGTAATCAAACCTCCTGTGTAGCCCTTCAACATTGAACTTGGGCGATCCAATGTAGACAAATTTGCTTTTCATAATCTCAAGAAATCTTGCTTTTTGAGAAGAGTGACTGCACTTCCGGTGTCATTATCCATTGGAATTTCTACTTCTTCAACATTGACGTTAATTTTATAATTAGAAACTCCTTGTGATCCAATAATTTAATTTGTAGTCACATGACACATATACACAGATTGATCTGTTTCATATTCTTCCTCTTCAAACCAATCCACTTTATCAAATTGGCAAACGTTTTTTCTCACACTTTTATTTTCTTTTTAGGCTGCGTTCACACTGCACGTAACAGCGTGTTCACGCGCATGTTCACACAACGTGTTACGTGTTCACACAGTTAGTTCTTGGCACGTTCACACTGGTCAAAAATTTCACAGCAGGGCGTGAGCGCGTAACTCATCTGAAATTACTAACAAAATTCAAGCATTTAGGCTGCGTTCACACGGCACAAGCTTTTACTCGCACGCGCAGCAGATTGTAAGAAACAGCAGGAGGAAGAACCTGGAGTGTTCACATCGGGCGCTTGTAAACTGTTATTGACAGCAGGAAATTTCAAAGAAACCTATGAACGGCATAGGAAACTTTAGCTAAATTACACAGCAAACCTGTAGTTGAATATAAATCGTTGAATTCATTTCGAAAACAGCCGAGAACTTTGTGTACATCCAATACAGGACTAGTATTGATGAGCTCAATGGACATTTCAAAATTAATGAGACACTGAATGACCTAGCGAAAAAATCGGGGAACGAATTCAAGTTTACATATTAGAAATTCGTTTATGAATTACTTTATAAGCCCTGAAGGAGAACTGGCTTGGAAAAGAAACGTCATTTGTAAACTTAAATGCATTCCCCGAATTTTCGCTACGTCAATCAGTGTCTCAGTAATTTTGAAATGTACATTGAGCTCATCAATACTAGTCCTGTATTGGATGTACACAAAGTTCTCGGCTGTTTTCGAAATGAATTCAACGATTTAAATTCAGCTACAGGTTTGCTGTGTAATTTAGCTAAGATTAATTTTGCCCTTCAGCAGTTTCTTTGCTGTCAACAAAAGTTTAAAAGCGCCCGATGTGAAAACTCCAGGTTCTTCCTCCTGCTGTTTCTTACAATCTGCTGCACGCACGTAAACGCTTGTGCAGTGTGAACGCAGCCTTACACATTTTTGTAAGTACCCTTCCTTCCGGCAATAATAACAAGTAGATTTATCGAATTTGCATCGATTTGCAAGATGCTCTTGGGACCCAAAACGATAACATTCGTTTGTTTTTGTTGGACAACGCCGTTCATTAACAGACGCATTCCGTGTAGTGTTTCCTTTATTATCCTTTGTTTCCTTTGAAACTGCTTTCCTTTCGCATAATTCACGTTAGCAGAATGAGTAGCAGGCTGAGTTTGCAGTAATTTTAACTTTTTCTGTGCAGCTTCATTCGAGTAGCAATTTTTGTACAGCACGGTCGACAGTTCTGTCTTCTGACTATAACTTTGTTTTTGTAATAGGATTCCTTAATCCTCCGACAAATTGGTCTCGTAACGCACAAGGTAAGAAATTTCCAAAACTGCAATGAACAGTTAAATGTTTCAAACGATTTGCATATTCCAAAATGCTCTCATTTTTGTTTTGAACAGCCTAATGAAAAAGATTAAGTTTCAGCGACTTTCAAAACTTCCGGCTTGAAGTAATTACACGATAGATCACAAAATTCGTTGCATGACTTTCCAACAGGTTAATCCGCTAAACATAAATCTTTCAATGTAGCGAACGTTTTCTTTCCAATCAGTGAAATTGTAAAAGCAACTTTTCTTTGGTCTGCAGCTTGCAACAACCGCATCGCTCGCATCATCAGGCACTTTACCAATATAATTTGCTACCGCTACAAAAATGCTTCCGATCTCTCCTTACACCTAGTAAACTCTCCTCCTTCGAATGGTTCTAAATTACCAAACGTAGTCATCGTAATTTTCGTAGACTCCCGGTAATCGTCGTCGCCAGTTGAATAGATCAAACGCAGTAAACAAGGCCTACCTCCAGCGTAAACAACTAAGTCTTAATTGCAATCATGAGCTCTTTCAAAACAACATATATCTTTATTGTACGTATAGCAAACAATTAAATTAATTGAATTTAGTGATTCCAGTTTTGTTTTGAAACTGTTACTTTTGTCAGTTTGCAAAACATCTACCCAGCTTTTGCAGGTGGCTGTATGACATTGTGTTTCCCATAAGCAGCCCCAATATAGTTAGGGTAATTCCAGCTTCCTCCAAATTCTGCAGACCATTCTTGCACGACTTAATATGTAATTTAAGTTACGTTGTTCCGGTGTTAATATTGCATTAGAGTATAACTCCATTAGCCATGTAGAAAAGGCAAGAGCAGAATCATCTACGCTTAATGGATATATCTTTGTGGTACCTTCCCTTTTTGACACATGACACGTATACACAGATTGATCTGTTTTATATTCTTCTTCTTTGAATCCATTCATTATATCAACTAAGCAAACGATTTTTTCTCTCACGTTTTTTCTGTTTACACATTTTTTGTAAGTACCCTTCCTTCCGGCAATAATAACAAGTAGATTTATCGAATTTGCAACGATTTGCAAGATGCTCTTGGGACCCAAAACGATAAAATTCCTTTGTTTTTGTTTGACAACGCCGTTCATTAACAGACGCATTCCGTGCTGTGATTCCTTTATTATCCTTTTTTTCCTTTGAAACTGCTTTCCTTTCGCATAATTCAGTTTTTGAACGACGCCTCCATGGTAGATTAGATGATTCGGGTAGAGGGGTGGCTGGAGTTTTCACTGGTGTCTCAGCAGACATCCAGAATGATCTTATTGAGTGTATAGATTCAATTATTGAAGATCAAATTAAGAAAGAAATCCAGGAATGCACATTTTTAAGCATTCAACTTGACGAGACCACTGATGTTTCTACCAAAGAGCAACTAAGTATAATAATCCGTTTTGATAGAAAGGGGGAAATCATTGAAAGATTCCTAAAATTTAAAGATGTCAGTACAGATAGATCTGCACCTTCTATAAGTGACATTGTTAAGGAGATCCTTGAAAAGTATAGACCATCATAAAAGATAAATTAATAATGCAAACTTATGTGTCATGTCTGGACATTTAGGTGGTGTTCAAGCTCTTGTCCGTCAGGAATACCCTTATGCATACTTCTTTCATTGTGCTGCTCACAGGTTAACTCTTGTCTTGTGTCAGTCTGCCTCTTCTATTCCTTCAGTGAAAATTTTCTTTGCCAATGTCGGTGCCTTTAGCACATTTACTAGTCTCAGTTCAAGAAGATAACTTTTTAGATCTCATAACATTGAAATTCCTCATCCTGGCGAGACAAGGTGGTACTATAGATCAAGAACTGTCAGTGTTATCTATAACAAGTATCAAGATTTGCTGCATGTCCTTGAAGCAATTGAAAATAGCCCCCATGGCTGGGATGATGCAACCATTAGGCAAACCACTGGGCTATTGCAGTACCTAAACAGCTTCTTGTTTTGTTTTTTGATTTGTCTCTTTAACAAATCTTGGAGCAGTCCTCAATTCTCTACAGTGTTCTTCGGAACAGAGATACAGATTTTTGTTATGGTGTTGGAAAAATAAAGAACTTTGCAACATTCCTTGGCACTATCCGTTCGGATGAATGCTTCCAAGAAACTTTTTCATTAGCAGTGAACTTGGTCGGTACTCCTGTTACAAGATCTGACCAAAGACACAACTACAAGCAGCTCTACTTTGAGGTCATTGACAATATATCCTGTATGCTTAAAGATCGGTTTACTGATTGCAAGAACTTTGAATTCTTAGATCTGGTGAATCCTAATTTCTTTTCCATGTTTCAAAATGTCCCAGAAGGCAAACTAAATTCTCTAAAAGCAATGTATGGTCCTCTTTTCTCTATCCCAATTCTTCAAAGTCAATTGCAGTTTATTTATAATGATGCAGATTTTAAAAAGGAAAGCCCAACAGAGGTACTTCATTATATCTATGAATATAGTTTACAGGAAAGTCTTCAAGAAGTTGTGAAGCTCTTAAAGTTGAATGCTGCTATTGCTGTCTCAAGTGCATCAGTATTTTCTTGTTTGCGACAAGTAAAGAGCTACCTTCGGAGTAAGATGGGACAAGAACGTCTTGGATCACTGTGCTGTATTAGTATACATAAAGATATTTTAAAGGAATTGCAGGAGGAAAACAAGCTTCAGAATTTGATCCTTGAAAAGTTTGTTGAAAAGCCAAGAAGACTCAATTCCTTCCTAGTCATAAGAGAGAGATAGGCTGGAAGCGAACAATAGCCTATTGTTTCAACTCTTTGATAAAGATTTAGCTCGTGCCCGGACCTCCGAAGGTGCACAGTCTTGCGCGTATTTGGTCTTTGCTCGTGAAATTCACCGAGAGCTCGCCTATTTTCGTTTACCATCTGAAATATATTCTGTTTTACGCAATGCCCGGAGCAAATTGTTCGATCTATGGTTGTCCAACATCCAGATGAAGTAAAGAAATTAGTATATTCAAGATTCCTTCACCAAACAGCGAGTCAAACAAGAAATGGAGAAGTGAATTGATAAATATCGTGACCAAAGATCGTGTTGTCGATGATAACCTCCAGCGTCAAATAGATGCAAATAGAATTTACATTTGCGAAAAACATTTCTGTGAAGATCAATTTTGGATTTGTAAGTAGAAGAAATTTACTTTTTATTCCTAACTATCAGAAATAATTTATTTCGGCGTCAGGGCCTAAATGAACTGCATCTAAATCGATAATGAGCAGGAACCGGTATTCGGTATAACTATCAAGGACTAGAAGTTTTTATTGACTATAGTTGAGTGATTAAACTAAAGGCATATTGATATTTGGATATGTTCTGTTTTATTTGATAGATCCAACACGAAAGACATGTGATCCCAAAAAAGTTTTCCTTTGCCAAGTTCCAACAAAGCTCTTCTCAGACAAGATTTTTTCAAGATGAATTTCTCCGTTCTGGAAATTGTCCTCTTCTTTTATCTGGCAAGAATCAATGTTCCTCTTGTCTTGCCCATGGGGCAAATTTCATTTATGAAAGCAAACGCAAGGAAGTCAGATTGAAGGAACCTGCTAAGCTGACAGCTCCAGTTTCATTTACATCCCCAGAAAGATTGAAGTTGACCTTACAGCAACACCGTCTGAAGTGTAAGCAACTGGAGCGACAGATTAATGAAATGAGACAGTCGTTGGAGAAAAGCAAAGCAATGACAGCAAAGAAGTAGATCCTCAACTTCACCAAGATTTTCTCTCTTTATTCAGTAGTTGTGAAGAAAAAATGTCCCACCCTTTATGAAATTGTTTTGGGATGAACAACAAAAGTACAACAAAGAATCAAAATCAAGCAGTATTAGATATCATCCAATGGTCATTAAATTCTGCCTCTCTCTTGCTACAAAATCTCCATCAACATATGCAGATCTACGTTATAATAAAAAAACTGGTTCTGGAGTTTTAGTCCTACCCAGTTTAAGAACACTTAGAGATTACAAAAACTATATACACCCAAAAAGAGGATTTAATCCAGATGTCATAAAAAATCTATCTGAAAAAACCAAGCCCTTTTCTCCTGCTGAAAGATATGTCACAATCTTATTTGACGAAATGAAGATCCAAGAGGATCTGGTTTGGAACAAGCATACTGGTGAGCTAATTGGTTTTGTTGATCTTGGTGACATTGATACAAATTATGCCACCCTCAAAGATGTTCAGCAGCTTGCTACACACGTTCTTGTCTTCCTTGTGAAAAGTATTGTCAATCCTCTCTCTTTCAGTCTCGCAACTTTTGCCACTACTGGTGCAACTTCTTATCAGATTTTTCCTATCTTTTGGAAAGCTGTTAACATTCTTGAGAATATTGATCTGAAAGTTATAGCAGCCACTGCCGATGGAGCCTCTTCTAACCGCAAATTCTTCCGTATGCACAAAGCACTAGATGGTGACTGTTCAGAGAATGTTGTCTATCGCACACAGAACCTTTTTAGTAAAGAAGAACGTTTTATCTATTTTTTTGCTGATGTTCCTCATTTGATGAAAACTGCCCGTAATTGCCTTGCAAATTCAGGATCTGGTCGTACCTCTCGCCTCTTGTGGAATGATGGCTTTCATATTCTCTGGTCTCACATTTCTAAATTTTATTTTGATGACTTGGACAGTGGCCTAAAGATGCTTCCTAAATTAACCAGTGATCACTTCAATTTGACACCATATTCTGTCATGAGAGTTCACCTTGCTGCTCAAATTTAAGTGATACAGTAGCAGTCTGTTTAGATAAATTTGGTCCTCCTGAAGCTTCTGCAACTGCCAAGTTTTGTTCAATGATGGACAAGTTTTTTGATTGTCTGAATGTCAGAAATACTACAGAGCATGTTTTTAAGAGAAAGCCATTTTTGATGCCATACTCAGACATTGATGATCCTAGATTCACCTGGTTGGATCAATTTCTTGATTATTTTTCCCAATGGAAAGAGTCTATTGAAAGGCGACAAGGAGAATTCTCAGCAAATGCAAAAAGCAACATGTTTATTTCTTGGCAAACATACGAAGGCCTTCAAACAAATGTTCTTTCATTTAAAGAGGTTTGCAGATTTTGCACAACCGCACCAGTCGCATTATCAGGCACTTTACCAGTATTATCCGCTACCGCAAAAAAAAAACTTCCGATCTCTCCTTATACCTAGTAAACTCTCCTCCTTCAAATAGTTCTAGATTACCAAACGTAGTCATCGTAATTTTCGGATTGGCTCAAACTGGATGGGATGTATCTCTGTTTCATCGGTTTCGATAGCTCTATGGTCAATCCTTTCATGTTAATATCTTCATCTCCACTTTCGCTTAATTCTGATTCATCACCGACGTCCGTCGATGTTGTGCTAGGCTCACCATGTCCATGACTGGATCTTGCTGCACCTCGGTTTCTAATTCTACCAGCTGAAACTAGATGGGATGTATCTCTATTTCATCTGTTTCGATAGCTTTGTAGTCAAATTCGTCGCTACTGTTTCAACTGACAAATAATTTTGGAGACTTGACCAGTTTAAGAAAACTGTCGTATCAAAAGAATTCCACTTACCTTCGTATTGAAAGATATTTCCGTGCTAACTTCAGGCAATTGTGCCGCTCAAACGGCGTGTTCACGGCTTTTATATAAAAGAAACTGCATAATTTCCAAGGTTCTCATTGGTTCTCATTGACCAATCGTTCTCATTGGCGCCAAAATGTTACAAGGCTGTGGGAAAAGCCCCCTCCTTCTAAATGGACGCGTGCAAGATTTAATTTTTCTAACATACATTTGTGTTTGATTAATAAGAACATTCCAAGAGAACTCCCTGTTTAGGCTTTTGATATTTTTTGGGCTCAGAGAGAACTTTGCTGCTTGTGCATTATTATCATACATCTGTTTCTGATTAATAAGAACATTCCAAGAGAACTCCCTGTTTATGCTTTTGATATTTTTTGGGCTGAGAGAGAACTTTGCTGCTTATGCATTTTATCATACATCTGTATCTGATTGATAAGAACATTCCAAGAGAACTCCCTGTTTAGGCTTTTGATATTTTTTGGGCTCAGATAGAACTTTGCTGCTTCTGCATTATTATCATACATCTGTGTCTGATTAATAAGAACATTCCAAGAGAACTCCCTGTTTATGCTTTTGATATTTTTTGGGCTCAGAGAGAACTTTCCTATTTATGCATAATTATCAAATATGTCTATCTGATTTATAAGAACATTCCAAGAGAACTCCCTGTTTATGCTTTTGATATTTTTTGGGCTCAGAGAGAACTTTGCTGCTTGAGCATTATTGTCATACATCTGTATTTGATTAAAAAGAACAGTAAATGAGAACTCCCTGTTTATGCTTTTGATATTTTTTGGGCTCAGAGAGAACTTTGCTGCTTATGCATTATCATTTTACATCTGTATCTGATTAATAAGAACATTCCAAGAGAACTCCCTGTTTATGCTTTTGATATTTTTTGGGCTCAGAGAGAACTTTGCTGCTTGTGCATTATTATCATACATTTGTGTCTGATTAATAAGAACATTCCAAGAGAACTCCCTGTTTAGGCTTTTGATATTTTCTGGGCTCAGAGAGAACTTTGCTGCTTGAGCATTATTGTCATACATCAGTATTTTATTAAAAAGAACAGTAAATGAGAACTTCGTTTATGCTTTTGATATTTTTTGGGCTCAGAGAGAACTTTGCTGCTTGAGCATTATTGTCATACATCTGTATTTTATTAAAAAGAACAGTAAATGAGAACTCCCTGTTTATGCTTTTGATATTTTTTGGGCTCAGAAAGAACTTTGCTGCTTATGCATTTTATCATACATCTGTATCTGATTTATAAGAACGTTCCAAGAGAACCCCCTGTTGATGCTTTTGATATTTTTTGGGCTCAGAGAGAACTTTGCTGCTTGAGCATTATTGTCATACATCTGTATTTTATTAAAAAGAACAGTAAATGAGAACTCCCTGTTTATGCTTTTGATATTTTTTGGGCTCAGAGAGAACTTTGCTGCTTGAGCATTATTGTCATACATCTGTATTTGATTAAAAAGAACAGTAAATGAGAACTCCCTGTTTATGCTTTTGATATTTTTTGGGCTCAGAGAGAACTTTGCTGCTTATGCATTATCATTTTACATCTGTATCTGATTAATAAGAACATTCCAAGAGAACTCCCTGTTTATGCTTTTGATATTTTTTTGGGCTCAGAGAGAACTTTGCTGCTTCTGCATTATTATCATACATTTGTGTCTGATTAATAAGAACATTCCAAGAGAACTCCCTGTTTAGGCTTTTGATATTTTTTTGGCTCAGAGAGAACTTTGCTGCTTGTGCATTATTGTCATACATCTGTATTTTATTAAAAAGAACTGTAAATGAGAACTCCCTGTTTATGCTTTTGATATTTTTTGGGCTCAGAGAGAACTTTGCTGCTTGAGCATTATTGTCATACATCTGTATTTTATTAAAAAGAACAGTAAATGAGAACTCCCTGTTTATGCTTTTGATATTTTTTGGGCTCAGAGAGAACTTTGCTGCTTATGCATTTTATCATACATCTGTATCTGATTTATAAGAACGTTCCAAGAGAACTCCCTGTTTATGCTTTTGATATTTTTTGGGCTCAGAGAGAACTTTGCTGCTTATGCATTTTATCATACATCTGTATTTGATTAAAAAGAACAGTAAATGAGAACTCCCTGTTTATGCTTTTGATATTTTTTGGGCTCAGAGAGAACTTTGCTGCTTATGCATTTTATCATACATCTGTATTTGATTAAAAAGAACAGTAAATGAGAACTCCCTGTTTATGCTTTTGATATTTTTTGGGCTCAGAGAGAACTTTGCTGCTTGAGCATTATTGTCATACATCTGTATTTGATTAAAAAGAACAGTAAATGAGAACTCCCTGTTTATGCTTTTGATATTTTTTGGGCTCAGAGAGAACTTTGCTGCTTATGCATTATTATTTTACATCTGTATCTGATTAATAAGAACATTCCAAGAGAACTCCCTGTTTATGCTTTTGATATTTTTTGGGCTCAGAGAGAACTTTGCTGCTTGTGCATTATTATCATACATTTGTGTCTGATTAATAAGAACATTCCAAGAGAACTCCCTGTTTAGGCTTTTGATATTTTCTGGGCTCAGAGAGAACTTTGCTGCTTGAGCATTATTGTCATACATCAGTATTTTATTAAAAAGAACAGTAAATGAGAACTCCGTTTATGCTTTTGATATTTTTTGGGCTCAGAGAGAACTTTGCTGCTTGAGCATTATTGTCATACATCTGTATTTTATTAGAAAGAACAGTAAATGAGAACTCCCTGTTTATGCTTTTGATATTTTTTGGGATCAGAAAGAACTTTGCTGCTTATGCATTTTATCATACATCTGTATCTGATTTATAAGAACGTTCCAAGAGAACCCCCTGTTGATGCTTTTGATATTTTTTGGGCTCAGAGAGAACTTTGCTGCTTGAGCATTATTGTCATACATCTGTATTTTATTATAACGAACAGTAAATGAGAACTCCCTGTTTATGCTTTTGATATTTTTTTGGCTCAGAGAGAACTTTGCTGCTTGAGCATTATTGTCATACATCTGTATTTGATTAAAAAGAACAGTGAATGAGAACTCCCCGTTTAGGCTTTTGATATTTTTTGGGCTCAGAGAGAACTTTGCTGCTTGAGCATTATTGTCATACATCAGTATTTGATTAAAAAGAACAGTGAATGAGAACTCCCTGTTTAGGCTTTTGATATTTTCTGGGCTCAGAGAGAACTTTGCTGCTTGAGCATTATTGTCATACATCAGTATTTTATTAAAAAGAACAGTAAATGAGAACTCCCTGTTTATGCTTTTGATATTGTTTGGGCTCAGAGAGAACTTTGCTGCTTGAGCATTATTGTCATACATCTGTATTTTATTAAAAAGAACAGTAAATGAGAACTCCCTGTTTATGCTTTTGATATTTTTTGGGCTCAGAAAGAACTTTGCTGCTTATGCATTTTATCATACATCTGTATCTGATTTATAAGAACGTTCCAAGAGAACCCCCTGTTGATGCTTTTGATATTTTTTGGGCTCAGAGAGAACTTTGCTGCTTGAGCATTATTGTCATACATCTGTATTTGATTAAAAAGAACAGTAAATGAGAACTCCCTGTTTATGCTTTTGATATTTTTTGGGCTCAGAGAGAACTTTGCTGCTTATGCATTATTATTTTACATCTGTATCTGATTAATAAGAACATTCCAAGAGAACTCCCTGTTTATGCTTTTGATATTTTTTGGGCTCAGAGAGAACTTTGCTGCTTGTGCATTATTATCATACATTTGTGTCTGATTAATAAGAACATTCCAAGAGAACTCCCTGTTTAGGCTTTTGATATTTTCTGGGCTCAGAGAGAACTTTGCTGCTTGAGCATTATTGTCATACATCAGTATTTTATTAAAAAGAACACTAGATGAGAACTCCGTTTATGCTTTTGATATTTTTTGGGCTCAGAGAGAACTTTGCTGCTTGAGCATTATTGTCATACATCTGTGTTTGATTAAAAAGAACAGTAAATGAGAACTCCCTGTTTATGCTTTTGATATTTTTTGGGCTCAGAGAGAACTTTGCTGCTTATGCATTATCATTTTACATCTGTATCTGATTAATAAGAACATTCCAAGAGAACTCCCTGTTTATGCTTTTGATATTTTTTTGGGCTCAGAGAGAACTTTGCTGCTTGTGCATTATTATCATACATTTGTGTCTGATTAATAAGAACATTCCAAGAGAACTCCCTGTTTAGGCTTTTGATATTTTTTGGGCTCAGAGAGAACTTTGCTGCTTGTGCATTATTGTCATACATCTGTATTTTATTAAAAAGAACAGTAAATGAGAACTCCCTGTTGATGCTTTTGATATTTTTTGGGCTCAGAAAGAACTTTGCTGCTTATGCATTTTATCATACATCTGTATCTGATTTATAAGAACGTTCCAAGAGAACTCCCTGTTTATGCTTTTGATATTTTTTGGGCTCAGAGAGAACTTTGCTGCTTATGCATTTTATCATACATCTGTATTTGATTAAAAAGAACAGTAAATGAGAACTCCCTGTTTATGCTTTTGATATTTTTTGGGCTCAGAGAGAACTTTGCTGCTTATGCATTTTATCATACATCTGTATTTGATTAAAAAGAACAGTAAATGAGAACTCCCTGTTTATGCTTTTGATATTTTTTGGGCTCAGAGAGAACTTTGCTGCTTGAGCATTATGTCATACATCTGTATTTGATTAAAAAGAACAGTAAATGAGAACTCCCTGTTTATGCTTTTGATATTTTTTGGGCTCAGAGAGAACTTTGCTGCTTATGCATTATTATTTTACATCTGTATCTGATTAATAAGAACATTCCAAGAGAACTCCCTGTTTATGCTTTTGATATTTTTTGGGCTCAGAGAGAACTTTGCTGCTTGTGCATTATTATCATACATTTGTGTCTGATTAATAAGAACATTCCAAGAGAACTCCCTGTTTAGGCTTTTGATATTTTCTGGGCTCAGAGAGAACTTTGCTGCTTGAGCATTATTGTCATACATCAGTATTTTATTAAAAAGAACAGTAAATGAGAACTCCCTGTTTATGCTTTTGATATTGTTTGGGCTCAGAGAGAACTTTGCTGCTTGAGCATTATTGTCATACATCTGTATTTTATTAAAAAGAACAGTAAATGAGAACTCCCTGTTTATGCTTTTGATATTTTTTGGGCTCAGAAAGAACTTTGCTGCTTATGCATTTTATCATACATCTGTATCTGATTTATAAGAACGTTCCAAGAGAACCCCCTGTTGATGCTTTTGATATTTTTTGGGCTCAGAGAGAACTTTGCTGCTTGAGCATTATTGTCATACATCTGTATTTGATTAAAAAGAACAGTAAATGAGAACTCCCTGTTTATGCTTTTGATATTTTTTGGGCTCAGAGAGAACTTTGCTGCTTATGCATTATTATTTTACATCTGTATCTGATTAATAAGAACATTCCAAATGAACTCCCTGTTTATGCTTTTGATATTTTTTGGGCTCAGAGAGAACTTTGCTGCTTGTGCATTATTATCATACATTTGTGTCTGATTAATAAGAACATTCCAAGAGAACTCCCTGTTTAGGCTTTTGATATTTTCTGGGCTCAGAGAGAACTTTGCTGCTTGAGCATTATTGTCATACATCAGTATTTTATTAAAAAGAACACTAGATGAGAACTCCGTTTATGCTTTTGATATTTTTTGGGCTCAGAGAGAACTTTGCTGCTTGAGCATTATTGTCATACATCTGTGTTTGATTAAAAAGAACAGTAAATGAGAACTCCCTGTTTATGCTTTTGATATTTTTTGGGCTCAGAGAGAACTTTGCTGCTTATGCATTATCATTTTACATCTGTATCTGATTAATAAGAACATTCCAAGAGAACTCCCTGTTTATGCTTTTGATATTTTTTTGGGCTCAGAGAGAACTTTGCTGCTTGTGCATTATTATCATACATTTGTGTCTGATTAATAAGAACATTCCAAGAGAACTCCCTGTTTAGGCTTTTGATATTTTTTGGGCTCAGTGAGAACTTTGCTGCTTGTGCATTATTGTCATACATCTGTATTTTATTAAAAAGAACAGTAAATGAGAACTCCCTGTTGATGCTTTTGATATTTTTTGGGCTCAGAAAGAACTTTGCTGCTTATGCATTTTATCATACATCTGTATCTGATTTATAAGAACGTTCCAAGAGAACTCCCTGTTTATGCTTTTGATATTTTTTGGGCTCAGAGAGAACTTTGCTGCTTATGCATTTTATCATACATCTGTATTTGATTAAAAAGAACAGTAAATGAGAACTCCCTGTTTATGCTTTTGATATTTTTTGGGCTCAGAGAGAACTTTGCTGCTTATGCATTTTATCATACATCTGTATTTGATTAAAAAGAACAGTAAATGAGAACTCCCTGTTTATGCTTTTGATATTTTTTGGGCTCAGAGAGAACTTTGCTGCTTGAGCATTATGTCATACATCTGTATTTGATTAAAAAGAACAGTAAATGAGAACTCCCTGTTTATGCTTTTGATATTTTTTGGGCTCAGAGAGAACTTTGCTGCTTATGCATTATTATTTTACATCTGTATCTGATTAATAAGAACATTCCAAGAGAACTCCCTGTTTATGCTTTTGATATTTTTTGGGCTCAGAGAGAACTTTGCTGCTTGTGCATTATTATCATACATTTGTGTCTGATTAATAAGAACATTCCAAGAGAACTCCCTGTTTAGGCTTTTGATATTTTCTGGGCTCAGAGAGAACTTTGCTGCTTGAGCATTATTGTCATACATCAGTATTTTATTAAAAAGAACAGTAAATGAGAACTCCGTTTATGCTTTTGATATTTTTTGGGCTCAGAGAGAACTTTGCTGCTTGAGCATTATTGTCATACATCTGTATTTTATTAAAAAGAACAGTAAATGAGAACTCCCTGTTTATGCTTTTGATATTTTTTGGGCTCAGAAAGAACTTTGCTGCTTATGCATTTCATCATACATCTGTATCTGATTTATAAGAACGTTCCAAGAGAACCCCCTGTTGATGCTTTTGATATTTTTTGGGCTCAGAGAGAACTTTGCTGCTTGAGCATTATTGTCATACATCTGTATTTTATTAAAAAGAACAGTAAATGAGAACTCCCTGTTTATGCTTTTGATATTTTTTGGGCTCAGAAAGAACTTTGCTGCTTGTGCATTATTATCATACATTTGTGTCTGATTAATAAGAACATTCCAAGAGAACTCCCTGTTTAGGCTTTTGATATTTTCTGGGCTCAGAGAGAACTTTGCTGCTTGAGCATTATTGTCATACATCAGTATTTTATTAAAAAGAACAGTAAATGAGAACTTCGTTTATGCTTTTGATATTTTTTGGGCTCAGAGAGAACTTTGCTGCTTGAGCATTATTGTCATACATCTGTATTTTATTAAAAAGAACAGTAAATGAGAACTCCCTGTTTATGCTTTTGATATTTTTTGGGCTCAGAAAGAACTTTGCTGCTTATGCATTTTATCATACATCTGTATCTGATTTATAAGAACGTTCCAAGAGAACCCCCTGTTGATGCTTTTGATATTTTTTGGGCTCAGAGAGAACTTTGCTGCTTGAGCATTATTGTCATACATCTGTATTTTATTAAAAAGAACAGTAAATGAGAACTCCCTGTTTATGCTTTTGATATTTTTTGGGCTCAGAGAGAACTTTGCTGCTTGAGCATTATTGTCATACATCTGTATTTGATTAAAAAGAACAGTAAATGAGAACTCCCTGTTTATGCTTTTGATATTTTTTGGGCTCAGAGAGAACTTTGCTGCTTATGCATTATCATTTTACATCTGTATCTGATTAATAAGAACATTCCAAGAGAACTCCCTGTTTATGCTTTTGATATTTTTTTGGGCTCAGAGAGAACTTTGCTGCTTCTGCATTATTATCATACATTTGTGTCTGATTAATAAGAACATTCCAAGAGAACTCCCTGTTTAGGCTTTTGATATTTTTTTGGCTCAGAGAGAACTTTGCTGCTTGTGCATTATTGTCATACATCTGTATTTTATTAAAAAGAACTGTAAATGAGAACTCCCTGTTTATGCTTTTGATATTTTTTGGGCTCAGAGAGAACTTTGCTGCTTGAGCATTATTGTCATACATCTGTATTTTATTAAAAAGAACAGTAAATGAGAACTCCCTGTTTATGCTTTTGATATTTTTTGGGCTCAGAGAGAACTTTGCTGCTTATGCATTTTATCATACATCTGTATTTGATTAAAAAGAACAGTAAATGAGAACTCCCTGTTTATGCTTTTGATATTTTTTGGGCTCAGAGAGAACTTTGCTGCTTGAGCATTATTGTCATACATCTGTATTTGATTAAAAAGAACAGTAAATGAGAACTCCCTGTTTATGCTTTTGATATTTTTTGGGCTCAGAGAGAACTTTGCTGCTTATGCATTATTATTTTACATCTGTATCTGATTAATAAGAACATTCCAAGAGAACTCCCTGTTTATGCTTTTGATATTTTTTGGGCTCAGAGAGAACTTTGCTGCTTGTGCATTATTATCATACATTTGTGTCTGATTAATAAGAACATTCCAAGAGAACTCCCTGTTTAGGCTTTTGATATTTTCTGGGCTCAGAGAGAACTTTGCTGCTTGAGCATTATTGTCATACATCAGTATTTTATTAAAAAGAACAGTAAATGAGAACTCCGTTTATGCTTTTGATATTTTTTGGGCTCAGAGAGAACTTTGCTGCTTGAGCATTATTGTCATACATCTGTATTTTATTAGAAAGAACAGTAAATGAGAACTCCCTGTTTATGCTTTTGATATTTTTTGGGATCAGAAAGAACTTTGCTGCTTATGCATTTTATCATACATCTGTATCTGATTTATAAGAACGTTCCAAGAGAACCCCCTGTTGATGCTTTTGATATTTTTTGGGCTCAGAGAGAACTTTGCTGCTTGAGCATTATTGTCATACATCTGTATTTTATTATAACGAACAGTAAATGAGAACTCCCTGTTTATGCTTTTGATATTTTTTTGGCTCAGAGAGAACTTTGCTGCTTGAGCATTATTGTCATACATCTGTATTTGATTAAAAAGAACAGTGAATGAGAACTCCCCGTTTAGGCTTTTGATATTTTTTGGGCTCAGAGAGAACTTTGCTGCTTGAGCATTATTGTCATACATCAGTATTTGATTAAAAAGAACAGTGAATGAGAACTCCCTGTTTAGGCTTTTGATATTTTCTGGGCTCAGAGAGAACTTTGCTGCTTGAGCATTATTGTCATACATCAGTATTTTATTAAAAAGAACAGTAAATGAGAACTCCCTGTTTATGCTTTTGATATTGTTTGGGCTCAGAGAGAACTTTGCTGCTTGAGCATTATTGTCATACATCTGTATTTTATTAAAAAGAACAGTAAATGAGAACTCCCTGTTTATGCTTTTGATATTTTTTGGGCTCAGAAAGAACTTTGCTGCTTATGCATTTTATCATACATCTGTATCTGATTTATAAGAACGTTCCAAGAGAACCCCCTGTTGATGCTTTTGATATTTTTTGGGCTCAGAGAGAACTTTGCTGCTTGAGCATTATTGTCATACATCTGTATTTGATTAAAAAGAACAGTAAATGAGAACTCCCTGTTTATGCTTTTGATATTTTTTGGGCTCAGAGAGAACTTTGCTGCTTATGCATTATTATTTTACATCTGTATCTGATTAATAAGAACATTCCAAGAGAACTCCCTGTTTATGCTTTTGATATTTTTTGGGCTCAGAGAGAACTTTGCTGCTTGTGCATTATTATCATACATTTGTGTCTGATTAATAAGAACATTCCAAGAGAACTCCCTGTTTAGGCTTTTGATATTTTCTGGGCTCAGAGAGAACTTTGCTGCTTGAGCATTATTGTCATACATCAGTATTTTATTAAAAAGAACACTAGATGAGAACTCCGTTTATGCTTTTGATATTTTTTGGGCTCAGAGAGAACTTTGCTGCTTGAGCATTATTGTCATACATCTGTGTTTGATTAAAAAGAACAGTAAATGAGAACTCCCTGTTTATGCTTTTGATATTTTTTGGGCTCAGAGAGAACTTTGCTGCTTATGCATTATCATTTTACATCTGTATCTGATTAATAAGAACATTCCAAGAGAACTCCCTGTTTATGCTTTTGATATTTTTTTGGGCTCAGAGAGAACTTTGCTGCTTGTGCATTATTATCATACATTTGTGTCTGATTAATAAGAACATTCCAAGAGAACTCCCTGTTTAGGCTTTTGATATTTTTTGGGCTCAGAGAGAACTTTGCTGCTGATGCATTTTATCATACATCTGTATTTTATTAAAAAGAACAGTAAATGAGAACTCCCTGTTGATGCTTTTGATATTTTTTGGGCTCAGAAAGAACTTTGCTGCTTATGCATTTTATCATACATCTGTATCTGATTTATAAGAACGTTCCAAGAGAACTCCCTGTTTATGCTTTTGATATTTTTTGGGCTCAGAGAGAACTTTGCTGCTGATGCATTTTATCATACATCTGTATTTGATTAAAAAGAACAGTAAATGAGAACTCCCTGTTTATGCTTTTGATATTTTTTGGGCTCAGAGAGAACTTTGCTGCTTATGCATTTTATCATACATCTGTATTTGATTAAAAAGAACAGTAAATGAGAACTCCCTGTTTATGCTTTTGATATTTTTTGGGCTCAGAGAGAACTTTGCTGCTGATGCATTTTATCATACATCTGTATTTTATTAAAAAGAACAGTAAATGAGAACTCCCTGTTGATGCTTTTGATATTTTTTGGGCTCAGAAAGAACTTTGCTGCTTATGCATTTTATCATACATCTGTATCTGATTTATAAGAACGTTCCAAGAGAACTCCCTGTTTATGCTTTTGATATTTTTTGGGCTCAGAGAGAACTTTGCTGCTGATGCATTTTATCATACATCTGTATTTGATTAAAAAGAACAGTAAATGAGAACTCCCTGTTTATGCTTTTGATATTTTTTGGGCTCAGAGAGAACTTTGCTGCTTATGCATTTTATCATACATCTGTATTTGATTAAAAAGAACAGTAAATGAGAACTCCCTGTTTATGCTTTTGATATTTTTTGGGCTCAGAGAGAACTTTGCTGCTTATGCATTTTATCATACATCTGTATTTGATTAAAAAGAACAGTAAATGAGAACTCCCTGTTTATGCTTTTGATATTTTTTGGGCTCAGAGAGAACTTTGCTGCTTATGCATTATTATTTTACATCTGTATCTGATTAATAAGAACATTCCAAGATAACTCCCTGTTTATGCTTTTGATATTTTTTGGGCTCAGAGAGAACTTTGCTGCTTGTGCATTATTATCATACATTTGTGTCTGATTAATAAGAACATTCCAAGAGAACTCCCTGTTTAGGCTTTTGATATTTTCTGGGCTCAGAGAGAACTTTGCTGCTTGAGCATTATTGTCATACATCAGTATTTTATTAAAAAGAACGGTAAATGAGAACTCCGTTTATGCTTTTGATATTTTTTGGGCTCAGAGAGAACTTTGCTGCTTGAGCATTATTGTCATACATCTGTATTTTATTAAAAAGAACAGTAAATGAGAACTCCCTGTTTATGCTTTTGATATTTTTTGGGCTCAGAAAGAACTTTGCTGCTTATGCATTTTATCATACATCTGTATCTGATTTATAAGAACGTTCCAAGAGAACCCCCTGTTGATGCTTTTGATATTTTTTGGGCTCAGAGAGAACTTTGCTGCTTGAGCATTATTGTCATACATCTGTATTTTATTAAAAAGAACAGTAAATGAGAACTCCCTGTTTATGCTTTTGATATTTTTTGGGCTCAGAGAGAACTTTGCTGCTTGAGCATTATTGTCATACATCTGTATTTGATTAAAAAGAACAGTGAATGAGAACTCCCTGTTTAGGCTTTTGATATTTTTTGGGCTCAGAGAGAACTTTGCTGCTTGAGCATTATTGTCATACATCAGTATTTGATTAAAAAGAACAGTGAATGAGAACTCCCTGTTTAGGCTTTTGATATTTTTTGGGCTCAGAGAGAACTTTGCTGCTTGAGCATTATTGTCATACATCAGTATTTTATAAAAAAGAACAGTAAATGAGAACTCCCTGTTTATGCTTTTGATATTGTTTGGGCTCAGAGAGAACTTTGCTGCTTGAGCATTATTGTCATACATCTGTATTTTATTAAAAAGAACAGTAAATGAGAACTCCCTGTTTATGCTTTTGATATTTTTTAGGCTCAGAAAGAACTTTGCTGCTTATGCATTTTATCATAGATCTGTATCTGATTTATAAGAACGTTCCAAGAGAACCCCCTGTTGATGCTTTTGATATTTTTTGGGCTCAGAGAGAACTTTGCTGCTTGAGCATTATTGTCATACATCTGTATTTGATTAAAAAGAACAGTAAATGAGAACTCCCTGTTTATGCTTTTGATATTTTTTGGGCTCAGAGAGAACTTTGCTGCTTATGCATTATTATTTTACATCTGTATCTGATTAATAAGAACATTCCAAGAGAACTCCCTGTTTATGCTTTTGATATTTTTTGGGCTCAGAGAGAACTTTGCTGCTTGTGCATTATTATCATACATTTGTGTCTGATTAATAAGAACATTCCAAGAGAACTCCCTGTTTAGGCTTTTGATATTTTCTGGGCTCAGAGAGAACTTTGCTGCTTGAGCATTATTGTCATACATCAGTATTTTATTAAAAAGAACAGTAAATGAGAACTCCGTTTATGCTTTTGATATTTTTTGGGCTCAGAGAGAACTTTGCTGCTTGAGCATTATTGTCATACATCTGTGTTTGATTAAAAAGAACAGTAAATGAGAACTCCCTGTTTATGATTTTGATATTTTTTGGGCTCAGAGAGAACTTTGCTGCTTATGCATTATCATTTTACATCTGTATCTGATTAATAAGAACATTCCAAGAGAACTCCCTGTTTATGCTTTTGATATTTTTTTGGGCTCAGAGAGAACTTTGCTGCTTGTGCATTATTATCATACATTTGTGTCTGATTAATAAGAACATTCCAAGAGAACTCCCTGTGTAGGCTTTTGATATTTTTTGGGCTCAGAGAGAACTTTGCTGCTTGTGCATTATTGTCATACATCTGTATTTTATTAAAAAGAACTGTAAATGAGAACTCCCTGTTTATGCTTTTGATATTTTTTGGGCTCAGAGAGAACTTTGCTGCTTGAGCATTATTGTCATACATCTGTATTTTATTAAAAAGAACAGTAAATGAGAACTCCCTGTTTATGCTTTTGATATTTTTTGGGCTCAGAAAGAACTTTGCTGCTTATGCATTTTATCATACATCTGTATCTGATTTATAAGAACGTTCCAAGAGAACCCCCTGTTGATGCTTTTGATATTTTTTGGGCTCAGAGAGAACTTTGCTGCTTGAGCATTATTGTCATACATCTGTATTTTATTAAAAAGAACAGTAAATGAGAACTCCCTGTTTATGCTTTTGATATTTTTTGGGCTCAGAAAGAACTTTGCTGCTTATGCATTTTATCATACATCTGTATCTGATTTATAAGAACGTTCCAAGAGAACCCCCCGTTTATGCTTTTGATATTTTTTGGGCTCAGAGAGAACTTTGCTGCTTGAGCATTATTGTCATACATCTGTATTTGATTAAAAAGAACAGTGAATGAGAACTCCCTGTTTAGGCTTTTGATATTTTTTGGGCTCAGAGAGAACTTTGCTGCTTGTGCATTATTGTCATACATCTGTATTTTATTAAAAAGAACAGTAAATGAGAACTCCCTGTTTATGCTTTTGATATTTTTTGGGCTCAGAAAGAACTTTGCTGCTTATGTATTTTATCATACATCTGTATTTGATTTATAAGAACGTTCCAAGAGAACCCCCTGTTGATGCTTATGATATTTTTTGGGCTTAGAGAGAACTTTGCTGCTTGAGCATTATTGTCATACATCTGTATTTTATTAAAAAGAACAGTAAATGAGAACTCCCTGTTTATGCTTTTGATATTTTTTGGGCTCAGAGAGAACTTTGCTGCTTATGCATTATTATTTTACATCTGTATTTGATTAAAAAGAACAGTAAATGAGAACTCCCTGTTTATGCTTTTGATATTTTTTGGGCTCAGAGAGAACTTTGCTGCTTATGCATTATTATTTTACATCTGTATCTGATTAATAAGAACATTCCAAGAGAACTCCCTGTTTATGCTTTTGATATTTTTTGGGCTCAGAGAGAACTTTGCTGCTTGTGCATTATTATCATACATTTGTGTCTGATTAATAAGAACATTCCAAGAGAACTCCCTGTTTAGGCTTTTGATATTTTCTGGGCTCAGAGAGAACTTTGCTGCTTGAGCATTATTGTCATACATCAGTATTTTATTAAAAAGAACAGTAAATGAGAACTCCGTTTATGCTTTTGATATTTTTTGGGCTCAGAGAGAACTTTGCTGCTTGAGCATTATTGTCATACATCTGTGTTTGATTAAAAAGAACAGTAAATGAGAACTCCCTGTTTATGATTTTGATATTTTTTGGGCTCAGAGAGAACTTTGCTGCTTATGCATTATCATTTTACATCTGTATCTGATTAATAAGAACATTCCAAGAGAACTCCCTGTTTATGCTTTTGATATTTTTTTGGGCTCAGAGAGAACTTTGCTGCTTGTGCATTATTATCATACATTTGTGTCTGATTAATAAGAACATTCCAAGAGAACTCCCTGTGTAGGCTTTTGATATTTTTTGGGCTCAGAGAGAACTTTGCTGCTTGTGCATTATTGTCATACATCTGTATTTTATTAAAAAGAACTGTAAATGAGAACTCCCTGTTTATGCTTTTGATATTTTTTGGGCTCAGAGAGAACTTTGCTGCTTGAGCATTATTGTCATACATCTGTATTTTATTAAAAAGAACAGTAAATGAGAACTCCCTGTTTATGCTTTTGATATTTTTTGGGCTCAGAAAGAACTTTGCTGCTTATGCATTTTATCATACATCTGTATCTGATTTATAAGAACGTTCCAAGAGAACCCCCTGTTGATGCTTTTGATATTTTTTGGGCTCAGAGAGAACTTTGCTGCTTGAGCATTATTGTCATACATCTGTATTTTATTAAAAAGAACAGTAAATGAGAACTCCCTGTTTATGCTTTTGATATTTTTTGGGCTCAGAAAGAACTTTGCTGCTTATGCATTTTATCATACATCTGTATCTGATTTATAAGAACGTTCCAAGAGAACCCCCCGTTTATGCTTTTGATATTTTTTGGGCTCAGAGAGAACTTTGCTGCTTGAGCATTATTGTCATACATCTGTATTTGATTAAAAAGAACAGTGAATGAGAACTCCCTGTTTAGGCTTTTGATATTTTTTGGGCTCAGAGAGAACTTTGCTGCTTGTGCATTATTGTCATACATCTGTATTTTATTAAAAAGAACAGTAAATGAGAACTCCCTGTTTATGCTTTTGATATTTTTTGGGCTCAGAAAGAACTTTGCTGCTTATGTATTTTATCATACATCTGTATTTGATTTATAAGAACGTTCCAAGAGAACCCCCTGTTGATGCTTATGATATTTTTTGGGCTTAGAGAGAACTTTGCTGCTTGAGCATTATTGTCATACATCTGTATTTTATTAAAAAGAACAGTAAATGAGAACTCCCTGTTTATGCTTTTGATATTTTTTGGGCTCAGAGAGAACTTTGCTGCTTATGCATTATTATTTTACATCTGTATCTGATTAATAAGAACATTCCAAGTGAACTCCCTAATTATCCATGTGATGGTTTTGGTGAAAAAAGAGAATTTGGTAAAAAACTTTTTCATTGTGCATAACATTAGAACTGCACAAAAAGGAGAAATTATTGTTTTCTATAATAAGAGCATGATTTTGTACTCCTCAGCGTATGATAAGTAAGGTAATTTTTTTGAGTTATTTTGGGTTGTTATGGACATGTTTTGGGTAGTAATGGCTCTTTTTGGGTCATTTTAGACCCATATTGCTGATTCCATAGTTTAGTAAATCGGATTCAAGAACATAGTAGATTTCAAAAATTGAAAATAACAAGGCTCAGCAAATAGTATATATTAAGATATGTTTGTATTTCAAAGATTGCCTTTTACAGTAACCACCTATTAAGCTGGCAACCAAACCGTATATAAACAAAGGCATAAAGAAGCAAGTCTTTTTTAAAATGAGCGTTTTTCAACATGTTATGTAAAGTGGTCTTAGAGAAAGTGCTGCATCTCGACCCCCATGTCGCCGCCATTGAAGTATTTCTTCAGACAACTAATAGCATGACCACTCAGTTTGGTCAAGCTTCGCCACTGCAGGTGAGGCACCATCATCCCCAACATAAACTGCTGCTATTTCTGATGCTGTTGGATTGTCATAACATCTGTCTTGGAATGGACGTGTGGCTATGATCATCCTGACAGGTGCAAGAGGCTGATTGTTTGCTGCAGCAATTTGCCTTTCTCTCTGAAGGACCTCGCCCATGTTTCGATACTGCCTTGCATATGGATTCGCAGCCATCAGCTCATCCTGGACAAGTTGTATGATGTTTCGCAAAATATTTTGATTGCACGGATCATTGACCCTTTGCTGCACTGCTTCATTTGTATCCAGTATGTACAACTGAGCATACTGAGGCAGCTGACCCTGTGCAGCTTCTTGTGCAGCTTTGAGATGGTAGCTTTGACCGTGCATTGTTACAACTCTTGGTCCTCTACCAGCATGTTCATTTAGCGTTGCATTGTAATGTCGATTTTTTTGCAGGAAGTGGCGTGAATCTGCTGTCTCACTGGTGAAAAGTTGCATGACATTTTGTGGTGGGGCTTGGACTGGTGGTAAATTAACAACCCCTCTGTAGCAACATGTGGTAAAATAGCCTTCACTATTCACCTCCTCCTGAAAATATTTGGCTCTGCAGGGTGGACATTTGTTGTTCATTTGTCCAAGACAATGTGGGGGTGCAGATTGATGCAGTTTCTCATCAATCATGTCTTCAGGTATCTGTTGCTGTGGCGGTGGTGAAGGAATTGGGTCCAGTTCCATCATCTCGTGCTCTTCAGCAGCCTGTGGAACATGGACAACTAGATGCAAGTCAGCTTGATCATTGGGTTCATGGTCAGCATTGTGTTCTGCGGCTGCCTGCTGTGGGTTTATCTCTTCATCATTAGGTAGCTGTAATGCAGCCTCATTATTCAACGCAATATTTAGTAGGTGATGAGCATACATTTGTTCAGCTGCTTCTAATGCTCCTTGTCCTTGTCCTTGTTGTTCGGCATGCTCACGTCTTTGGGCCCTTGCCCTCCAGTTATTAAGGCGAGTTCTTGCTCCATGTGGCATGTTGACAAAGACTGTTGGATTAAATTGGGCAGAGTAAGGTAATAGTTTACAACAGGAGCGAAGATAAAAGTGGTGCAAAGTACAGGCTTAAAACTGTATACCGCTTACAAACACCCCCCTTTTGGTAACAGGAAAACACATGTACACTTCCTCGTCAAAAGTATTGGAACGCTAACGACAGCAAATAAACAAACAAGAGTTCAACATTTTTTGCTCTTTTCGCTGATCTAATTTGCTTGCTATTATTTAATGAATATTTTCTGTAAACCGCTATCTGAAAAAATGGTAAATCTCGAGAACTGAGTGAACGTGAAAGAACAGGTGTTTATTATTTGAGAAGAGCTGGTCATTCGTTTGCTGAAATAGCTAGAAAAGTAGGTTGCACAAAGTCGACAGCATACAGAATTGTCCAGAAGCATGAAAAATCTGGTTCTTTGCTCCGAGAAAAACGAAGTGGTCGACCAAAAAAATGTTCCCACAGAGGCGAACGAATCGTAAGGCGAATTTAGATTAAGGAATTTAGGCAAAGTCTGTTAATTCAGAATATTATATACAGATTCTCAAGGAAAATCTCCCCGAAAGCGTCCGAAATCTATGGCGATGAGAACCAGCCCTTTCTCTTCCAACAAGACAATGCTCCATGCCAAAAATCTGATCAAACATGCAATATTTTTAAAAGCAATGGAATCCTTACACTTCCTTGTCCATCTCAAAGTCCTGATCTCAATATAATTGAAAATGTCTGGCAATATATGAAAAATCTGATAAGAAAAGATCCACCAAAGAACAAGCAACAACCGATAAAAAACTTTTTGATATGTGGTCTGAGCTTCCACATTAATTTATAGCAAATTTGTATTCTTCAATTCCTTGGCGTCTCCATGCTGTTCGTGTTGGTTGTGGCTATCCAACAAAATAATAACAAAGGTTTCATTTATTTTATCTTAAGTTCAAATTTAGAGGGGTTTCGAACGGTAGTTTTATGTGGTAGATGTCACCAGAAAGATAATTTTTTTAAATGCGCAAGAAATTTGTGGCGCTAGATTCCTTGCTCGTTCCAATACTTTTGACGAGGAAGTGTAAATAAAGTTAAAAGTAGTTAAAAACTGTTGCATAAAAGTACTACGACTTAAAAAAAACTGTGATAGCATAGATGTGTTATCTGTTGATTTAAAGCAATTAATTAAAATGAATAATTAAAGGGGTTTGAACGAAAAATTCTGTCGTATCAAAAGAATTCCACTTACCCTCGTATTCAAAGATATTTCCGTGCTAACTTCAGGCAATTGTGGCGCTCAAACCGCGTGTTCACGGCTTTTAAGGAAAAAATTGCATAATTTCCAAGGTTGTTCTCATTGACCAATCAGAAACCTCAATTTTTTACATTCCATCCAGTATTAAAAACGATTGGTCAAACAGATCACACCACCAGGTGCAGAAAATGTTCTCGTCCAATCAGCGCATTTTGCAGACTTCCAATCATAATGCATCATTTCTATCAGAATGAACCGTAATGGCGCCAAAATGTTACGAGGCTGTGGGAAAGCCCCCTCCTTATAAATGGACGCGTGCAAATTTTGATTCTTCTATTTCAGTTATAATTTTGCATCTTTTTTCGTGGGCAATTGCATTTACCAGACTGAATCTCAAGAAATTGAACTTTTTGTGAGGCCTTTTTTTATATCAACAACCTCCCCTTTACCAACAGTTCTACCCCCAGATTATGCGTAACAGTGTGTCTGGCCACCATCTCTCTTTGGCAAATTAAATATTCTGCTTTAGTTTAAATCTCTAGTAGAAAATTAGCGGGATATAATAATGAAAATAATCACTTTATTTAATTTCATTAAAGTTATTTGACAGTTATGATTCGATTATTTGTTATCAAGCGCGTACTGGATAAGGGATTCCTCCGTAGTTTTATTGATCCAGTAGATCAGGGGGTAAACCGGATTGAAATCCCTGATCTCCTAAATTCTTTTCCTTAAAATCCGTGAACACGCGGTTTGAAAGCACAATTGCCTGAAGTTAGCGAGCCAAAAGTTAGTGAAATATCTTTCAATACGAAGGTAAGTGGAATTTCTTTTGATACGATGGTGTTCTCAAAGGTCCGCTATTTACACATGCACATTCGTTTCGACATTCGTTAAGACATTCGCGAGATTCGCATAAATTCGCTCTGTAAAAAAGATTGAAATTAGAAAAAACTCAAATCTTTTATGGTTATGTAAGTACATTGGTTCCCCCTTGCAGAGTATGGCCGATCTTGACAAGGTCTTGGGTGCGCCAACAGTACCGCACCTCAGGTGCGGGTGCGCAAAAACCCAACAAAAATCGTCAGGTGCGCCACTAAACTATTGGTTACCACTGTACTAACGTTAAAACGTCAAAATCTGAGGGGCGCCCAGGTGCGCTATCTTACCCATTTAAGAATTTTCTAGCATTGGTTGAAGTTTATTCTAAAAAAGATTTGCCTCTGTCAGTGCACAATTCGCTTTGTACCTGCCGGAGAAGTGTCGTATTTTGACTAAGGCATCCGATTACACAGTCAAAATCAACGAGAACAGTGATATAAACATGCTCGGTACACGAAAATGCCGCTAAGAAACACAAGGTTGATCATATAAAATGAAAAAGCATTTATTCAACTTTACTTACTTGTTTTTTAGATGCGTAAGAAGGCGCATTCTGAGAAGCAGTTTTCGTGTCTAGACGTGTCTAGACAGACCGTATGATATCAATAACTTTTGTAAATTTCATCAAAAATTGTTGAAAATGGCATCAATCGAAAGAAGATGTCGAGTTGTCACTGTTTTTTGGGGTCTCAAGTACGGGGAAAATTTTGCCAGGAAATTCGCACTCGTCAAAGTAGGTCCCGTTCGCAAAAATCCCTGATCCTCATAACAAAAAGGTGAAAGGTTTGTTGGACCCTATATATTGTTTTGAAACAGATTATGATTGCAAATAAGACATTAAAGATCTATTTTTTTTATTGGCAAGTTAAGATTTCCATTGCATATGTTATTCTGCCTTTTATTTTCACTTGACAAATGCCGCTTATTCAGTCAAAAATCACGTCACTAATTCGTTTTCCAGCAATGGCTTGGCAGAATGGAGATGTAATAATATTGAACTTAGACGCCTTGGTGGCCCACGTGAATGGGTCCAGTGCACAGCAGTCGCCCTTTGGCTCATGGAAGAAATACTGGGAGCGTCACTCAGGTAGAAATTTCCCTAGAGTTTGTCAGATACATGGTTGTTCTTCCAAAGCAGTTGTGGGGGCACATGTTTATGTAAAACATTCACACCAGAACTTTATTCTGCCGACATGCCAAGCATGCAATAAAGACCCTGACCTAGAATATGGTAGTGGGGACTGGTTCTCATGCAAAGCTAATGCCGTCGCGGTTAGGGTGGAGCCACATCCTAACACCTACAATTAAAGGATTATTTTTGCTTTAAAGAACACTTCTCTCTCAAAGAAACCTCGCAGAAGTAATTCTATATTCTCACGAGAAATGTATTGGACTTTTATTATGTTCTAATCATTTTAGTTATATATTTTAACATCTTTCTTTATTCTACTTTTTATTTACTTTCGCTATTACTTATTCTAACTAAAACTCCCAACCAGTCAGCCTCTTAGAATTAAGTTATTATTTTTATCCGTATTATCATTTTGGAGATGAATTTCAGCAGCAATACACATCAATAATGTAAAAATACCATCATCTTCTAAAATTTTTACAACACAATTATCATTGAGGCAGTCATATTAATATTTTACATTCGATAAGGTAAAGTTGAATTCCTTCCCACGCCATTTAGTGTGAAGGGTGGCATCCACTTTCATTACATAAGCCTTTGGGTCAATATTCGGAAACTCCTCATATCCGTGTGCAAGCAATTTGTAACAGATCAAAAGCATTTTGATATAAAAGCACCCAGAAATTCGCTACTATAACCATTCATACCACATATTATATCTTTTGCATGCTCAACAAACAATTCACAAATGCTAACCCTACTTAATTGACAAACTGTCAGGGCTTAAGCCAATGGGGGGCTAGGGGCAGAGAGCCCATCCACAGGGACCACAACATACCATTTTGTCGGAAATTTTACCTGATTTGAACAATAGATTCAGTTTAGCTTATTAGTTCTTCATATCTATATTTTGTGCTTTTTATTTACTTTTATGATGTAACTTCAGGCAATTACAGATTACTTTTGCAATAGTAGAATTGTATTTGTAGTTTAGATTAAATTTCAATAAAAGTTTTCCAGCAGTTGCCTTGCATTTTTTTTGTATTGTATTCTTCATGATTTTCAGAGAGACTTTAGATGGTACTTTATAGTTAGTGCAAGTTTCCATAAAATTGGCTGCATTTTTCAGATGATGTAGATCAAAAAACAAACCATTATATTCTCAAGGAATGTATTATATATTCTACAGAACTCTACGACAGAAAAACGTCATTTGAAAATCTATCAATAACTTCTTAATTAATGTCTAGCTCATATCATTATCTTCAATTGTTACAGCTACTAATGTGTCAAATATTACAGGCTTTACACTTCAAGCAGTTCATACATTGAGCATCATTTATTCATATCAACTATTTTTGAGTCACATTTACTAGTAATATGTTGCAATGCACTCAGTTTTATAAGAAACCTGAGCTTTTAAAGTTGGGAGAGAGCTTAATATGATTAAGAATTGTTTTGCATTGATTGGGAGAATTGGAACAACCTATTACATTAGATAAAACGGTGGCAGACATATTTGGCGAAAGAGGGGGGATCCTCCTGGAACGCAAAAAGATACAATATAGCAGGGACACCGGTGCATATTTTCGAGTGAAGGGGCTTTGAAGATTGGGTGCGGCCCTTATTGGGCGTGGTCACTCAAGTTCATGTAGGTACTCCGTAAAGGTCAATAAAAAGGTCAATACATGCCCAGGCTTTGTGATGGGTAATATGTGATGGGTAATACACTTGGGCCAGTAGAACCCAAGTGCAATAGACATAGGTCATAATGCCACTTGTGTATTTTGATTAGAAAGCTACGCCTTCAACATATACATCAACATTATGAAAAAGGATTTAACATCTATGAACTTGATTATTTTGAACCCCCGACCCTTTAATCTTTTCCACAGTTCATTTACCCAGACTAAAGCTTCCTCTAATTATATTCCTCGCCCATTACAAACGCAAACGAGCCTAAATGGCCAGTAACCAAATTATAGATCCAATGTTTTGAAACAGCGTATAGAAGTCTTAATGCTGGGGCACAATAAGACTCTATGTGGGAAACGATCCATCACTCTCTTAACCCATGAAGTTTGTTGTCTTCTCGTGTCACCCAATTTTGCTTCGATCAACATGTCATTAGCTCTCTTCTTCAAGTATTCTTAGAGGTTTGTGATGTCTGTTGGCGAAGAATTTTTCTCGACATCATAAGAATTTTCACGCAGAAGATGCTGGTCATGGCAAGCAATTTCAACCACCTCGCTTACGCTTCGAATTCTGTTGAACTTGTCAGGATCGTAAGACGACAAAAGTTCCTTGCTCGATGACGTAGACTCGTTGCGGTTGCGTCTTCCAACCGTAATCTCCCAAAGACCATTCAAGATACCTTGTAAACCTCCACGTCTTTCCTTGGGCGGCCTCTGTTCTTGTACGACTTGCGGGGGGCTAGAGCCCACTTTCACCACTTTCTTGGCTTATCTCTCTGTAGCAGCTCGGCGGTGACTAAAACGGGAATTGCCAGCACTTGTTTAAAATGTCCCATCAGAAGCTCTGGAGCCATTCCTCCCTCGTGTGTTCGATGGATTCTGGTGTGCGTTTCGTTTGGTTTCGACGATTTTTTTCGCAATCCAATCTTGGTCAGCAAATTAATCACATCCCCCCTGAATATCTTATTGAAGAAAGCGTATAAAAACGGGTTTGAGCACGCGTTCAGGGGGAAAGCGAAGACCAAAAGAAATTTAGAAAAGTCAATGTTCATTTGAAGTTTTGAGAAGAACGTGAGAAACCCGGCGATACTTATCGGCACCCAGCAGCCGAAATTGCAAAACGTAAAACGTTTCTAGCCGGAGCAGTACAATTTCGTCAACTATTTGAAAATTACGAAGTCCCTTTTTTGTGATTAAATATCTTTATGTATCTGTTTACATCATCATTAGCATTTGCTTCAACTTTTCAAAAATCATAAAAAAAAATAACTAACATAACAGTCGCTAGCCTGGGAATCTCGATTCAAATAAAATGAGGTTTCTCTAAATCATTATTTTCTAACTGCCGAATTAATTCCAATATTTGTTAATCAATTCTTTTGCGATACTTGTTTTGCGAGAAGGTAAATTTGGATAATTTTAGACGATGGAATAAAAGAAAAGAACAGCTTGTCGCTGCTTAATTTTCAAAGAAATAGCATGAAAATCAAATAGAACGATATTTGTATTTCATATGCTCCCGCACCTGCCTTTGAATTTCTAAACAATCTTGAAAACAAGAATTGTCAAAAGAAAAAATTCTTGGTCCAAGCATAAGACGGGGTGTGACGTGAAAGAATTTGATGACGTTGATCATGAAACCGCAATATAGTCACAGGTTTTGTTATTGCTTGCATAGATACTTTGAGAGTTGTTCTTTTCGAGTGAATTTCTAGATTAGCAGTCTCAACTTTTTTAAAACTGATATAATTTTTGTACGTGTTTTCCCTTTCCTGTGTAGAAAATCTAAGATATCAACTGATTACCCGCCAGTTCCAACATCATTAGAATTATTATTAACATCGTCATTATCTATAGCACGGTTATCCCTATAATCTTCCAAGAGTCTTACATTACACGTAAAGAATGCAACTTTTACTAAAATGTTAGTTGCTATTTTATGATTTCAAATATTTTCATAGTTAATCATTCATTTTATGTCGATATTTTGTCTTGGTAGTGACCCCCTGGACTTGCGTAAAAACTTCTTGACAAAAAACCCACTCCATTTTTTAAGACATTCAAATGAACTGGCCGTCCCATGTTTTGTGTCGCAAAGATAATCGTTTTATCGCGATTTAAAGAATTTCAACTTCATGAATAACATCGAATTTGAGTGAAACGCTCATTTAATGATAAAGATGAAGAAATAAGGGCAGCCCAAATAACAAATTCTGAAGTGAGCAAGAAAAAATGTTGGCCTAAGACCGCAAATGAGCGGAGAAGACATCAGATGTAAAGCGATGTAAACAATTTTACAAACTATTCTAAAGGAATTTTGTGGAGAGCAGAGTCCCAAAAGCGTTACAAGCGAAATTAACAATTGTTGTGTTCACTTTTAGCAAGACAGTTATCGCCTAATGTCAGCTAAAGTGCTTTGAAGAAGTTAAAGGAAGAGTTTTGCTATTTAGGCCAACATAAATATTTTTCACCCACCTTGAACAGTAAACGTGTGAATAACACCAGTTCGGAAAAAAATAACAGTTTGACAATACCAAGCCATAAAAAACAAATAAGAGATGCATATTTTTATTGCTTTTACCGTTATTTTGTCTGTAAATTTTGTGAAAACAAGTCAGTACGCTAGCCATGGTGCTGTTGATTGTTCAATGGGAAGCAGTTCCTGTGAATCTTGTCATGCCGCTTATCCATTCTGCTACTGGTGTAATGGTGAATGTAAAAGATATTTTGGTAAGAACATTGCCAACATTGAGTGCCGTGGCAAAGTAATGTACGAACGTTGTGAACAAACAGATAAAAAGGAGCCAAATGTTGAAGAGATGCTGAAAGTTATATCTCGGTTAAAGAAAGAGCAATCAAAAGAAAATGAGTACTCCAATGTTGGTAAGGAAATCTTATGTTTGTATGTGTATGTATGTATGTATGTATTATTTGCCACAATAAAAAAATATATTTATTTTCAAGTTATTCTAAAACTTTAAAAAAAATACATTACAATATAATATAAATTTAAAGTAAAAAACATCCCCAATTTATTTTACCTTAGAAAAGTTAATATCATTTATTTCAGGTGAAAATAGAAATGAATTGCCAAATAGAACCAAAAATACAGCCAAAAAAGTGAAATTGATGCGACTGTTGAAGCTGCTGAAGATGCTTGCATATCTTGAAAAAGCAAAACAGAAAAACCATGGCTCACACAAAAGCTCATCAGTAATACCAGATAATAACATTGACAATGAAAATGAGATTTTGAAATTGGGTGAAAATCCTGATGCTATTGATAAAAGTATCAAAACTCTACACACCAACAATCAAAAGTCTTCAAGCAGTGATTTAGATGCTTTGATCAAGTTAGTTGGTGGGCAGAAAGCTACTAAAGCACCTGAGTATCAGGAAACCAAAGTAAACAATAAAGTGGTATGCTTGAACTTTGCTTTTATTAAATTTACAGTCATAGTAGCATAATTTCACCTAGCACTCAGTGGACCATAGGCCCTCTGTGTTCTCTTCCATTCTGACATGCCTGCCCCATTTTGCCTTCCCAAATTTTGATGTTATTCATCCATTCCATCCTGTTTCTGCCCTCTGGACTTTTGCCTTCTGTCCCCCTTTCTACCAAGACAATACTGTCCCCTTTTTTTTCCATAATTCATAAGTGTCCATAGTTCTTTATCTTCCTCAAAGTAAGGACTCTTAGTATGTCACTTTCCTTGCTCACTGCCATCTTTGGTTTTTCCTGGTCCACTTACCCCCAAAGCTCTCCTCCATAACCACAGCTCGGTTGCCTCTATTATTCACTCATCCTTCTTCTTGCAACTAATCTGAAAGGTAAAACTGGAAACAAAAAAGTAATGGGAATTGTAAGGGTAAAGTGATCCAGTTACCAGCAGGGGCAACAGCCTTCACAAACGCCAAGATGACCGATAATCTGCCTTTAGATTTTTGGAGACACCCATTCAGATACTATGTTCCTGTTTTAGAAAAGTTTGGAAAGGTCTACTTTTTTTATTAATTTGGAAGACAGTTTGTGACTAAGTCATTGAATTCAAAGAAAGCCTACCCCTCACCTAAATTTTTGGCGAATCAACATAACCATATTTTCAATTACACCCCAAATGGGTCTGCCACTGCCTGTAACTCACAGGATTGCAGCAGGATAATAATGCATTTCCTTTCTTATTAAAGTGCTGACATTTCCCCCAATAATTCTGACTGGTAAGGCAACCCATCTCCTTAAAAAAGTCTTTCAGGATGAAATGTTCCTAATTTGCCCACCATAACAGTTGTCCTGGTAATATAAGAAATGGAAAAAGATATTTAAAGTAAATAAATAAAAAAAATACAATAGTGAGTTTCTTGTCTTAGATTTAACAGAGGAAAAATGATTGCTAGTTGTATTAAGTATTATGATTGAATTTTTTTTCAGAAAGCATCCACCGAAAATCCAATTGCTGTTGAAAAAGTAAAAACTAAGACTCCAGGCAAAGTCCCGTACATGCTGCCAAGTGAAAAGATAGAAAGTACAAAACTGCCTAGGCAAACCAGTAAGTCAGCTGTAGAGCACGTAAATACAACTGTTCCACTTAAGAAAACAACCAGGGCAGGAAGTTACTGCGAACTGTTTGAACAAGAAGATGAATGTAACGGTGACCAAGATTGTTCATGGTGCAACATTCTTGATCTGTGCATTGGAAGAAATAAAGAAGATTTCAAACATTGCACTGGCAATAAAAGGAATGCAGAAATTGATGCATCAGGTATGCAGTTTTAATGCCTTTGAGTACCAATGCTTGTATCTTTTTAAGGAAATCTGAATGAGTTCTGGAATATATCCTGTAAAATACCTTTAGCTCCACATTCAAGTTAATTCAAGCAAAGCTCAACATTGTTTCAAATTAAATCTGACCTGCTTTTTCATTTATTCATTAAGAAGGGTCTAAAAATACACCTTAGGATGTACCACCCACTAAACAACTAACTTTTTACAATTATGAAGATTTTTTATACTTCCATATGAAATTTTTAAATACATGTAACATTCTACTATACTTTGATTACTATGCAACACCACTGAGATGATACCATGAGAAGGGAAAGACAATGGCTGCCCCATGGCTGGACATAGAAACTTGAGAATTATAGGCACACTTCTAAGATGCTAGTTAAAAACAACCGTTAAATGCGTTGGTAAATAGTAAGCAAAGATTTATTTCCAATCCTAATTTGTCATCAAATTAAATCATTTGATTTACAAATTAGATGCTCAAATACCATGCTAGACTGATTGTTTATGCTATCAAAATTTAGTTTCAGATACATCAAATGTTTGTACTGGAAGAACAAGCTGTGCGTCTTGTACAAAGAAGGGGAAATGCTACTGGTGTGAGAAGACAAAATCTTGTCATATATATCCGTTTTTTGGTTTCATACCTCACAATTGCCCTACAAACATGTGGTATTACAAGGAATGCGATGTTCAGTTGGCAATCTTCATCATTCTATTCCCATTGTTAATGATTCTTTTATCAATGGCTATATTCTATGTCTGCTTGAGATATTGTTATTATCGAAGAAAAACCCTCAAAGTTCAGTTGTTTGAGAAGCCTGAAATATTCGAAAAGAGAAAAGGAAAGAAAGTGTACTTTGTGGGTGGCGATGATGAAGATGAGGAGTCAAGATCAGAGCAGATAAGAAAGAAATACAATCTTCCACAAGAGAAAGAGCCATTAATCAGCCCATAAACTCGACTTAAATTACCTTGATTTTCACGTACCTTTGATTTTCGCACAGGCACAAATTAAAGACAGCTGTTCATGCTGCTTTTGTGAGAGATAATGGATGTAGACGAATTAAACAAATCTGAAAGAATTGTTTATGAAACAAGTACCTGTAAGTGACCATTCATTCGCCAAATTTACCCGCAAAATTCACTCACCAAATCCACTTGCAAAATTCACTCTCGTCCTAAAATAATGGAGAGCTTGAAAAAAGTTATTTTTATTACTATTGTTGACACACCACAGAAAAACCCTGGTCCTTTCTAGACTGTATGTGAAATAAATTGCTTTAATATTTTACAATTTTCATTTTGTTTCGTGCTACGTTCTGCTTGATCGATATTATTGCAAAAAGTCTCTCAAAAAGTATCTTTGCGTGAATAGCGAAACTTAAATGCTCAAAACCTTCAGATATTTTAATGAGCGCGAAAATCTACGTAATCTTGATAATTAAATGGTAATATTTTGCAATAAATGTTGATTCAGTTTGTAATGTAAATACATAGACACTTAAATATTTTCCATGCAACATAGATAGTTTCTTTATCAAGGTTTGGGTACAAGCCCCCTTCACAGGTCATATATAACAAGGTATGCAGTTCTTGCAATGGCTACTGTTTCCCAGAGGATCTTGACATGGGTGCCTGTGCCACTGAATTTGGGATAAATATTTTTTTGTTTGACTGAAACTTCTTTTTATTTTTTGCTCTAAAAGAATCTTAATTTTTTCCATGAGTTAGTTTTTGATCACAAGTATAGCAAGTTTGATCACCATTTAGATCATTGCCCTTGGGTGCATCTTCCATCGAAGGAATTCCATTAAGGCCCTACATATTGGATGTACCAATAACAACCACCCTTCCGCCACACTAGTTAGACCTTATAAGTGATTTATTTGCATTATCTTTGATGCTATCACTCACCTATTTAACAAGTGCAATACTTCAGCCTTCGTGTATTTGTATTGCATTTTTAGACGAAGACAGTTCTTATTTAGGTTCATCTTGGCGCATGGATATTCACCAAGTGTTTTTTTGTGTTTCAGTTGTGCTTAAATTGTTTAGAAAATTCATTGCTTTACGTAGGCCTAAGGATATTTTATCGAACCCCATCTTCTTTCTACCATTCCAATTCGACTACCTATGTTTCGACATTTGCGACACTAACTAACTAATCATCAAAGAGGTCCTTATTCTTATGATCATTAATTTGTTGTGGTTGGTTCTTAATCTGTCATAGTAAGACATGTAATATGTCAAGGCAGTTGTTAAATTACATCCTTACATAACATCTTCATGTCATTGTTTTGCGTTTAAACCTTAACGCGTTTCGCTATTTTTCTTTAAATTTAAATCTTTCCATGCATTCTTTAGTTTGCTAACATTACAAGTTACTTCTTAGTAAATAACTTTTCCAGTCTTGGATAGAGAGCAATTTAATCCACTTTTGCTTTGTATCGATGCATTTTGTGCATTGAAGAATTTTACAGCGTTTATTTTAATGCGACTGTCTAAAATCGTACTGTATTTCTCTTTACATTTATTAGAGATAAAAGGTTCTGCGGAGGAGCATTATTTGGAAGCTTTATTTCCTCTTTTCTTTCTTTCTTGCTTGCTTGCTTTCTTTCTTTATAGAGCAGTTTTTCAAGAAGTGCAAGTGTATGAATCTTACAAATCAGTGTAAGATGTCTTTTATTTGACACGAAAAGCCATGGCAGATTTTCCGAAGATCGCTTTTTAAGGCACTGTCATGGATTTCTATCAGATCAGTGTTTAGACTCCCTGTGGTGTCTGCTGGGCCACCTGAACAGCGGTTCTAAAATCTCCCGCCAAATTCTTTTGATAAAATCGCGCGCGAAGTAGTTGAATGTCTTCTTGTTCAAATTGCTTATGGTGTAATTGCGTACAGATAAGGAACATATCATCATGCCTATGCGAACGAGATCCAGCGAAAATCAAGGTAAAATAGAATTTAGGACCAGGAAAAGTCGTAGAAGTGTTCCAGCAAATTTGAAAAATGTGGAAAATCTAAAGATTAATGGATCTCGGAGTGAAGCGCGCAAGGCCGTTCGCTTAGGCCCATCCGAAAACATCGCATCTATCGTAGCTTCACAAAATTCTACAAGACGGGTTTTATCTCCATTGAATAAGGCAGATAGTGATCTTAATTTAAGTCCACTGAGAGCAAGAGATTTTGCCTCTGCTGATGGAATTCAGTCGCCAAGAAAAAGGCTTTTTGAAGATGGTAAGTCAATACTTTCTCTCTTTGACTCTTTCCCTTCTTCGCCCCACTTGTCACTTTGCAAGTTTAAACGCATTGGATTCATTATTTTAGGTCATTTATTTGCCTTTAACAAGTAAGCGCGTGCAGTTATTTTCGTACAGTTAAGTGCATCGGAATTTTCATACACAAAACCACGCTTTGACTAGGCCTATTTTTTGCACCATCATCAGTGTGTAACGATAAATATCTAGATATTCAAAAAAAATATTTCTCTGCAACAAACAGCACCTTACTATTCATAGCAAAGCAAGTCAAAAACATGCTGTTTGAAGAACTAATGATTGCATAATGGCTTATGTCAATAGGCCAATAATTTGCAAGGCAGTAAATGTGGAGGATACCCCAGATTCATTAACAAAAGGAAACTTGAATGGCATGCAGGATTTTGCTACATACATGTTGAATAATTTTTTACATTTGCAGGACATTCTGACAAAGAAAACTGCCAAGGCCATAATGGACAAAGTGCAGTTTCCAATCATCCATCCCCAGTGAAGCAGAAAAAGATTGAAACCCATAGAGGAACCCCTGAAAGTGAAGACAGTGAAAATACTACAAGAAAAAAGCCAAGTCTTGGTTTGAGCAGACAAGAAGGTATGCTTTCAGATGTAAGATCATAACATAGTATATTATATATAATATAATGTATATTGTATATCATATACAATCTCATGTCATGTACCTTGCAGTATACATTTTCAAATATGTACATATTGATCCATAATCAGGCCTGCCAAGCGCTAGCTCTGGCCCTTGGGCTGCCCCCTTAAATGTAATTTAGCTCCTCTGTCTGAATCAATGAACAGCCATGTTTAGCCGTAGATCTGTGGAACATGGAGTACCCTATAGGATAAAACAATAGGACAATAGAAATTGAAATAATATATGGCACCTAGCATACATAAATTCCAAATGGGAATCATATGGAAACATAAGAAAATCAATGAAAGTTATGCCACACAAGTGTAAGCATTGTCACTAACAGTAAAAGATTGAATAGCAACTTCTGGCAGACCCTTTTTGAGACCTGGGCTTGGGAATTTACTCCAGCTACCCAATACTGTCCATTATGCATCAATTTACTTTGAAAAACAACATTCTCTACACAGGAAAACAGTATGGATTGATAAGGCAGCAACTTCATGCATCAATACCTGAAAGAATGCTTTGCAGAGAAAAAGAACTTACGGTGATTTCAAATTTTATGAAGAAACAACTGAAAGGGAAAACATCAGGAAGCTTATATGTATCTGGTGCACCAGGAACAGGAAAAACTGTCTGCTTGAACAAAGTTTTGCAAAAAATGAGGGTAAGAAAAATCAAAAACGTATGCTACAGTCTCTTAAAAGCTATGAATACAAAAAGGCAAGATTGAAGAAGAATGTAACCCTTATTGTTTGAAAGGTCTGCTCTGATATACTGTAGAGGAATGACCTCCAAGAAGGTAACATCAGGTGACACAAAGAGAAAATTAAATATTTTGCAAAAATATCTTGGTAAAAACATGCTTGATAGTTACTAATTGTTGATTTCTTGTTTGTATATTTTTTTCAGGAAGACAATTTCAATTTTAAAGAGTCATGGGTAAATTGCATGTCACTTAATCAGTCTATGAACATCTACCAAAAAATAGCAGTACAAATATGCAAAGAAGAACTGACATGTAAGGAAAGTGGAAAGTACTTAGAAAAGCTTTTCCAAAGCTCTGGTCCAAAAATGTAAGTACTGCATTTAAAGTTTAAAGCAAGACCTTCAAACCAGAAGTTTCTATGTCTGATAACAAGGCAATTAAAAACCTCACAATCTTTGATGTATGATCATGAGGGTGTGTTGTAAAATTTAATAATAATAATAATCTACCATATTGATACAGGATAACCTTTTTCTGTAAAGATATTTCTGCTATGACTAAACAGAAAAGTTACATCAAATTATTTTTTTGGATGGGTCATGCAAGATTTTTCCAAGTCACAATCTACTACAAATTTAAATGCCTTTACTGGTAAAAATGTTTCTATCCTTCTAATAAAGTAATATTTTGTTTCTTTTCAGAGTGCTTATTCTGGATGAGATTGACCAGCTTGAGTCAAAAAACCAAGAAATTTTATACAAAATATTTGAATGGCCATCATTACCAAATTCTAGGCTTGTTTTAGTAGGTATGTATTTGAAACATTGATTCAAAAGACTAACAGGGGCATCACTAAAGGGGAAACATAGGTGTTCAGTACCCCAGCACCCTCGTGTCTGTTTGCAAACCAAATGTTTCATTGGCAAATGATGAAATTATGTGACTGTCTTGATTTTCCATCAGCTTTTTTTGGTTAAACATTTAGAAAATTATAGTATTGAACCATGCCTTGTGCTGACAATGCCCTACCCTAAATTTGGCAAATCTAAACTTTGTACCATTTAAAAAAAGATGTTATAGCTCTGATTCTGAGAACTTGTAACTGCTTCCTAAATTATTTGGAATTGCTGTAGTATGAATTTGGAGCATGCACATTATATAACCTTATATTTTCATTTTTGCCAAGGAATAGCAAATGCTTTGGACCTCACAGACAGAATTCTTCCAAGACTCCAATCAAGAGAAAAATGTATGTAACTTTTTCTTTGTTCTTATCATTCATTATCTACTTTGAAATATGCCCAGGATATTACCAACCAACATGGAAGGTTAGATTTTATTTAGAATTTACAAAGCCCAGCATGGCTCACATTAGCCTGTGCACATAATCTAACTCTGCTAGAACCTTAGCCTGGGTTGACAAATGAAAAAAGCCAGTTCATTGAAGTACTAAATAACAAGGTATGATTCAAGTTACTTGTTTTTGCAATACTTAAGAGGCAGAGTTATTCTATCTTTGAGAACGGCTGTTAAAGTCACTATACAGTATTTTACAGCAGTAGCAACTTCTACATCAAGCTCTCATTCTATGTTTCTAGATATAACTAAATAACTTTTGGTTTTGTTAAACTGGGTAATTTAATTTTACAGATGATACTTTCTGATTCCATGAGTAAATATGATATGGATCAAATTTCATGCCATTCTGAAAAACATAATTCTTCCATTGCTTGCAGGTCGTCCTGAATTGCTCCAGTTTCCACCTTACAATAAAGATCAAATTATTGAAATATTAAATGAAAGACTAAAAGATGTAAGAAACGCTTTATTTTTAAACCATTTTTGATCCATATTTAATAAACAGCTGGCAGAAGAAAACTTCTTATATTACCATGTTTCTGCATAATGCAGTCAAAGTATCACCTCTCTACTTGTTTTGTTTTCATATCTTTATAGGTAAATGATGGACTTGTTGATAAAAATACGGTACAATTTTGTGCAAGAAAAGTAGCAGCTGTCGCTGGGGATATGAGAAAAGCTTTGGATATAATGAGGTAAATTTTGTTCGCCCTAAAAATTAAACCTTTTATGTCCTTATTTAAAAAACACTGACATCAAACAGTTGTATTACCCAGCAGGATTGATGATTGCATTTAATTTTACTCAGTCTACTCCAAACATTCCAAATCTATAGTTAATAGGACAAGTTTTTTGTTATAGACGATCAGTGGAACTAGTTGAAATTGAAACTAAAAGACAAAGAGTTTTAACACCAGGCAAAGATACTCAAACAAAAGAGGAAGCATGTAAAAGTCCGGCTTTGCAGAAAATCACCTTATCCCATGTCGCAAAAGTCGTATCAGAGGTTTACACTTCAAATCTATCAAGTAATAGTCAAGGAAAGGAATCTTTGCCACTTCAACAGAAAGTTCTTATCTGCACACTTTTATTGCTTTTAAAGAAAGAGAAATCAAAAGAAATAACACTTCCAAAGGTAGGATATCAAATGTTTGTGATAATAGATGTTTATTGTTCTATATCCATTTCAAAATTTCCTCTCATTTTTTATTTGTTTTATTAGCAACTGTCAGCATCTACACCAGCCCATTGCAGCTTCTTGTAGACAAAATGTTGCTTGAGATGCTGCTAAATTACATTTTAAAGAGAAAAGACAACCTAAATCTTCTAGAATAGTGTAGCTTCTAAAACCATCCCTCACAAGATCTATTAAAAAGTAAACAGACTCTTAAAGAAAGATTAATCTTGGAACATTTTTTTAAAATGTCTTTCAGCTCCACACAACATATTGTGCAGTTTGTCAGAAAAGACAACTAAGCTATGTTGGTCAAGAAGAGTTTAACTCAATATGTCAACTTGTGGAAGCAAGGGGGATAATTACAGTAAAGCAAGGCAAAAACATGAGATTGACAAAGGTAGGTTGCATCTCAAATGGTAATCTCAAATCAGGGGTATCACTTTAGGGGGAAGAGTTTAAGGTGTGGCTCATCTGAACTGTGACAATAATGTTTTTATTCAACCAAAAATAGGTGCTGTTGAACATGTTTTAGCTCCAAAATGGGCAATTTTTGCAGTTCTAGCATGGCAAAAGTGCCATCATCCTCATCTATGTTTGCTAATCCATTCTGGCTAGTGTTCACATGTGGCATCTCAAAACAAACTAGGCTTGCAAGCCTCCATTGGTGCAGGATGAAACAATGTTACTGTCGGGGTGAAGCTAAATCTGCCCACGTATATTCAAAACAGCCAAAGAAAATGTGTAAAAAACCATTTTAAAGAACCTCAAAATAAGTAGATCTTTTTATGGACCTTTCAGATGAGAAGCTTAACATACCTTTAGTTGTTAACTTCATTACAATGATTGTGTCTTCATAATTAGTAAGTTCAGACTAGATATATTACAGACCATGAAAAAAAAGTGAAATCTTTTTACTTTGATAGAAAATCAAGGTGTAGTGTTTTAACTAATTTTCTTTTTCTGTTTTGCTAGATTTCACTTCGACTTCAAGAATCAGATGTTGAACATGCACTTCAAGACAAAACTCTGCTTTCATCAATTTTGGAAGGAGGAATTCCAAAATGAACAAAAATCATTTTTCTTTTGCAATGCAAGTTTTTTAGAAAAAAAAATGTTTACTTTTCTGTAAGTTTTATATTTCTTTCAAACTATATTTTAATTTTTTCAGTTTTAACTAGATTTTAGTAAGGTTTTAGTAAGTAAGATTTTTTAGAGTTTTACTGCTGTAAATCTGTAAATTTGTATAGAATGTGATATAAATAAAGAAAATTAAAAGTTTTTTTTTAAATCTAAGCCTTGAATTGATCAAATTTATTCTTATACGGAATTGGAAACTATGCAAGGCTGCTGAAAATTTTATTCCCTTACATCAATCATATCACTCAAGTGTAGTATGCTTTGCCAGGCAGCTTAAGTTAAACATATTGTCCAAGTGCCCATGCATCAAACTACTAATCCTTCAGTCTTACTTATCCACTCATTGTGTGAAGTGAAATGTATGTAGGTAAAGTAGTGTGTTGCAACTTTGTAGAGTTTGGCCGATCTTGACAAGATCCTGGGTGAGCCAACAGTCCCGCACCTCAGGTGCAGGTGTGCAAAATCCGTACAAAAATTGTAAGGTGCGCCACTACTTCAAAATCTGAGGGGTGCCCAGGTGCGCCATCCAAGGCATTTAAGAATTATCTGGAGTGCGCCACTGCCATTCTGGGTGTGTTTTAGTGTGTATATTGTGTATCTCTGTCATGGGCTTTGTGTTTTTGGAGATTTAAGTTGTAGTTTGTAGAAGTTCCTTGAAAAGGGTACCAGAAATTTTGCAATTGGCCATGCTGGGTTGAGAGCCCCTCAATAAAAAGCTGTGGATCCCCTATTGATAGAAACTAGTGTGCTTCCTAACAAACTATTTTGGCACAGCTGTGTTTATGTCAGTGTAGTGTTGTCAACATAAGCACTAGTCTTGCTGACTTTGTTTCATAGCAGTTGATTGTAATAAAAGGTAGAAAGGTTAGCAGCTATGAGAATAATTCCCTAGCATTTGCAAGACACATATTCAAGTAAAATTTCCTTTTCATGCTAGCAGTGGTTATGGCTAGACTGAAAAGTTTGTAAGCCGAGCAGTTGAGATAATACTTGGTTAAATTTGGTGCAACTGTGGAGAAATAAGGGATTTTCAGAATTGCTGTGTTTCGAAAATTAGACCAAAATTGCTATCGAAACTGAATGCAAACTTTTCAAAAGCTTTGTATTTGATACAAGTTATCAGCTATTGCTAAGAAACATTATCACATGAGTTGTCATTTGGAGGAATGCTGCTATAAATGATAAACCCTTGAAATCAAGGCTTTATGGTATCAAAATTTATCATTGACAGATAAAGGCACACATGGTTGCCTCTGGAAAGAAACCCACCAGATTAGACAATTTCACAGGGTTTGTCTCCTTGGTTTCTGCCAAAGAACACATATGATTGTCATTTCTTGCAGCTGCCATTAAAAATTGCTAGGCCTTGCTTAGTCAAACCCAATTTTATCATCCCACCAATTGAAACACAGGTCTTTCATCATGGCTTAAAATTTGAGCTGGCTCATAACGAAAGCTTCCAATCAATACCCCTGATTGTGGCATCATTATGGCTTCAACTCTTAGGAAGGTTATGTCTTTCCTTGAATTTGAAATAAAAGAAATAAGCAGGCTGTTGAAAAAAGCATCTTTCTTCAAAAGATAAAATGCACAATTCACCATTAGACCCTTTCCATGTAAACCAAATTTTTGAATAATGTATTTTAAGCGTCATTTAGGATCTCTATACTTGATGTTTGAACAGTTTTTAAGATCGAGAAATGATAGTTTATAATAAAGAAAGTCCGTCTCTCTACAATGTAAGTTTCCAATCACACCAATAACAGTCAATTAAATCCATAATATCAATGCTTGCCATGGTCATCATCGAAGAACATTTTCTCTATTGCACAGGCAACTAAAAAGGCGCCAAAACCAATTCCTAAACCTGGAAACATTCGGCGAACATTCGCCATTGGTAACATCTCAGGGTGATACCTCCAAGCTTCAAAGCGCGCCCAAGGATCTTTACGAGGTATGTTTACTTTGTTTGTACTTTCCATACTTTGCTCTTTGATTTCAGTTTCTATTAATAACTTTTTTATATCAGCCTACTTTGTTATTTATTAGATATAAATACTGGAACTGAAAGATATTTCTACTAGCAGCTCTCTCTCCAGCGTATTACCTGAACACGAGGCTATGAAATCGTCCTCGTTTCCATATCATAGGGGAGTAATGATGGTTTGATCGATGGGGTTGAGTTGAAAATGGGGGAGGGGGGGGTTGCCCTCTTTTCAAAGGGTTTCAGTTAATAAGTAAGTCAATAGGCACTTGCCTTTTCCTTCATAGCACTTGCTTGTATAAAAAGTACTGATTCACCAGGGAAAGAGACAAGTGTTGTAAAAGATGTTGATTAGAACTATAGAATCTTGGAATGATGCAGTATTATTCTTCCATCAAAATGCCAGTCTAGGAACATTTTGGGTGCTTCGGCCCAGTACCCACTTTAATTGATTGATGAATTATCCTCAAAAGTAAAACTGAATTAGAACCAGCGGCGGTGCCAGCTTCCCCAAAGTAGGAGGGGGTAAGATGATGATAGGGGGATCCGGCCACTCACTCGAGATTTTAGTACACGCCTTTTCGAACACAATGATACTGTTTTAGCAAAGTCAAATCATATCAACTATCTATTTGCAAGACAGTATGTGACTAAGAAACGAAACTAATTAATGGCTTACCCCTACACTGAGTTTTTAACCCATCTGCATTTCCATATATTCAGAAAGTAATAACACCTGATATATACCCCCAATCAATTTATATTTAGGAGTCTAGGAGATGCTTCACAGGCTCTGTTTTTCTCACATTCTTTTTACCTGCAGGCGTTTAGTTTCGGCTCTTGGAAATCGATCATATTTTTCAAGCTGCTGTAGCATGACTTTGAACATAAACATATCTAAACCCTTAACAAAAGTATACTTCAATCCCACTTAAAAGCGATACAGGTTGCATCTGAACGGTTTGCTTAACTTGATAACGTTTAGCACCTGATGTGCTTCTGCTCTCTTCCTCGAAACCACAGTGGACGAGTAGATGCTCTAGATTTTTGCAGCTTTTTAAAAAGAGTGAAAAGCGTGTTAGTGTGCATGTAGAATTCTTCTAAGAGTGTACCGCCTAGTGGATTTGGTCACTAGCTCACATGGTTTAACATTCTCTTTCTTCTTTTAATCTTATATTCAGTGATTTATAGTGTAAGGAGCTGAGAGTTAAAAATCTGACTGTATTTGCATTAATTTTGATTGATGTGAAATGTCAAGTGTGGTTTTTATTCAATTCTCGACCCTGCAAAGCTTTAGGTTTTGCTGAAAGAAATGCAATTTGTAGTAATTTGCAGATTTTGACGTGGGAGTAAAAAGTATGTCAGGCTTAGAATGCTGATGGTGTCGTTAAAACCAGATCCAAAGACGCCCGAAGCACATCAGTGAAACAAAATAAAACCATGGCAAAATTAAAAGTATTTTATTAATAAGATATCTCTAGCCCTTCCCGTTTGTACGTTACTATAATCGAATATACGAGTCTAGCTTACTTTACTGTCACAGAATGGTAAACTGTCGGGAAGGCCCTTTTTTACAGAAACGTGATTTCACATGGGGAGAAACGTTTGCAGGGGGGACCCTACATTCTGCACTTCCCACATCGGACCTTTCCCATTTCCACCAAGAGCTGTCATGACTCCAATGGTAATTTAAGCGTCAGGGCTTCTTCTCCAGACCCGCAGCTATTTGTTTTGTTTCAGGGGATTTCTGCAATGGATTTGCCGACAAAATGGGTGTACAATCCTTTATTTGCCGACAAGTTAACAAAATTTCCCGACGAAAACTCCTCCATTGCAAAAAACGCCCTGGTTTTGCAACGCAATATTTCCTGCGGCGTGTCACATCCTTTTTTACAACATCTAGATAATCTATGTTGGGGGGCTAAGCTTCAGCGAGGAGGGGCTAAAATCTTGACAGAGAGGGCTAAGCCCCCTTGCCCCCCCCCCTGGCCTATATCTGCAGCTTCCCCCTCTCCTTATCAGAACAATGGTGTTTAAACCACATTGGCTACCTTTTGACTGAAATCAATTGTAAACAAAAGTTGAAATATTGTTCTTTCCAGCCAACATTGTGTTATTGGGTGATGGGAGTGGGTACCAGCGTTATTGGACCTGAAACCACGAATCCATCAGTGAAGCATGACTTTTCATATATGTTCCAATTTCTTTTGCCAGGGGTTGTAGCATCAGATTTTTTAATTTCTCCCTTCGCTCGTGGAAGTACCCGCTTTGGGACCCGATTTTACATCAAATAAAAGATGCACTTGCTGTACTCTTTTGTACAAGAAAGTTTATGATTAAATCAGTACTTTAATTCAGTAAATTTTCGTAATAATCCTGAGATTTCAGTACTGTTTAAACTGTTTTAGCAAAAACGTTTATCACTGTCACCCTCACTACCTCTGGCATTATAACATACTACGCAGTTGCTGTGGAATGAAACTTGCGTCTAAATAGGCCCTGAATGACCTGCTTGATTTGTTTAAAAATGATATATTTCACTGCAACTGTTTTTCTGTGTTATTGACAGCAATTTCTGCGAAGAACACATTGTTACACCTACTTTTTGAGTTGGAAAAACTTAGTAGTGGACTTATTAAAGATTTGGGTGCTACTTTTGACAAACCAAATTTTTATGAAATAAGATAGATGTGGTTCTTTTTTTTATTACAAATGAGAGCTCAAGTCCAGAATCTTCAGTACGTGCATGTCATCATTTTAGCATTTGCAAGGAGTGTCTCTTTTCAGGAACATTACATCTTTCTCTTCCTGTACACCGTGTCGATTCTGACAGGATTCTAAGGACCCTGATTACTCCAAGATGTATCTTAGACCATAGAACTTCCCGAAGATGTCGGTGAAAACTTGAGACACATTTTCTCCATTAGTAAGCTGAGGTGAAACGCACAGCCTAAAGCTGAAAGATTAACATAGTTCCTGACGTGGATTATCCGTTAGTGCTAGCCAGGAAAGTGCGGAAAAGTGCATCGGATTGAAACAGAACTAGGTCAAAACTTGAGAATAATCTTCAGCAAGAGATTATTCGGTTTTTGTACAGCACAGCTTTACACGATTAGCGCATATAAGGGCGAAAAGCTCATCCGCCAAGCCCTAGAAACTTGATGAATGTCTAGCAATGTTTGTTCAAATACACATTTAAAAAGAGTGACTCAAATAGCCTGCCCCAACACGACGAGCGCAAAGAATAAAAGCTTCTACTTAAGTGGGTGCATGGCAAGGAGCACATAGAGAAGTGCTATTTTCTAAAAAAATCAATACAGGGTTCTGGAGCCTGGGAGTGTGGACCCTAGAAAACTTTGATTTATCTACTTTCGTTTTTTGCAATAAATTGTTTAATCTTTATCGAAGAACAAGGATTTGTTGAAAAGGGGTCTCAGACATGAAGGTCTACCCCTGTCTGGCCCTCATCTCTCTTTTCCAGCACAAGTTCTTGCTGGAAAGATGACCCAAGTTGATTTTAAAGCAAAACATGAGTCTTGTAAGACGATTTCCGTACCTTAGAGCCGTGCTCTGGCAACTGCAACCAAAATCTGTTGATGTTACTGGATTCACAAAGAAATCAACTAAATTTGTAGTAATCTTTTGGAGAGAAAAAGTAATGCTTCATAAAATCCTCTTAATTACTGAGCTGTCTTATTAGGAATATACCGCCCTAGAAATGTATCTTTACAATTGATAAATTCCTATTTGATAAATAGATTATATCAACCCGAAGTTATATGTCTAAAATATTGTCTGCAGATCTAAGGCATTTTTATATTCTTTTTGCAGAATGCAAAATGAGAGCAGCTTTAAAAGAACATGCGACTCAAAATTGATCGAATAAAAAAAAACATATTAAGAACAAGCTGAGGCTGTAGAGTTTAACACAGTCTCCTTCTAAAATATGTCTCCTTCTCGTATTTCTTTTTCTTACAAATATGCCAGCATGTTGTCATATTTGGTAGCTATACAGAGCTATACAGGTTCTTTGCTAGCTTAGTGTAGACACATTGTAAAATGGAATTTTAGATTAAGATTCATCCGCTTGACATGAACTGTCCTTATCTTGTCAGCCCGAGGAGAATTGACACTTTCCCGGCTAACGCGAAGTTTCACTGTTCATGATGCAGGCTACCAAAAACGATCTTACCTATAAATACATGCTTTCACGTTTTAAATCACATTTTGAGCAATTAGCACACTGAACAAGCACTAAAATGAGCAAACGTGAACACATTCGAGCTGAAGAAATCTGTGAAAGCAAGAACGCAAAGCCAAGAAAGCACATAATATTGATGGTGTGAGAAGACAAATGTGTTGGTAGCAAGGGAGAAAACTTCAAAAAATGGGGACTAAGGCTCCTAGACTGCAACTCTTTGCCTGTTGTTGGTTTTTTGGTGTCTGGAAGTAGTGTAAGTATTTATTTCTTGTCATCTCCACTAAGCCCCTTTGTAGTTCCTTCCTTCCCCCAATCAGCCCTTATTTGGCCCAGACTGATGTGGTTGCTATTTATATATCCCACAGTACTTTGCAACAAGCGGGCTTGTTTAATTTTCAAAGTGGCGATTGGAATCCAACCCTCTTGTAAAATCTACAAAATTCCGGATTGTAAGCAAAAGGAAGCAAATGTGAGTTGCCGCTTATTATTTTCTGTGATAAATCATAAGCTGCAGGAAAATAAGGCAGCTAGCTATATTAGACATAGGGGAAGGATAGAAATAGTGAGTGAAATACAAGGCCTACTTAGCCTGAGTCACTGACGATGAAACTCGAAAATCAGGGTTC